>CM068547.1:75462-167521 GCA_035048495.1 Euptelea pleiosperma
ATTTCGCACTAATTGCCAAGGATTGGCAATATGCTGGTTGGGGGTTGTGATATTCGCTCAAAAGTGCTTATTTTAAGCAATTATCCTGTAACGTTATCGCACTCTCCTACGTAAAAGGCTCTATTTATCTACTTTTCTACGTAAGAGTCTCTCTATTGCGTAAACACACTTTTCTGGACGAAATGGTATATTTGCATGCATTAAACACATTTTCGGAAGTCTAAATATTAAGCCGTTCTGATAAAGTCTCATTACGCGCTTCTTCTGTCGCAGGAAACCCCGATGGGACGATTCTCGAGACTTATGGGCCCAAATCGATCATGAAAGCCCAGTATCAAAGCTTAAAGAGCCCACATGCTATGACTAGAAGATATGGGCCAAATATGGGCTGAATAAGAGGACCAAAAAGCCGGCCCAAAGAACGAAGAGAGTAGGAGAGCCAATGACCAAGAGACGGACCAAAGCGTTTAAAGCCACATGAGTCAGCAAAGAATGATAGTCGACTCTACTGGAGAAGCGTGAGGATGGTCACAGTGAAAACAGGGTTCCAGACCCTCCGCCAGTGCTTTTTTCCAATTTTTTTGATACTTTTTCTCTCATCTCTCCTTATTCTCTCTCTCTCTTCATCTCTCGATCCTCGAATCTACTGACCTAACCCCAGAACTCCTGCCTATCAGCTCTATCTCATCTCCCTTAGCTTTCTGACCGTTGGATCTTCCATCGGACCGTGGATCTTCAATCGGACCGTTGGATCTCTCTAGATCCGTCGATCTACCAATCTGAGTCCCAATCAAGTCACCATCCATCCGATCGCCTTCAGAATGCCTGTCACATCATCTTGTGAGACGATGGACATCATCAGTCCATGTGGGCTAGTAGCCGGGCCCATCAGCATCGACCCGCTGTCCGACCAGTTAGTGGACCCCGCGAATTTCAAAAATAATTTTAATTAAATGGGGGGTCCCTAATTGGGGAGATTCCCATAGAAAAGTAGGTTTTTACTTAAAAAAAAAAAAAAAAAAAAAAAAAAAAAAAAAATTTAAAATATTTTTTTTATTTAAAAAATACCCTATTTCCATTAATGGAAATAGGGAGCTTTATAAGAGGAGGGAGAAGGGTTCGTTCGAACCCTAATCCCCCCCCTTTCTCTTCCATTCTCTCCCCCAACTCGTTCCTACCCCCTTTTTCCCTTTCTCTTGGCCGTTCTCCTCCCGCTTCGCCATCTCTTTCATCTTCTTCACCACTTTTCCACCGGAGTTGCAGCCTGCAACTCCGGCCAGCATCTGAACCGCCCCGCCTGCTGCAGACCTCTGCACGTCGTCTTCTTCAAGCCACCATCTCGCCACTCTTCCTTCTCTTCACCAACTCCTTTCTCTCCAAAAAAAAAAAAAAGAAAAAAAAATATTTTTTTTAGATCACCGGAGTTGCAGGTTGCAACTCCGGCAACCTCCATTACCGCCTGCTCCCCTCTCTCCTACATCCTGGACTTTCTCTCCTCCACGCCCATATCAACTCTCTCCAAGCTGTTTCAACCCAAGCCGCCCCTTGCCGTTGCACATCTCCACCACAGCACCGCGTTGTGCGTCCTCCATTGCTGGCCGGAACTGCAAGTCCGGCGAGATTTGCTGCTTCCATCTTCTCTGTTAGTACCTGCAACAGGGAGAAAAGAAGGAGAGGAAGCCGTTAGACTTACCTCCATTGGACTGGTGTGCACCAGCCACCGTCCCCACACTCTCTAACGTGCTGGAGTTGCAACCTGCAACTCCAGTCCGTTTTGCTCAAAAACCAAAAAAAAAACAAAGAGAGAAGAAGGTGGGAAGAAGAAGAAAAGGAGAAGGAGAATCTCCTTCTTGGTCACTTGCAGCTGCAACACCTCATAGCAGCAAGCCTTCAAGGCTACAGCTGTTGGTGTGCACCGCCCAGCCCACCACCGTCAAACTCCATCACCAACGTCTCTAACGTGCTCCACAAGCCGTCGCCTCCATCTGCCCACCTGCCATTACCGCCACCATCAAAGCCTCTTTCACCACCGAGATCACCTGCTGAATCATGTCCACACCCGCTCCTTCAAGGCCATGCTGTGAATCACTTCCACCCCCTTTCACTTCTTGATCTCTTTCACGACCAGCACCTCCATGCAACCACTTCACTTTCTGGTTCAATCCACCATCCATGAACGATCTTCAATCATTGGCCAAGCACTCCATTGCCGGCCGATCACATCTCTCTAGTAAGTGGCAATTCCTTATCTCTCTCACTAGTTCTTTTCTCTCTCTAGTTCTTATTTCTATCTCTAAATCTCTCTAGAATTTTAATGCTTTATAGTCAAGTTTTTTTTCTACAAAGATAGTTTGTAAGCACTATGATTGAATAAAGTTTAATTGATTTTGCAGTATTGTGTTTTCAATTTTTTTTCTCTCAATTTATTCTCGTCTTAATTCCTTGTGGGAAATTTCTCTCTCTAAAAATCGACAATAATTATTTTAAATCGATCACCATTCTCACCTCTCCATGTTTTCTTGATAAAAATCCGTCATTGCATGTTCATGAGTCGCGCTAACTAACCCTGAGTGCGGATCGACATCCGACACGAGCACTGTACAAGCCTGTGATTTTTGCAGGATTTGAGTAAAAAAGAATCGGATAATTACAAAAATGTGTTGAGATTAGGGTTTCCGTTACCAACGACGCGGAAAAATCCTACTTTCAGTTCCAACACTTCAAATGTGTTGAAACAATAGTAATGGAAGAGTTTGAGTCCAATTACGAGATCCGGTTGCGTAAAAGTCACAAGTTATGGGCTTCGGAAGGTAATACACAAACTGAGTCCAATTTGAGACGTTGACGCACGGATGGAGCAAACTTCTTTCGACTGTCAAGAATCTTGTCCCAACACTGCAAATATGTTGAAACAATAGTAATTGAAGAGTTGGAGTCCAATTACGAGGTCTGGTTGCGAAAAATTCACAAGTTATAAGCTTCGGAACGTAACACACAAACTGAGTCCAATTTGAGACGTTGACGCACGGATGGAGCTAACTAGTTTCGACTGTCACGAATCTTGTTCCAACACTTCAAATGTGTTGAAACAATAGTAATGGAAGAGTTTGAGTCCAATTACGAGGTCCGGTTGCGAAAAAGTCACAAGTTATGGGCTTCGGAAGGTAATACACAAACTGAGTCCAATTTGAGACGTTGACGCACGGATGGAGCAAACTTCTTTCGACTGTCAAGAATCTTGTCCCAACACTGCAAATGTGTTGAAACAATAGTAATTGAAGAGTTGGACTCCAATTACGAGGTCTGGTTGCGAAAAAATTCACAAGTTAAAAGCTTCGGAACGTAACACACAAACTGAGTCCAATTTGAGACGTTGACGCACGGATGGAGCTACTTGTTTCGACTGTCACGAATCTTGTTCCAACACTTCAAATGTGTTGAAACAATAGTAATGGAAGAGTTTGAGTCCAAAATAAGAGGTCCGGTTGCGAAAATGTCACAAGTTATAGCCTTCGGAATATAACACACAAACTGAGTCCAATTTGAGACGTTGACGCATGGATGGAGCTAACTTGTTTCGACGGTCCCAAATCATGTTCCAACACTTAAAATCTGTTGAAACAATAGTAATGGAAGAGTTGGAGTCCAATTACGAGGTGTGGTTGCGAAAATTCACAAGTTATAAGCTTCGGAACGTAACACACAAACTGAGTCAATTTGAGACGTTGACGCACGGATGGAGCTAACTAGTTTCGACTGTGACGAATCTTGTTCCAACACTTCAAATGTGTTGAAACAATAGTAATGGAAGAGTTTGAGTCCAATTACGAGGTCCGGTTGCGAAAAAGTCACAAGTTATGGGCTTCGGAAGGTAATACACAAACTAAGTCCAATTTGAGACGTTGACGCACGGATGGAGCAAACTTCTTTCGACTGTCAAGAATCTTGTCCCAACACAGCAAATGTGTTGAAACAATAGTAATTGAAGAGTTGGAGTCCAATTACGAGGTGTGGTTGCGAAAAATTCACAAGTTATAAGCTTCGGAACGTAACACACAACTGAGTCCAATTTGAGACGTTGACGCACGGATGGAGCTAACTTGTTTCGACTGTCACGAATCTTGTTCCAACACTTCAAATGTGTTGAAACAATAGTATTGGAAGAGTTTGAGTCCAATTACGAGGTATGGTTGCGAAAAGTCACAAGTTATAAGCTTCGGAATGTAATACACAAACTGAGTCCAATTTGAGACGTTGACGCACGGATGGAGCAACTTTTCGACTGTCACGAATCTTGTCCCAACACTGCAAATGTGTTGAAACAATAGTAATGGAAGATTCGAGTCTAATTACGAGGTCCGGTTGAGAAAAAGTCACAAGTTATAGCTTCGGAATGTAACACACAAACTGAGTCCAATTTGAGACGTTGATGCACGGATGGAGCTAACTGGTTTCGACTGTCAAAATCTTGTTCCAATACATCAAATGTGTTGAAACAATAGTAATGGAAGAATTTGAGTCCAAAATACGAGGTCCGGTTGCGAAAATGTCACTAGTTATAGCTTCGGAATATAACACACAAACTGAGTCCAATTTGAGACGTTGACGCACGGATGGAGCTAACTAGTTTCGATTTCTGTCACGAATCTTGTTCCAACACTTCAAATGTGTTGAAACAATAGTAATGGAAGATTTTGAGTCCAATTACGAGGTCCGGTTGCGAAAAAGTCACAAGTTATGGGCTTCGGAGGTAATACACAAAACTGAGTCCAATTTTAGACGTTGGACGCACGGATGGAGCAAACTTCTTTCGACTGTCAAGAATTTGTCCCAACACTGCAAATGTGTTGAAACAATAGTAATTGAAGAGTTGGAGTCCAATTACGAGGTCTGGTTGCGAAAATTCACAAGTTATAAGCTTCGGAACGTAACACCAAACTGAGTCCAATTGAGACGTTGACGCACGGATGGAGCAAACTTCTTTCGACTGTCCCGAATTTTGCTCCAACACTTCAAATGTGTTGAAACAATAGTAATGGAAGAGTTTGAGTCCAATTACGAGGTTCAGTTGCGAAAAAGTCACAAGTTATAGGCTTCGGAATGTAACACACAAACTAAGTCCAATTTGAGACGTTGATGCACGGATGGAGCTAACTTGTTTCGACTGTCAAGAATCTTGTTCCAATACATCAAATGTGTTGAAACAATAGTAATGGAAGAGTTTGAGTCCAAAATAAGAGGTCCGGTTGCAAAAATGTCACAAGTTATAGCCTTCGGAATATAACACACAAACTGAGTCCAATTTGAGACGTTGACGCACGGATGGAGCTAACTAGTTTCAACTGTCACGAATCTTGTTCCAACACTTCAAATGTGTTGAAACAATAGTAATGGAAGAGTTTGAGTCCAATTACGAGATCCGGTTGCGTAAAAGTCACAAGTTATGGGCTTCGGAAGGTAATACACAAACTGAGTCCAATTTGAGACGTTGACGCACGGATGGAGCAAACTTCTTTCGACTGTCAAGAATCTTGTCCCCAACACTGCAAATATGTTGAAACAATAGTAATTGAAGAGTTGGAGTCCAATTACGAGGTCTGGTTGCGAAAAATTCACAAGTTATAAGCTTCGGAACGTAACACACAAACTCGAGTCCAATTTGAGACGTTGACGCACGGATGGAGCTAACTTGTTTCGACTGTCACGAATCTTGTTCCAGCACTTCAAATGTGTTGAAACAATAGTAATGGAAGAGTTTGAGTCCAATTAACGAGGTATGGTTGCGAAAAAGTCACAAGTTATAAGCTTCGGAATGTAATACACAAACTGAGTCCAATTTGAGACGTTGACGCACGGATGGAGCTAACTAGTTTCGACTGTCACGAATCTTGTTCCAACACTTCACATGTGTTGAAACAATAGTAATGGAAGAGTTTGAGTCCAATTACGAGGTCCGATTGCGAAAAAGTCACAAGTTATGGGCTTCGGAAGGTAATACACAAACTGAGTCCAATTTGAGACGTTGACGCCCGGATGGAGCAAACTCTCTTTCGACTGTCAAGAATCTTGTCCCAACACTGCAAATGTGTTGAAACAATAGTAATTGAAGAGTTGGACTCCAATTACGAGGTCTGGTTGCGAAAAATTCACAAGTTATAAGCTTCGGAACGTAACACACAAACTGAGTTCCAATTTGAGACGTTGACGCACGGATGGAGCTAACTTGTTTCGACTGTCACGAATCTTGTTCCAACACTTCAAATGTGTTGAAACAATAGTAATGGAAGAGTTTGAGTCCAAAATAAGAGGTCCGGTTTGCGAAAAATGTCACAAGTTATAGCCTTCGGAATATAACACACAAACTGAGTCCAATTTGAGACGTTGACGCATGGATGGAGCTAAACTTGTTTCGACGGTCCCAAATCATGTTCCAACACTTAAAATCTGTTGAAACAATAGTAATGGAAGAGTTGAGTCCCGAATTACGAGGTGTGGTTGCGAAAAATTCACAAGTTATAAGCTTCTGAACGTAACACACAAACTGAGTCCAATTTGAGACGTTGACGCACGGATGGAGGCTAACTAGTTTCGACTGTGACGAATCTTGTTCCAACACTTCAAATGTGTTGAAACAATAGTAATGGACGAGTTGAGTCCAATACGAGGTCCGGTTTGCGAAAAAGTCACAAGTTATGGGCTTCGGAAGGTAATACACAAACTAAGTCCATTTGAGACGTTGACGCACGGATGGAGCAACTTCTTTCGACTGTCAAGAATCTTGTCCCAACACAGCAAATGTGTTGAAACAATAGTAATTGAAGAGTTGGAGTCCAATTACGAGGTGTGGTTGCGAAAAATTCACAAGTTATAAGCTCGGAACGTAACACCACAAACTGAGTCCAATTTGAGACGTTGACGCACGGATGGAGCTAACTTGTTTCGACTGTCACGAATCTTGTTCCAACACTCAAATGTGTTGAAACAATAGTATTGGAAGAGTTTGAGTCCAATTACGAGGTATGGTTGCGAAAAAGTCACAAGTTATAAGCTTCGGAATGTAATACACAAACTGAGTCCATTTGAGACGTTGACGCACGGATGGAGCAAACTTGTTTCGACTGTCACGAATCTTGTCCCAACACTGCAAATGTGTTGAAACAATAGTAATGGAAGAATTCGAGTCTAATTACGAGGTCCGGTGAGAAAAAGTCACAAGTTATAGGCTTCGGAATGTAACACACAAACTGAGTCCAATTTGAGACGTTGATGCACGGATGGAGCTAACTGGTTTCGACTGTCAAGAATCTTGTTCCAATACATCAAATGTGTTGAAACAATAGTAATGGAAGAATTGAGTCCAAAATAAGAGGTCCGGTTGCGAAAATGTCACTAGTTATAGCCTTCGGAATATAACACACAAACTGAGTCAATTTGAGACGTTGACGCACGGATGGAGCTAACTAGTTTCGACTGTCACGAATCTTGTTCCAACACTTCAAATGTGTTGAAACAATAGTAATGGAAGATTTTGAGTCCAATACGAGGTCCGGTTGCGAAAAAGTCACAAGTTATGGGCTTCGGAAGGTAATACACAAACTGAGTCCAATTTAGACGTTGACGCACGGATGGAGCAAACTTCTTTCGACTGTCAAGAATCTTGTCCCCAACACTGCAAATGTGTTGAAACAATATAATTGAAGAGTTGGAGTCCAATACGAGGTCTGGTTGCGAAAAATTCACAAGTTATAAGCTTCGGAACGTAACACACAAACTGAGTCCATTTGAGACGTTGACGCACGGATGGAGCAAACTTCTTTCGACTGTCCCGAATTTTGCTCCAACACTTCAAATGTGTTGAAACAATAGTAATGGAGAGTTTGAGTCCAATTACGAGGTTCAGTTGCGAAAAGTCACAAGTTATAGGCTCGGAATGTAACACACAAACTAAGTCCAATTTGAGACGTTGATGCACGGATGGAGCTAACTTGTTTCGACTGTCAAGAATCTTGTTCCAATACATCAAATGTGTTGAAACAATAGTAATGGAAGAGTTTGAGTCCAAAATAAGAGGTCCGGTTGCAAAAATGTCACAAGTTATAGCCTTCGGAATATAACACACAAACTGAGTCCAATTTGAGACGTTGACGCACGGATGGAGCTAACTAGTTTCACTGTCACGAATCTTGTTCCAACACTTCAAATTGTGTTGAAACAATAGTAATGAAGAGTTTGAGTCCAATTACGAGATCCGGTTGCGTAAAAGTCACAAGTTATGGGCTTCGGAACGGTAATACACAAACTGAGTCCAATTTGAGACGTTGACGCACGATGGAGCAAAACTTCTTTCGACTGTCAAGAATCTTGTCTCCAACACTGCAAATATGTTGAAACAATAGTAATTGAAGAGTTGGAGTCCAATTACGAGGTCTGGTTGCGAAAAAGTCACAAGTTATAAGCTTCGGAACGTAACACACAAACTGAGTCCAATTTGAGACGTTGACGCACGGATGGAGCTAACTTGTTTCGACTGTCACGAATCTTGTTCCAGCACTTCAAATGTGTTGAAACAATAGTAATGGAAGAGTTTGAGTCCAATTAACGAGGTATGGTTGCGAAAAAGTCACAAGTTATAAGCTTCGGAATGTAATACACAAACTGAGTCCAATTTGAGACGTTGACGCACGGATGGAGCTAACTAGTTTCGACTGTCACGAATCTGTTCCAACACTTCAAATGTGTTGAAACAATAGTAATGGAAGAGTTTGAGTCCAATTACGAGGTCCGGTTGCGAAAAAGTCACAAGTTATGGGCTTCGGAAGGTAATACACAAACTGAGTCCAATTTGAGACGTTGACGCACGATGAGCAAACTTCTTTCGACTGTCAAGAATCTTGTCCCAACACTGCAAATGTGTTTGAAACAATAGTAATTGAAGAGTTGGACTCCAATTACGAGGTCTGGTTGCGAAAAATTCACAAGTTATAAGCTTCGAACGTAACACACACAACTGAGTCCAATTTGAGACGTTGACGCACGGATGGAGCTAACTTGTTTCGACTGTCACGAATCTTGTTCCAACACTTCAAATGTGTTTGAAACAATAGTAATGGAAGAGTTTGAGTCCAAAATAAGAGGTCCGGTTGCGAAAATGTCACAAGTTATAGCCTTCGGAATATAACACACAAACTGAGTCCAATTTGAGACGTTGACGCATGGATGGAGCTAACTTGTTTCGACGGTCCCAAATCATGTTCCAACACTTAAAATCTGTTGAAACAATAGTAATGGGAAGAGTTGGAGTCCAATTACGAGGTGTGGTTGCGAAAATTCACAAGTTATAAGCTTCGGAACGTAACACACAAACTGAGTCCAATTTGAGACGTTGACGCACGGATGGAGCTAACTAGTTTCGACTGTGACGAATCTTGTTCCAACACTTCAAATGTGTTGAAACAATAGTAATGGAAGAGTTTGAGTCCAATTACGAGGTCCGGTTGCGAAAAAGTCACAAGTTATGGGCTTCGGAAGGTAATACACAAACTAAGTCCAATTTGAGACGTTGACGCACGGATGGAGCAAACTTCTTTCGACTGTCAAGAATCTTGTCCCAACACAGCAAATGTGTTGAAACAATAGTAATTGAAGAGTTGGAGTCCAATTACGAGGTGTGGTTGCGAAAAATTCACAAGTTATAAGCTTCGGAACGTAACACACAAACTGAGTCCAATTTGAGACGTTGACGCACGGATGGAGCTAACTTGTTTCGACTGTCACGAATCTTGTTCCAACACTTCAATGTGTTGAAACAATAGTATTGGAAGAGTTTGAGTCCAATTACGAGGTATGGTTGCGAAAAAGTCACAAGTTATAAGCTTCGGAATGTAATACACAAACTGAGTCCAATTTTAGACGTTGACGCACGGATGGAGCAAACTTGTTTCGACTGTCACGAATCTTGTCCCAACACTGCAAATGTGTTGAAACAATAGTAATGGAAGAATTCGAGTCTAATTACGAGGTCCGGTTGAGAAAAAGTCACAAGTTATAGGCTTCGGAATGTAACACACAAACTGAGTCCAATTTGAGACGTTGATGCACGGATGGAGCTAACTGGTTTCGACTGTCAAGAATCTTGTTCCAATACATCAAATGTGTTGAAACAATAGTAATGGAAGAATTTGAGTCCAAAATAAGAGGTCCGGTTGCGAAAATGTCACTAGTTATAGCCTTCGGAATATAACACACAAACTGAGTCCAATTTGAGACGTTGACGCACGGATGGAGCTAACTAGTTTCGACTGTCACGAATCTTGTTCCAACACTTCAAATGTGTTGAAACAATAGTAATGGAAGATTTTGAGTCCAATTACGAGGTCCGGTTGCGAAAAAGTCACAAGTTATGGGCTTCGGAAGGTAATACACAAACTGAGTCCAATTTTAGACGTTGACGCACGGATGGAGCAAACTTCTTTCGACTGTCAAGAATCTTGTCCCAACACTGCAAATGTGTTGAAACAATAGTAATTGAAGAGTTGGAGTCCAATTACGAGGTCTGGTTGCGAAAAATTCACAAGTTATAAGCTTCGGAACGTAACACACAAACTGAGTCCAATTTGAGACGTTGACGCACGGATGGAGCAAACTTCTTTCGACTGTCCCGAATTTTGCTCCAACACTTCAAATGTGTTGAAACAATAGTAATGGAAGAGTTTGAGTCCAATTACGAGGTTCAGTTGCGAAAAAGTCACAAGTTATAGGCTTCGGAATGTAACACACAAACTAAGTCCAATTTGAGACGTTGATGCACGGATGGAGCTAACTTGTTTCGACTGTCAAGAATCTTGTTCCAATACATCAAATGTGTTGAAACAATAGTAATGGAAGAGTTTGAGTCCAAAATAAGAGGTCCGGTTGCAAAAATGTCACAAGTTATAGCCTTCGGAATATAACACACAAACTGAGTCCAATTTGAGACGTTGACGCACGGATGGAGCTAACTAGTTTCAACTGTCACGAATCTTGTTCCAACACTTCAAATGTGTTGAAACAATAGTAATGGAAGAGTTTGAGTCCAATTACGAGATCCGGTTGCGTAAAAGTCACAAGTTATGGGCTTCGGAAGGTAATACACAAACTGAGTCCAATTTGAGACGTTGACGCACGGATGGAGCAAACTTCTTTCGACTGTCAAGAATCTTGTCCCAACACTGCAAATATGTTGAAACAATAGTAATTGAAGAGTTGGAGTCCAATTACGAGGTCTGGTTGCGAAAAATTCACAAGTTATAAGCTTCGGAACGTAACACACAAACTGAGTCCAATTTGAGACGTTGACGCACGGATGGAGCTAACTTGTTTCGACTGTCACGAATCTTGTTCCAGCACTTCAAATGTGTTGAAACAATAGTAATGGAAGAGTTTGAGTCCAATTACGAGGTATGGTTGCGAAAAAGTCACAAGTTATAAGCTTCGGAATGTAATACACAAACTGAGTCCAATTTGAGACGTTGACGCACGGATGGAGCTAACTAGTTTCGACTGTCACGAATCTTGTTCCAACACTTCAAATGTGTTGAAACAATAGTAATGGAAGAGTTTGAGTCCAATTACGAGGTCCGGTTGCGAAAAAGTCACAAGTTATGGGCTTCGGAAGGTAATACACAAACTGAGTCCAATTTGAGACGTTGACGCACGGATGGAGCAAACTTCTTTCGACTGTCAAGAATCTTGTCCCAACACTGCAAATGTGTTGAAACAATAGTAATTGAAGAGTTGGACTCCAATTACGAGGTCTGGTTGCGAAAAATTCACAAGTTATAAGCTTCGGAACGTAACACACAAACTGAGTCCAATTTGAGACGTTGACGCACGGATGGAGCTAACTTGTTTCGACTGTCACGAATCTTGTTCCAACACTTCAAATGTGTTGAAACAATAGTAATGGAAGAGTTTGAGTCCAAAATAAGAGGTCCGGTTGCGAAAATGTCACAAGTTATAGCCTTCGGAATATAACACACAAACTGAGTCCAATTGAGACGTTGACGCATGGATGGAGCTAACTTGTTTCGACGGTCCCAAATCATGTTCCAACACTTAAAATCTGTTGAAACAATAGTAATGGAAGAGTTGGAGTCCAATTACGAGGTGTGGTTGCGAAAAATTCACAAGTTATAAGCTTCGGAACGTAACACACAAACTGAGTCCAATTTGAGACGTTGACGCACGGATGGAGCTAACTAGTTTTCGACTGTGACGAATCTTGTTCCAACACTTCAAATGTGTTGAAACAATAGTAATGGAAGAGTTTGAGTCCAATTACGAGGTCCGGTTGCGAAAAAGTCACAAGTTATGGGCTTCGGAAGGTAATACACAAACTAAGTCCAATTTGAGACGTTGACGCACGGATGGAGCAAACTTCTTTCGACTGTCAAGAATCTTGTCCCAACACAGCAAATGTGTTGAAACAATAGTAATTGAAGAGTTGGAGTCCAATTACGAGTGTGGTTGCGAAAAATTCACAAGTTATAAGCTTCGGAACGTAACACACAAACTGAGTCCAATTTGAGACGTTGACGCCGGATGGAGCTAACTTGTTTCGACTGTCAAGAATCTTGTTCCAATACATCAAATGTGTTGAAACAATAGTAATGGAAGAATTTGAGTCCAAAATAAGAGGTCCGGTGCGAAAATGTCACTAGTTATAGCCTTCGGAATATAACACACAAACTGAAGTCCCAATTTGAGACGTTGACGCACGGATGGAGCTAACTAGTTTCGACTGTCACGAATCTTGTTCTCCAACACTTCAAATGTGTTGAAACAATAGTAATGGAGATTTTGAGTCCAATTACGAGGTCCGGTTGCGAAAAAGTCACAAGTTATGGCTTCGGAAGGTAATACACAAACTGAGTCCAATTTTAGACGTTGACGCACGGATGGAGCAAACTTCTTTCGACTGTCAAGAATCTTGTCCCCAACACAGCAAATGTGTTGAAACAATAGTAATTGAAGAGTTGGAGTCCAATTACGAGGTGTGGTTGCGAAAAATTCACAAGTTATAAGCTTCGGAACGTAACACACAAACTGAGTCCAATTTGAGACGTTGACGCACGGATGGAGCTAACTTGTTTCGACTGTCACGAATCTTGTTCCAACACTTCAAATGTGTTGAAACAATAGTATTGGAAGAGTTTGAGTCCAATTACGAGGTATGGTTGCGAAAAAGTCACAAGTTATAAGCTTCGGAATGTAATACACAAACTGAGTCCAATTTGAGACGTTGACGCACGGATGGAGCAAACTTGTTTCGACTGTCACGAATCTTGTCCCAACACTGCAAATGTGTTGAAACAATAGTAATGGAAGAATTCGAGTCTAATTACGAGGTCCGGTTGAGAAAAAGTCACAAGTTATAGGCTTCGGAATGTAACACACAAACTGAGTCCAATTTGAGACGTTGATGCACGGATGGAGCTAACTGGTTTCGACTGTCAAGAATCTTGTTCCAATACATCAAATGTGTTGAAACAATAGTAATGGAAGAATTTGAGTCCAAAATAAGAGGTCCGGTTGCGAAAATGTCACTAGTTATAGCCTTCGAATATAACACACAAACTGAGTCCAATTTGAGACGTTGACGCACGGATGGAGCTAACTAGTTTCGACTGTCACGAATCTTGTTCCAACACTTCAAATGTGTTGAAACAATAGTAATGGAAGAGTTTGAGTCCAATTACGAGGTCCGGTTGCGAAAAAGTCACAAGTTATGGGCTTCGGAAGGTAATACACAAACTGAGTCCAATTTTAGACGTTGACGCACGGATGGAGCAAACTTCTTTCGACTGTCAAGAATCTTGTCCCAACACTGCAAATGTGTTGAAACAATAGTAATTGAAGAGTTGGAGTCCAATTACGAGGTCTGGTTGCGAAAAATTCACAAGTTATAAGCTTCGGAACGTAACACACAAACTGAGTCCAATTTGAGACGTTGACGCACGGATGGAGCAAACTTCTTTCGACTGTCCCGAATTTTGCTCCAACACTTCAAATGTGTTGAAACAATAGTAATGGAAGAGTTTGAGTCCAATTACGAGGTTCAGTTGCGAAAAAGTCACAAGTTATAGGCTTCGGAATGTAACACACAAACTAAGTCCAATTTGAGACGTTGATGCACGGATGGAGCTAACTTGTTTCGACTGTCAAGAATCTTGTTCCAATACATCAAATGTGTTGAAACAATAGTAATGGAAGAGTTTGAGTCCAAAATAAGAGGTCCGGTTGCAAAAATGTCACAAGTTATAGCCTTCGGAATATAACACACAAACTGAGTCCAATTTGAGACGTTGACGCACGGATGGAGCTAACTAGTTTCAACTGTCACGAATCTTGTTCCAACACTTCAAATGGTGTTGAAACAATAGTAATGGAAGAGTTTGAGTCCAATTACGAGATCCGGTTGCGTAAAAGTCACAAGTTATGGGCTTCGGAAGGTAATACACAAACTGAGTCCAATTTGAGACGTTGACGCACGGATGGAGCAAACTTCTTTCGACTGTCAAGAATCTTGTCCCAACACTGCAAATATGTTGAAACAATAGTAATTGAAGAGTTGGAGTCCAATTACGAGGTCTGGTTGCGAAAAATTCACAAGTTATAAGCTTCGGAACGTAACACACAAACTGAGTCCAATTTGAGACGTTGACGCACGGATGGAGCTAACTTGTTTCGACTGTCACGAATCTTGTTCCAGCACTTCAAATGTGTTGAAACAATAGTAATGGAAGAGTTTGAGTCCAATTACGAGGTATGGTTGCGAAAAAGTCACAAGTTATAAGCTTCGGAATGTAATACACAAACTGAGTCCAATTTGAGACGTTGACGCACGGATGGAGCTAACTAGTTTCGACTGTCACGAATCTTGTTCCAACACTTCAAATGTGTTGAAACAATAGTAATGGAAGAGTTTGAGTCCAATTACGAGATCCGGTTGCGAAAAAGTCACAAGTTATGGGCTTCGGAAGGTAATACACAAACTGAGTCCAATTTGAGACGTTGACGCACGGATGGAGCAAACTTCTTTCGACTGTCAAGAATCTTGTCCCAACACTGCAAATGTGTTGAAACAATAGTAATTGAAGAGTTGGACTCCAATTACGAGGTCTGGTTGCGAAAAATTCACAAGTTATAAGCTTCGGAACGTAACACACAAACTGAGTCCAATTTGAGACGTTGACGCACGGATGGAGCTAACTTGTTTCGACTGTCACGAATCTTGTTCCAACACTTCAAATGTGTTGAAACAATAGTAATGGAAGAGTTTGAGTCCAAAATAAGAGGTCCGGTTGCGAAAATGTCACAAGTTATAGCTTCGGAATATAACACACAAACTGAGTCCAATTTGAGACGTTGACGCATGGATGGAGCTAACTTGTTTCGACGGTCCCAAATCATGTTCCAACACTTAAATCTGTTGAAACAATAGTAATGGAAGAGTTGGAGTCCAATTACGAGGTGTGGTTGCGAAAAATTCACAAGTTATAAGCTTCGGAACGTAACACACAAACTGAGTCCAATTTGAGACGTTGACGCACGGATGGAGCTAACTAGTTTCGACTGTGCACGAATCTTGTTCCAACACTTCAAATGTGTTGAAACAATAGTAATGGAAGAGTTTGAGTCCAATTACGAGGTCCGGTTGCGAAAAAGTCACAAGTTATGGGCTTCGGAAGGTAATACACAAACTAGTCCAATTTGAGACGTTGACGCACGGATGGAGCAAACTTCTTTCGACTGTCAAGAATCTTGTCCCAACACTGCAAATGTGTTGAAACAATAGTAATTGAAGAGTTGGAGTCCAATTACGAGGTCTGGTTGCGAAAAATTCACAAGTTATAAGCTTCGGAACGTAACACACAAACTGAGTCCAATTTGAGACGTTGACGCACGGATGGAGCTAACTTGTTTCGACTGTCACGAATCTTGTTCCAACACTTCAAATGTGTTGAAACAATAGTAATGGAAGAGTTTGAGTCCAATTACGAGGTATGGTTGCGAAAAAGTCACAAGTTATAAGCTTCGGAATGTAATACACAAACTGAGTCCAATTTGAGACGTTTGACGCACGGATGGAGCAAACTTGTTTCGACTGTCACGAATCTTGTCCCAACACTGCAAATGTGTTGAAACAATAGTAATGGAAGAATTCGAGTCTAATACGAGGTCCGGTTGCGAAAAAGTCACAAGTTATAGGCTTCGGAATGTAACACACAAACTGAGTCCAATTTGAGACGTTGATGCACGGATGGAGCTAACTTGTTTCGACTGTCAAGAATCTTGTTCCAATACATCAAATGTGTTGAAACAATAGTAATGGAAGAGTTTGAGTCCAAATTACGAGGTCCGGTTGCGAAAATGTCACTAGTTATAGCCTTCGGTATATAACACACAAACTGAGTCCAATTTGAGACGTTGACGCACGGATGGAGCTAACTTGTTTCGACTGTCACGAATCTTGTTCCAACACTTCAAATGTGTTGAAACAATAGTAATGGAAGAGTTTGAGTCCAATTACGAGGTCCGGTTGCGAAAAAGTCACAAGTTATAGGCTTCGGAATATAACACACAAACTGAGTCCAATTTGAGACGTTGACGCACGGATGGAGCTAACTTGTTTCGACTGTCACGAATCTTGTTCCAACACTTCAAATGTGTTGAAACAATAGTAATGGAAGAGTTTGAGTCCAATTACGAGGTCTGGTTGCGAAAAAGTCACAAGTTATGGCTTCGGAAGGTAATACACAAACTGAGTCCAATTTGAGACGTTGACGCACGGATGGAGCAAACTTCTTTCGACTGTCACGAATCTTGTCCAACACTGCAAATGTGTTGAAACAATAGTAATGGAAGAGTTTGAGTCCAATTACGAGGTCTGGTTGCGAAAATGTCACAAGTTATAGCTTCGGAATGTAACACACAAACTGAGTCCAATTTGAGACGTGACGCACGGATGGAGCTAACTTGTTTCGACTGTCACGAATCTTGTTCCAACACTTCAAATGTGTTGAAACAATAGTAATGGAAGAGTTGGAGTCCAATTACGAGGTCCTGGTTGCGAAAAATTCACAAGTTATAAGGCTTCGGAAAGTAACACACAAACTGAGTCCAATTTGAGACGTTGACGCACGGATGGAGCTAACTTGTTTCGACTGTCACGAATCTTGTTCCAACACTTCAAATGTGTTGAAACAATAGTAATGGAAGAGTTTGAGTCCAAATACGAGGATCCGGTTGCGTAAAAGTCACAAGTTATGGCTTCGGAAGTATACACAAACTGAGTCCAATTTGAGACGTTGACGCACGGATGGAGCAAACTTCTTTCGACTGTCAAGAATCTTGTCCAACACTTCAAATGTGTTGAAACAATAGTAATTGAAGAGTTGGAGTCCAATTACGAGGTCTGGTTGCGAAAAATTCACAAGTTATAAGGCTTCGGAACGTAACACACAAACTGAGTCCAATTTGAGACGTTGACGCACGGATGGAGCTAACTTGTTTCGACTGTCACGAATCTTGTTCCAACACTTCAAATGTGTTGAAACAATAGTAATGGAAGAGTTTGAGTCCAATTACGAGGTCTGGTTGCGAAAAAGTCACAAGTTATAGCTTCGGAAGGTAACACACAAACTGAGTCCAATTTGAGACGTTGACGCACGGATGGAGCTAACTTGTTTCGACTGTCACGAATCTTGTTCCAAGCACTTCAAATGTGTTGAAACAATAGTAATGGAAGAGTTTGGAGTCCAATTACGAGGTCTGGTTGCGAAAAAGTCACAAGTTATAAGGCTTCGGAATGTAATACACAAACTGAGTCCAATTTGAGACGTTGACGCACGGATGGAGCTAACTTGTTTCGACTGTCACGAATCTTGTTCCAACACTTCAAATGTGTTGAAACAATAGTAATGGAAGAGTTTGAGTCCAATTACGAGGTCCGGTTGCGAAAAAGTCACAAGTTATAGGGCTTCGGAAGGTAACACACAAACTGAGTCCAATTTGAGACGTTGACGCACGGATGGAGCAAACTTCTTTCGACTGTCACGAATCTTGTCCCAACACTGCAAATGTGTTGAAACAATAGTAATTGAAGAGTTTGAGTCCAATTACGAGGTCCTGGTTGCGAAAAAGTCACAAGTTATAGCTTCGGAACGTAACACACAAACTGAGTCCAATTTGAGACGTTGACGCACGGATGGAGCTAACTTGTTTCGACTGTCACGAATCTTGTTCCAACACTTCAAATGTGTTGAAACAATAGTAATGGAAGAGTTTGAGTCCAATTACGAGGTCCGGTTGCGTAAAAGTCACAAGTTATAGGCTTCGGAATGTAATACACAAACTGAGTCCAATTTGAGACGTTGACGCACGGATGGAGCAAACTTCTTTCGACTGTCAAGAATCTTGTCCAACACTGCAAATGTGTTGAAACAATAGTAATTGAAGAGTTGAGTCCAATTACGAGGTCTGGTTGCGAAAAATTCACAAGTTATAAGCTTCGGAACGTAACACACAAACTGAGTCCAATTTGAGACGTTGACGCACGGATGGAGCTAACTTGTTTCGACTGTCACGAATCTTGTTCCAACACTTCAAATGTGTTGAAACAATAGTAATGGAAGAGTTGGAGTCCAATTACGAGGTGTGGTTGCGAAAAAGTCACAAGTTATAAGCTTCGGAACGTAACACACAAACTGAGTCCAATTTGAGACGTTGACGCACGGATGGAGCTAACTAGTTTCGACTGTCACGAATCTTGTTCCCAACACTTCAAATGTGTTGAAACAATAGTAATGGAAGAGTTTGAGTCCAATTACGAGATCCGGTTGCGAAAAAGTCACAAGTTATGGGCTTCGGAAGGTAATACACAAACTGAGTCCAATTTGAGACGTTGACGCACGGATGGAGCAAACTTCTTTCGACTGTCAAGAATCTTGTCCCAACACTGCATATGTGTTGAAACAATAGTAATTGAAGAGTTGGAGTCCAATTACGAGGTCTGGTTGCGAAAAATTCACAAGTTATAAGCTTCGGAACGTAACACACAAACTGAGTCCAATTTGAGACGTTGACGCACGGATGAGCAAACTTCTTTCGACTGTCCCGAATTTTGCTCCAACACTTCAAATGTGTTGAAACAATAGTAATGGAAGAGTTTGAGTCCAATTACGAGGTTCAGTTGCGAAAAAGTCACAAGTTATAGGCTTCGGAATGTAACACACAAACTGAGTCCAATTTGAGACGTTGATGCACGGATGGAGCTAACTTGTTTCGACTGTCAAGAATCTTGTTCCAATACATCAAATGTGTTGAAACAATAGTAATGGAAGAGTTTGAGTCCAAAATAAGAGGTCCGGTTGCAAAAATGTCACAAGTTATAGCCTTCGGAATATAACACACAAACTGAGTCCAATTTGAGACGTTGACGCACGGATGGAGCTAACTAGTTTCGACTGTCACGAATCTTGTTCCAACACTTCAAATGTGTTGAAACAATAGTAATGGAAGAGTTTGAGTCCAATTACGAGATCCGGTTGCGTAAAAGTCACAAGTTATGGGCTTCGGAAGGTAATACACAAACTGAGTCCAATTTGAGACGTTGACGCACGGATGGAGCAAACTTCTTTCGACTGTCAAGAATCTTGTCCCAACACTGCAAATATGTTGAAACAATAGTAATTGAAGAGTTGGAGTCCAATTACGAGGTCTGGTTGCGAAAAATTCACAAGTTATAAGCTTCGGAACGTAACACACAAACTGAGTCCAATTTGAGACGTTGACGCACGGATGGAGCTAACTTGTTTCGACTGTCACGAATCTTGTTCCAACACTTCAAATGTGTTGAAACAATAGTAATGGAAGAGTTTGAGTCCAATTACGAGGTATGGTTGCGAAAAAGTCACAAGTTATAAGCTTCGGAATGTAATACACAAACTGAGTCCAGTTTGAGACATTGACGCACGGATGGAGCAAACTTGTTTCGACTGTCACGAATCTTGTCCCAACACTGCAAATGTGTTGAAACAATAGTAATTGAAGATTTCGAGTCTAATTACGAGGTCCGGTTGCGAAAAAGTCACAAGTTATAAGCTTCGGAACGTAACACACAAACTGAGTCCAATTTGAGACGTTGACGCACGGATGGAGCAAACTTCTTTCGACTGTCCCGAATTTTGCTCCAACACTTCAAATGTGTTGAAACAATAGTAATGGAAGAGTTTGAGTCCAATTACGAGGTTCAGTTGCGAAAAAGTCACAAGTTATAGGCTTCGGAATGTAACACACAAACTAAGTCCAATTTGAGACGTTGATGCACGGATGGAGCTAACTTGTTTCGACTGTCAAGAATCTTGTTCCAATACATCAAATGTGTTGAAACAATAGTAATGGAAGAGTTTGAGTCCAAAATAAGAGGTCCGGTTGCAAAAATGTCACAAGTTATAGCCTTCGGAATATAACACACAAACTGAGTCCAATTTGAGACGTTGACGCACGGATGGAGCTAACTAGTTTCGACTGTCACGAATCTTGTTCCAACACTTCAAATGTGTTGAAACAATAGTAATGGAAGAGTTTGAGTCCAATTACGAGATCCGGTTGCGTAAAAGTCACAAGTTATGGTCTTCGGAAGGTAATACACAAACTGAGTCCAATTTGAGATGTTGACGCACGGATGGAGCAAACTTCTTTCGACTGTCAAGAATCTTGTCCCAACACTGCAAATATGATGAAACAATAGTAATTGAAGAGTTGGAGTCCAATTACGAGGTCTGGTTGCGAAAAATTCACAAGTTATAAGCTTCGGAACGTAACACACAAACTGAGTCCAATTTGAGACGTTGACGCACGGATGGAGCTAACTTGTTTCGACTGTCACGAATCTTGTTCCAGCACTTCAAATGTGTTGAAACAATAGTAATGGAAGAGTTTGAGTCCAATACGAGGTATGGTTGCGAAAAAGTCACAAGTTATAAGCTTCGGAATGTAATACACAAACTGAGTCCAATTTGAGACGTTGACGCACGGATGGAGCTAACTAGTTTCGACTGTCACGAATCTTGTTCCAACACTTCAAATGTGTTGAAACAATAGTAATGGAAGAGTTTGAGTCCAATTACGAGGTCCGGTTGCGAAAAAGTCACAAGTTATGGGCTTCGGAAGGTAATACACAAACTGAGTCCAATTTGAGACGTTGACGCACGGATGGAGCAAACTTCTTTCGACTGTCAAGAATCTTGTCCCAACACTGCAAATGTGTTGAAACAATAGTAATTGAAGAGTTGGAATCCAATTACGAGGTCTGGTTGCGAAAAATTCACAAGTTATAAGCTTCGGAACGTAACACACAAACTGAGTCCAATTTGAGACGTTGACGCACGGATGGAGCTAACTTGTTTCGACTGTCACGAATCTTGTTCCAACACTTCAAATGTGTTGAAACAATAGTAATGGAAGAGTTTGAGTCCAATTACGAGATCCGGTTGCGTAAAAGTCACAAGTTATGGGCTTCGGAATGTAATACCCAAACTGAGTCCAATTTGAGACGTTGACGCACGGATGGAGCAAACTTCTTTCGACTGTCAAGAATCTTGTCCCAACACTGCAAATGTGTTGAAACAATAGTAATTGAAGAGTTGGAATCCAATTACGAGGTCTGGTTGCGAAAAATTCACAAGTTATAAGCTTCGGAACGTAACACACAAACTGAGTCCAATTTGAGACGTTGACGCACGGATGGAGCTAACTTGTTTCGACTGTCACGAATCTTGTTCCAACACATCAAATGTGTTGAAACAATAGTAATGGAAGAGTTTGATTCCAAAATAAGAGGTCTGGTTGCGAAAATGTCACAAGTTATAGCCTTCGGAATATAACACACAAACTGAGTCCAATTTGAGACGTTGACGCATGGATGGAGCTAACTTGTTTCGACGGTCCCAAATCATGTTCCAACACTTAAAATCTGTTGAAACAATAGTAATGGAAGAGTTGGAGTCCAATTACGAGGTGTGGTTGCGAAAAATTCACTAGTTATAAGCTTCGGAACGTAACACACAAACTGAGTCCAATTTGAGACGTTGACGCACGGATGGAGCTAACTAGTTTCGACTGTCACGAATCTTGTTCCAACACTTCAAATGTGTTGAAACAATAGTAATGGAAGAGTTTGAGTCCAATTACGAGGTCCGGTTGCGAAAAAGTCACAAGTTATGGGCTTCGGAAGGTAATACAGAAACTGAGTCCAATTTTAGACGTTGACGCACGGATGGAGCAAACTTCTTTCGACTGTCAAGAATCTTGTCCCAACACTGCAAATGTGTTGAAACAATAGTAATTGAAGAGTTGGAGTCCAATTACGAGGTCTGGTTGCGAAAAATTCACAAGTTATAAGCTTCGGAACGTAACACACAAACTGAGTCCAATTTGAGACGTTGACGCACGGATGGAGCAAACTTCTTTCGACTGTCCCGAATTTTGCTCCAACACTTCAAATGTGTTGAAACAATAGTAATGGAAGAGTTTGAGTCCAATTACGAGGTTCAGTTGCGAAAAAGTCACAAGTTATAGGCTTCGGAATGTAACACACAAACTGAGTCCAATTTGAGACGTTGATGCACGGATGGAGCTAACTTGTTTCGACTGTCAAGAATCTTGTTCCAATACATCAAATGTGTTGAAACAATAGTAATGGAAGAGTTTGAGTCCAAAATAAGAGGTCCGGTTGCAAAAATGTCACAAGTTATAGCCTTCGGAATATAACACACAAACTGAGTCCAATTTGAGACGTTGACGCACGGATGGAGCTAACTAGTTTCGACTGTCACGAATCTTGTTCCAACACTTCAAATGTGTTGAAACAATAGTAATGGAAGAGTTTGAGTCCAATTACGAGATCCGGTTGCGTAAAAGTCACAAGTTATGGGCTTCGGAAGGTAATACACAAACTGAGTCCAATTTGAGACGTTGACGCACGGATGGAGCAAACTTCTTTCGACTGTCAAGAATCTTGTCCCAACACTGCAAATATGATGAAACAATAGTAATTGAAGAGTTGGAGTCCAATTACGAGGTCTGGTTGCGAAAAATTCACAAGTTATAAGCTTCGGAACGTAACACACAAACTGAGTCCAATTTGAGACGTTGACGCACGGATGGAGCTAACTTGTTTCGACTGTCACGAATCTTGTTCCAGCACTTCAAATGTGTTGAAACAATAGTAATGGAAGAGTTTGAGTCCAATTACGAGGTATGGTTGCGAAAAAGTCACAAGTTATAAGCTTCGGAATGTAATACACAAACTGAGTCCAATTTGAGACGTTGACGCACGGATGGAGCTAACTAGTTTCGACTGTCACGAATCTTGTTCCAACACTTCAAATGTGTTGAAACAATAGTAATGGAAGAGTTTGAGTCCAATTACGAGGTCCGGTTGCGAAAAAGTCACAAGTTATGGGCTTCGGAAGGTAATACACAAACTGAGTCCAATTTGAGACGTTGACGCACGGATGGAGCAAACTTCTTTCGACTGTCAAGAATCTTGTCCCAACACTGCAAATGTGTTGAAACAATAGTAATTGAAGAGTTGGAATCCAATTACGAGGTCTGGTTGCGAAAAATTCACAAGTTATAAGCTTCGGAACGTAACACACAAACTGAGTCCAATTTGAGACGTTGACGCACGGATGGAGCTAACTTGTTTCGACTGTCACGAATCTTGTTCCAACACTTCAAATGTGTTGAAACAATAGTAATGGAAGAGTTTGAGTCCAATTACGAGATCCGGTTGCGTAAAAGTCACAAGTTATGGGCTTCGGAATGTAATACCCAAACTGAGTCCAATTTGAGACGTTGACGCACGGATGGAGCAAACTTCTTTCGACTGTCAAGAATCTTGTCCCAACACTGCAAATGTGTTGAAACAATAGTAATTGAAGAGTTGGAATCCAATTACGAGGTCTGGTTGCGAAAAATTCACAAGTTATAAGCTTCGGAACGTAACACACAAACTGAGTCCAATTTGAGACGTTGACGCACGGATGGAGCTAACTTGTTTCGACTGTCACGAATCTTGTTCCAACACATCAAATGTGTTGAAACAATAGTAATGGAAGAGTTTGATTCCAAAATAAGAGGTCTGGTTGCGAAAATGTCACAAGTTATAGCCTTCGGAATATAACACACAAACTGAGTCCAATTTGAGACGTTGACGCATGGATGGAGCTAACTTGTTTCGACGGTCCCAAATCATGTTCCAACACTTAAAATCTGTTGAAACAATAGTAATGGAAGAGTTGGAGTCCAATTACGAGGTGTGGTTGCGAAAAATTCACTAGTTATAAGCTTCGGAACGTAACACACAAACTGAGTCCAATTTGAGACGTTGACGCACGGATGGAGCTAACTAGTTTCGACTGTCACGAATCTTGTTCCAACACTTCAAATGTGTTGAAACAATAGTAATGGAAGAGTTTGAGTCCAATTACGAGGTCCGGTTGCGAAAAAGTCACAAGTTATGGGCTTCGGAAGGTAATACAGAAACTGAGTCCAATTTTAGACGTTGACGCACGGATGGAGCAAACTTCTTTCGACTGTCAAGAATCTTGTCCCAACACTGCAAATGTGTTGAAACAATAGTAATTGAAGAGTTGGAGTCCAATTACGAGGTCTGGTTGCGAAAAATTCACAAGTTATAAGCTTCGGAACGTAACACACAAACTGAGTCCAATTTGAGACGTTGACGCACGGATGGAGCAAACTTCTTTCGACTGTCCCGAATTTTGCTCCAACACTTCAAATGTGTTGAAACAATAGTAATGGAAGAGTTTGAGTCCAATTACGAGGTTCAGTTGCGAAAAAGTCACAAGTTATAGGCTTCGGAATGTAACACACAAACTGAGTCCAATTTGAGACGTTGATGCACGGATGGAGCTAACTTGTTTCGACTGTCAAGAATCTTGTTCCAATACATCAAATGTGTTGAAACAATAGTAATGGAAGAGTTTGAGTCCAAAATAAGAGGTCCGGTTGCAAAAATGTCACAAGTTATAGCCTTCGGAATATAACACACAAACTGAGTCCAATTTGAGACGTTGACGCACGGATGGAGCTAACTAGTTTCGACTGTCACGAATCTTGTTCCAACACTTCAAATGTGTTGAAACAATAGTAATGGAAGAGTTTGAGTCCAATTACGAGATCCGGTTGCGTAAAAGTCACAAGTTATGGGCTTCGGAAGGTAATACACAAACTGAGTCCAATTTGAGACGTTGACGCACGGATGGAGCAAACTTCTTTCGACTGTCAAGAATCTTGTCCCAACACTGCAAATATGATGAAACAATAGTAATTGAAGAGTTGGAGTCCAATTACGAGGTCTGGTTGCGAAAAATTCACAAGTTATAAGCTTCGGAACGTAACACACAAACTGAGTCCAATTTGAGACGTTGACGCACGGATGGAGCTAACTTGTTTCGACTGTCACGAATCTTGTTCCAGCACTTCAAATGTGTTGAAACAATAGTAATGGAAGAGTTTGAGTCCAATTACGAGGTATGGTTGCGAAAAAGTCACAAGTTATAAGCTTCGGAATGTAATACACAAACTGAGTCCAATTTGAGACGTTGACGCACGGATGGAGCTAACTAGTTTCGACTGTCACGAATCTTGTTCCAACACTTCAAATGTGTTGAAACAATAGTAATGGAAGAGTTTGAGTCCAATTACGAGGTCCGGTTGCGAAAAAGTCACAAGTTATGGGCTTCGGAAGGTAATACACAAACTGAGTCCAATTTGAGACGTTGACGCACGGATGGAGCAAACTTCTTTCGACTGTCAAGAATCTTGTCCCAACACTGCAAATGTGTTGAAACAATAGTAATTGAAGAGTTGGAATCCAATTACGAGGTCTGGTTGCGAAAAATTCACAAGTTATAAGCTTCGGAACGTAACACACAAACTGAGTCCAATTTGAGACGTTGACGCACGGATGGAGCTAACTTGTTTCGACTGTCACGAATCTTGTTCCAACACTTCAAATGTGTTGAAACAATAGTAATGGAAGAGTTTGAGTCCAATTACGAGATCCGGTTGCGTAAAAGTCACAAGTTATGGGCTTCGGAATGTAATACCCAAACTGAGTCCAATTTGAGACGTTGACGCACGGATGGAGCAAACTTCTTTCGACTGTCAAGAATCTTGTCCCAACACTGCAAATGTGTTGAAACAATAGTAATTGAAGAGTTGGAATCCAATTACGAGGTCTGGTTGCGAAAAATTCACAAGTTATAAGCTTCGGAACGTAACACACAAACTGAGTCCAATTTGAGACGTTGACGCACGGATGGAGCTAACTTGTTTCGACTGTCACGAATCTTGTTCCAACACATCAAATGTGTTGAAACAATAGTAATGGAAGAGTTTGATTCCAAAATAAGAGGTCTGGTTGCGAAAATGTCACAAGTTATAGCCTTCGGAATATAACACACAAACTGAGTCCAATTTGAGACGTTGACGCATGGATGGAGCTAACTTGTTTCGACGGTCCCAAATCATGTTCCAACACTTAAAATCTGTTGAAACAATAGTAATGGAAGAGTTGGAGTCCAATTACGAGGTGTGGTTGCGAAAAATTCACTAGTTATAAGCTTCGGAACGTAACACACAAACTGAGTCCAATTTGAGACGTTGACGCACGGATGGAGCTAACTAGTTTCGACTGTCACGAATCTTGTTCCAACACTTCAAATGTGTTGAAACAATAGTAATGGAAGAGTTTGAGTCCAATTACGAGGTCCGGTTGCGAAAAAGTCACAAGTTATGGGCTTCGGAAGGTAATACAGAAACTGAGTCCAATTTTAGACGTTGACGCACGGATGGAGCAAACTTCTTTCGACTGTCAAGAATCTTGTCCCAACACTGCAAATGTGTTGAAACAATAGTAATTGAAGAGTTGGAGTCCAATTACGAGGTCTGGTTGCGAAAAATTCACAAGTTATAAGCTTCGGAACGTAACACACAAACTGAGTCCAATTTGAGACGTTGACGCACGGATGGAGCAAACTTCTTTCGACTGTCCCGAATTTTGCTCCAACACTTCAAATGTGTTGAAACAATAGTAATGGAAGAGTTTGAGTCCAATTACGAGGTTCAGTTGCGAAAAAGTCACAAGTTATAGGCTTCGGAATGTAACACACAAACTGAGTCCAATTTGAGACGTTGATGCACGGATGGAGCTAACTTGTTTCGACTGTCAAGAATCTTGTTCCAATACATCAAATGTGTTGAAACAATAGTAATGGAAGAGTTTGAGTCCAAAATAAGAGGTCCGGTTGCAAAAATGTCACAAGTTATAGCCTTCGGAATATAACACACAAACTGAGTCCAATTTGAGACGTTGACGCACGGATGGAGCTAACTAGTTTCGACTGTCACGAATCTTGTTCCAACACTTCAAATGTGTTGAAACAATAGTAATGGAAGAGTTTGAGTCCAATTACGAGATCCGGTTGCGTAAAAGTCACAAGTTATGGGCTTCGGAAGGTAATACACAAACTGAGTCCAATTTGAGACGTTGACGCACGGATGGAGCAAACTTCTTTCGACTGTCAAGAATCTTGTCCCAACACTGCAAATATGATGAAACAATAGTAATTGAAGAGTTGGAGTCCAATTACGAGGTCTGGTTGCGAAAAATTCACAAGTTATAAGCTTCGGAACGTAACACACAAACTGAGTCCAATTTGAGACGTTGACGCACGGATGGAGCTAACTTGTTTCGACTGTCACGAATCTTGTTCCAGCACTTCAAATGTGTTGAAACAATAGTAATGGAAGAGTTTGAGTCCAATTACGAGGTATGGTTGCGAAAAAGTCACAAGTTATAAGCTTCGGAATGTAATACACAAACTGAGTCCAATTTGAGACGTTGACGCACGGATGGAGCTAACTAGTTTCGACTGTCACGAATCTTGTTCCAACACTTCAAATGTGTTGAAACAATAGTAATGGAAGAGTTTGAGTCCAATTACGAGGTCCGGTTGCGAAAAAGTCACAAGTTATGGGCTTCGGAAGGTAATACACAAACTGAGTCCAATTTGAGACGTTGACGCACGGATGGAGCAAACTTCTTTCGACTGTCAAGAATCTTGTCCCAACACTGCAAATGTGTTGAAACAATAGTAATTGAAGAGTTGGAATCCAATTACGAGGTCTGGTTGCGAAAAATTCACAAGTTATAAGCTTCGGAACGTAACACACAAACTGAGTCCAATTTGAGACGTTGACGCACGGATGGAGCTAACTTGTTTCGACTGTCACGAATCTTGTTCCAACACTTCAAATGTGTTGAAACAATAGTAATGGAAGAGTTTGAGTCCAATTACGAGATCCGGTTGCGTAAAAGTCACAAGTTATGGGCTTCGGAATGTAATACCCAAACTGAGTCCAATTTGAGACGTTGACGCACGGATGGAGCAAACTTCTTTCGACTGTCAAGAATCTTGTCCCAACACTGCAAATGTGTTGAAACAATAGTAATTGAAGAGTTGGAATCCAATTACGAGGTCTGGTTGCGAAAAATTCACAAGTTATAAGCTTCGGAACGTAACACACAAACTGAGTCCAATTTGAGACGTTGACGCACGGATGGAGCTAACTTGTTTCGACTGTCACGAATCTTGTTCCAACACATCAAATGTGTTGAAACAATAGTAATGGAAGAGTTTGATTCCAAAATAAGAGGTCTGGTTGCGAAAATGTCACAAGTTATAGCCTTCGGAATATAACACACAAACTGAGTCCAATTTGAGACGTTGACGCATGGATGGAGCTAACTTGTTTCGACGGTCCCAAATCATGTTCCAACACTTAAAATCTGTTGAAACAATAGTAATGGAAGAGTTGGAGTCCAATTACGAGGTGTGGTTGCGAAAAATTCACTAGTTATAAGCTTCGGAACGTAACACACAAACTGAGTCCAATTTGAGACGTTGACGCACGGATGGAGCTAACTAGTTTCGACTGTCACGAATCTTGTTCCAACACTTCAAATGTGTTGAAACAATAGTAATGGAAGAGTTTGAGTCCAATTACGAGGTCCGGTTGCGAAAAAGTCACAAGTTATGGGCTTCGGAAGGTAATACACAAACTGAGTCCAATTTTAGACGTTGACGCACGGATGGAGCAAACTTCTTTCGACTGTCAAGAATCTTGTCCCAACACTGCAAATGTGTTGAAACAATAGTAATTGAAGAGTTGGAGTCCAATTACGAGGTCTGGTTGCGAAAAATTCACAAGTTATAAGCTTCGGAACGTAACACACAAACTGAGTCCAATTTGAGACGTTGACGCACGGATGGAGCAAACTTCTTTCGACTGTCCCGAATTTTGCTCCAACACTTCAAATGTGTTGAAACAATAGTAATGGAAGAGTTTGAGTCCAATTACGAGGTTCAGTTGCGAAAAAGTCACAAGTTATAGGCTTCGGAATGTAACACACAAACTGAGTCCAATTTGAGACGTTGATGCACGGATGGAGCTAACTTGTTTCGACTGTCAAGAATCTTGTTCCAATACATCAAATGTGTTGAAACAATAGTAATGGAAGAGTTTGAGTCCAAAATAAGAGGTCCGGTTGCAAAAATGTCACAAGTTATAGCCTTCGGAATATAACACACAAACTGAGTCCAATTTGAGACGTTGACGCACGGATGGAGCTAACTAGTTTCGACTGTCACGAATCTTGTTCCAACACTTCAAATGTGTTGAAACAATAGTAATGGAAGAGTTTGAGTCCAATTACGAGATCCGGTTGCGTAAAAGTCACAAGTTATGGGCTTCGGAAGGTAATACACAAACTGAGTCCAATTTGAGACGTTGACGCACGGATGGAGCAAACTTCTTTCGACTGTCAAGAATCTTGTCCCAACACTGCAAATGTGTTGAAACAATAGTAATGGAAGAGTTTGAGTCCAAAATAAGAGGTCTGGTTGCGAAAATGTCACAAGTTATAGCCTTCGGAATATAACACACAAACTGAGTCCAATTTGAGACGTTGACGCACGGATGGAGCTAACTAGTTTCGACTGTCACGAATCTTGTTCCAACACTTCAAATGTGTTGAAACAATAGTAATGGAAGAGTTTGAGTCCAATTACGAGATCCGGTTGCGTAAAAGTCACAAGATATGGGCTTCGGAAGGTAATACACAAACTGAGTCCAATTTGAGACGTTGACGCACGGATGGAGCAAACTTCTTTCGACTGTCAAGAATCTTGTCCCAACACTGCAAATGTGTTGAAACAATAGTAATGGAAGAGTTTGAGTCCAAAATAAGAGGTCTGGTTGCGAAAATGTCACAAGTTATAGCCTTCGGAATATAACACACAAACTGAGTCCAATTTGAGACGTTGACGCATGGATGGAGCTAACTTGTTTCGACGGTCCCAAATCATGTTCCAACACTTAAAATCTGTTGAAACAATAGTAATGGAAGAGTTGGAGTCCAATTACGAGGTCTGGTTGCGAAAAATTCACAAGTTATAAGCTTCGGAACGTAACACACAAACTGAGTCCAATTTGAGACGTTGACGCACGGATGGAGCTAACTAGTTTCGACTGGCACGAATCTTGTTCCAACACTTCAAATGTGTTGAAACAATAGTAATGGAAGAGTTTGAGTCCAATTACGAGATCCGGTTGCGAAAAAGTCACAAGTTATGGGCTTCGGAAGGTAATACACAAACTGAGTCCAATTTGAGACGTTGACGCACGGATGGAGCAAACTTCATTCGACTGTCAAGAATCTTGACCCAACAATGCAAATGTGTTGAAACAATAGTAATTGAAGAGTTGGAGTCCAATTACGAGGTCTGGTTGCGAAAAATTCACAAGTTATAAGCTTCGGAACGTAACACACAAACTGAGTCCAATTTGAGACGTTGACGCACGGATGGAGCTAACTTGTTTCGACTGTCACGAATCTTGTTCCAACACTTCAAATGTGTTGAAACAATAGTAATGGAAGAGTTTGAGTCCAATTACGAGGTATGGTTGCGAAAAAGTCAAAAGTTATAAGCTTCGGAATGTAATACACAAACTGAGTCCAATTTGAGACGTTGACGCACGGATGGAGCAAACTTGTTTCGACTGTCACGAATCTTGTCCCAACACTGCAAATTTGTTGAAACAATAGTAATGGAAGAATTCGAGTCTAATTACGAGGTCCGGTTGTGAAAAAGTCACAAGTTATAGGCTTCGGAATGTAACACACAAACTGAGTCCAATTTTAGACGTTGATGCACGGATTGAGCTAACTTGTTTCGACTGTCAAGAATCTTATTCCAACACATCAAATGTGTTGAAACAATAGTAATGGAAGAGTTTGAGTCCAATTACGAGGTATGGTTGCGAAAAAGTCAAAAGTTATAAGCTTCGGAATGTAACACACAAACTGAGTCCAATTTGAGACGTTGACGCACGGATAGAGCTAACTTGTTTCGACGGTCCCAAATCATGTTCCAACACTTAAAATCTGTTGAAACAATTGTAATGGAAGAGTTTGAGTCAAATTACGAGCTCTGGTTGCGAAAACGTCACAAGTTATAGGCTTCGGAATGTAACACACAAACTGAGTCCAATTAGAGACATTGACGAACGGATGGAGCAAACTTCTTTCGACTGTCCCGAATTTTGCTCCAACACTTCAAATGTGTTGAAACAATAGTAATGGAAGAGTTTGAGTCCAATTACGAGGTCCAGTTGCGAAAAAGTCACAAGTTATAGGCTTCGGAATGTAACACACAAACTGAGTCCAATTTGAGACGTTGATGCACGGATGGAGCTAACTTGTTTCGACTGTCAAGAATCTTGTTCCAACACTTCAAATGTGTTGAAACAATAGTAATGGAAGAGTTTGAGTCCAATTACGAGATCCGGTTGCGTAAAAGTCACAAGTTATGGGCTTCGGAAGGTAATACACAAACTGAGTCCAATTTGAGACGTTGACGCACGGATGGAGCAAACTTCTTTCGACTGTCAAGAATCTTGTCCCAACACTGCAAATGTGTTGAAACAATAGTAATTGAAGAGTTGGAATCCAATTACGAGGTCTGGTTGCGAAAAATTCACAAGTTATAAGCTTCGGAACGTAACACACAAACTGAGTCCAATTTGAGACGTTGACGCACGGATGGAGCTAACTTGTTTCGACTGTCACGAATCTTGTTCCAACACTTCAAATGTGTTGAAACAATAGTAATGGAAGAGTTTGAGTCCAATTACGAGGTATGGTTGCGAAAAAGTCACAAGTTATAAGCTTCGGAATGTAATACACAAACTGAGTCCAGTTTGAGACATTGACGCACGGATGGAGCAAACTTGATTCGACTGTCACGAATCTTGTCCCAACACTGCAAATGTGTTGAAACAATAGTAATGGAAGAATTCGAGTCTAATTACGAGGTCCGGTTGCGAAAAAGTCACAAGTTATAGGCTTCGGAATGTAACACACAAACTGAGTCCAATTTGAGACGTTGATGCACGGATTGAGCTAACTTGTTTCGACTGTCAAGAATCTTGTTCCAACACATCAAATTTGTTGAAACAATAGTAATGGACGAGTTTGAGTCCAATTACGAGGTCCGGTTGCGAAAATGTCACAAGTTATAGCCTTCGGAATATAACACACAAACTGAGTCCAATTTGAGACGTTGACGCATGGATGGAGCTAACTTGTTTCGACGGTCCCAAATCATGTTCCAACACTTAAAATCTGTTTAAACAATAGTAATGGAATAGTTGGAGTCCAATTACAAGGTGTGGTTGCGAAAAATTCACAAGTTATAAGCTTCGGAACGTAACACACAAACTGAGTCCAATTTGAGACGTTGATGCACGGATGGAGCTAACTTGTTTCGACTGTCAAGAATCTTGTTCCAACACATCAAATGTGTTGAAACAATAGTAATGGAAGAGTTTGATTCCAAAATAAGAGGTCTGGTTGCGAAAATGTCACAAGTTATAGCCTTCGGAATATAACACACAAACTGAGTCCAATTTGAGACGTTGACGCATGGATGGAGCTAACTTGTTTCGACGGTCCCAAATCATGTTCCAACACTTAAAATCTGTTGAAACAATAGTAATGGAAGAGTTGGAGTCCAATTACGAGGTGTGGTTGCGAAAAATTCACAAGTTATAAGCTTCGGAACGTAACATACAAACTGAGTCCAATTTGTTTCGTTGACGCACGGATGGAGCTAACTAGTTTCGACTGTCACGAATCTTGTTCCAACACTTCAAATGTGTTGAAACAATAGTAATGGAAGAGTTTGAGTCCAATTACGAGGTCCGGTTGCGAAAAAGTCACAAGTTATGGGCTTCGGAAGGTAATACAAACTGAGTCCAATTTGAGACGTTGACGCACGGATGGAGCAAACTTCTTTCGACTGTCAAGAATCTTGTCCCAACACTGCAAATGTGTTGAAACAATAGTAATTGAAGAGTTGGACTCCAATTACGAGGTCTGGTTGCGAAAAATTCACAAGTTATAAGCTTCGGAACGTAACACACAAACTGAGTCCAATTTGAGACGTTGACGCACGGATGGAGCTAACTTGTTTCGACTGTCACGAATCTTGTTCCAACACTTCAAATGTGTTGAAACAATAGTAATGGAAGAGTTTGAGTCCAAAATAAGAGGTCCGGTTGCGAAAATGTCACAAGTTATAGCCTTCGGAATATAACACACAAACTGAGTCCAATTTGAGACGTTGACGCATGGATGGAGCTAACTTGTTTCGACGGTCCCAAATCATGTTCCAACACTTAAAATCTGTTGAAACAATAGTAATGGAAGAGTTGGAGTCCAATTACGAGGTGTGGTTGCGAAAAATTCACAAGTTATAAGCTTCGGAACGTAACACACAAACTGAGTCCAATTTGAGACGTTGACGCACGGATGGAGCTAACTAGTTTCGACTGTGACGAATCTTGTTCCAACACTTCAAATGTGTTGAAACAATAGTAATGGAAGAGTTTGAGTCCAATTACGAGGTCCGGTTGCGAAAAAGTCACAAGTTATGGGCTTCGGAAGGTAATACACAGACTAAGTCCAATTTGAGACGTTGACGCACGGAAGGAGCAAACTTCTTTCGACTGTCAAGAATCTTGTCCCAACACAGCAAATGTGTTGAAACAATAGTAATTGAAGAGTTGGAGTCCAATTACGAGGTGTGGTTGCGAAAAATTCACAAGTTATAAGCTTCGGAACGTAACACACAAACTGAGTCCAATTTGAGACGTTGACGCACGGATGGAGCTAACTTGTTTCGACTGTCACGAATCTTGTTCCAACACTTCAAATGTGTTGAAACAATAGTATTGGAAGAGTTTGAGTCCAATTACGAGGTATGGTTGCGAAAAAGTCACAAGTTATAAGCTTCGGAATGTAATACACAAACTGAGTCCAATTTGAGACGTTGACGCACGGATGGAGCTAACTAGTTTCGACTGTCACGAATCTTGTTCCAACACTTCAGATGTGTTGAAACAATAGTAATGGAAGAGTTTGAGTCCAATTACGAGGTCCGGTTGCGAAAAAGTCACAAGTTATGGGCTTCGGAAGGTAATACACAAACTGAGTCCAATTTGAGACGTTGACGCACGGATGGAGCAAACTTCTTTCGACTGTCAAGAATCTTGTCCCAACACTGCAAATGTGTTGAAACAATAGTAATTGAAGAGTTGGAGTCCAATTACGAGGTCTGGTTGCGAAAAATTCACAAGTTATAAGCTTCGGAACGTAACACACAAACTGAGTCCAATTTGAGACGTTGACGCACGGATGGAGCTAACTTGTTTCGACTGTCACGAATCTTGTTCCAACACTTCAAATGTGTTGAAACAATAGTAATGGAAGAGTTTGAGTCCAATTACGAGGTATGGTTGCGAAAAAGTCACAAGTTATAAGGTTCGGAATGTAATACACAAACTGAGTCAAATTTGAGACGTTGACGCACGGATGGAGCAAACTTGTTTCGACTGTCACGAATCTTGTCCCAACACTGCAAATGTGTTGAAACAATAGTAATGGAAGAATTCGATCTAATTACGAGGTCCGGTTGCGAAAAAGTCACAAGTTATAGGCTTCGGAATGTAACACACAAACTGAGTCCAATTTGAGACGTTGATGCACGGATTGAGCTAACTTGTTTCGACTGTCAAGAATCTTATTCCAACACATCAAATGTGTTGAAACAATAGTAATGGAAGAGTTTGAGTCGAATTACATGGTCCGATTGCAAAAAGCCCTTAAGTTATAGGCTTCGGAATGTAACAAACGAACTGAGTCCAATTTAAGACGTTGACGCACGGATGGAGCTAACTAGTTTCGACTGTCACGAATCTTGTTCCAACACTTCAAATGTGTTGAAACAATAGTAATGGAAGAGTTTGAGTCCAATTACGAGATCCGGTTGCGAAAAAGTCACAAGTTATGGGCTTCGGAAGGTAATATACAAACTGAGTCCAATTTGAGACGTTGTCGCACGGATGGTGCTAACTTGTTTCGACTGTCACGAATCTTGTTCCAACACTTCAAATGTGTTGAAACAATAGTAATGGAAGAGTTTGAGTCCAATTAGGAGGTATGGTTGCGAAAAAGTCACAAGTTATAAGCTTCGGAATGTAATACACAAACAGAGTCCAATTTGAGACGTTGACGCACTGATGGAGCAAACTTGTTTCGACTGTCACGAATCTTGTCCCAACACTGCAAATGTGTTGAAACAATAGTAATGGAAGAATTCGAGTCTAATTACGAGGTCCGGTTGCGAAAAAGTCACAAGTTATAGGCTTCGGAATGTAACACACAAACTGAGTCCAATTTGAGACGTTGATGCACGGATGGAGCTAACTTGTTTCGACTGTCAAGAATCTTGTTCCAATACATCAAATGTGTTGAAACAATAGTAATGGAAGAATTTGAGTCCAAAATAAGAGGTCCGGTTGCGAAAATGTCACTAGTTATAGCCTTCGGAATATAACACACAAACTGAGTCCAATTTGAGACGTTGACGCATGGATGGAGCTAACTTGTTTCGACGGTCCCAAATCATGTTCCAACACTTAAAATCTGTTGAAACAATAGTAATGGAAGAGTTGGAGTCCAATTACGAGGTGTGGTTGCGAAAAATTCACAAGTTATAAGCTTCGGAACGTAACACACAAACTGAGTCCAATTTGAGACGTTGACGCACGGATGGAGCTAACTAGTTTCGACTGTCACGAATCTTGTTCCAACACTTCAAATGTGTTGAAACAATAGTAATGGAAGATTTTGAGTCCAATTACGAGGTCCGGTTGCGAAAAAGTCACAAGTTATGGGCTTCGGAAGGTAATACACAAACTGAGTCCAATTTTAGACGTTGACGCACGGATGGAGCAAACTTCTTTCGACTGTCAAGAATCTTGTCCCAACACTGCAAATGTGTTGAAACAATAGTAATTGAAGAGTTGGAGTCCAATTACGAGGTCTGGTTGCGAAAAATTCACAAGTTATAAGCTTCGGAACGTAACACACAAACTGAGTCCAATTTGAGACGTTGACGCACGGATGGAGCAAACTTCTTTCGACTGTCCCGAATTTTGCTCCAACACTTCAAATGTGTTGAAACAATAGTAATGGAAGAGTTTGAGTCCAATTACGAGGTTCAGTTGCGAAAAAGTCACAAGTTATAGGCTTCGGAATGTAACACACAAACTAAGTCCAATTTGAGACGTTGATGCACGGATGGAGCTAACTTGTTTCGACTGTCAAGAATCTTGTTCCAATACATCAAATGTGTTGAAACAATAGTAATGGAAGAGTTTGAGTCCAAAATAAGAGGTCCGGTTGCAAAAATGTCACAAGTTATAGCCTTCGGAATATAACACACAAACTGAGTCCAATTTGAGACGTTGACGCACGGATGGAGCTAACTAGTTTCGACTGTCACGAATCTTGTTCCAACACTTCAAATGTGTTGAAACAATAGTAATGGAAGAGTTTGAGTCCAATTACGAGATCCGGTTGCGTAAAAGTCACAAGTTATGGGCTTCGGAAGGTAATACACAAACTGAGTCCAATTTGAGACGTTGACGCACGGATGGAGCAAACTTCTTTCGACTGTCAAGAATCTTGTCCCAACACTGCAAATATGTTGAAACAATAGTAATTGAAGAGTTGGAGTCCAATTACGAGGTCTGGTTGCGAAAAATTCACAAGTTATAAGCTTCGGAACGTAACACACAAACTGAGTCCAATTTGAGACGTTGACGCACGGATGGAGCTAACTTGTTTCGACTGTCACGAATCTTGTTCCAACACTTCAAATGTGTTGAAACAATAGTAATGGAAGAGTTTGAGTCCAATTACGAGGTATGGTTGCGAAAAAGTCACAAGTTATAAGCTTCGGAATGTAATACACAAACTGAGTCCAATTTGAGACGTTGACGCACGGATGGAGCTAACTAGTTTCGACTGTCACGAATCTTGTTCCAACACTTCAAATGTCTTGAAACAATAGTAATGGAAGAGTTTGAGTCCAATTACGAGGTCCGGTTGCGAAAAAGTCACAAGTTATGGGCTTCGGAAGGTAATACACAAACTGAGTCCAATTTGAGACGTTGACGCACGGATGGAGCAAACTTCTTTCGACTGTCAAGAATCTTGTCCCAACACTGCAAATGTGTTGAAACAATAGTAATTGAAGAGTTGGAATCCAATTACGAGGTCTGGTTGCGAAAAATTCACAAGTTATAAGCTTCGGAACGTAACACACAAACTGAGTCCAATTTGAGACGTTGACGCACGGATGGAGCTAACTTGTTTCGACTGTCACGAATCTTGTTCCAACACTTCAAATGTGTTGAAACAATAGTAATGGAAGAGTTTGAGTCCAATTACGAGATCCGGTTGCGTAAAAGTCACAAGTTATGGGCTTCGGAATGTAATACCCAAACTGAGTCCAATTTGAGACGTTGACGCACGGATGGAGCAAACTTCTTTCGACTGTCAAGAATCTTGTCCCAACACTGCAAATGTGTTGAAACAATAGTAATTGAAGAGTTGGAATCCAATTACGAGGTCTGGTTGCGAAAAATTCACAAGTTATAAGCTTCGGAACGTAACACACAAACTGAGTCCAATTTGAGACGTTGACGCACGGATGGAGCTAACTAGTTTCGACTGTGACGAATCTTGTTCCAACACTTCAAATGTGTTGAAACAATAGTAATGGAAGAGTTTGAGTCCAATTACGAGGTCCGGTTGCGAAAAAGTCACAAGTTATGGGCTTCGGAAGGTAATACACAAACTAAGTCCAATTTGAGACGTTGACGCACGGATGGAGCAAACTTCTTTCGACTGTCAAGAATCTTGTCCCAACACAGCAAATGTGTTGAAACAATAGTAATTGAAGAGTTGGAGTCCAATTACGAGGTGTGGTTGCGAAAAATTCACAAGTTATAAGCTTCGGAACGTAACACACAAACTGAGTCCAATTTGAGACGTTGACGCACGGATGGAGCTAACTTGTTTCGACTGTCACGAATCTTGTTCCAACACTTCAAATGTGTTGAAACAATAGTAATGGAAGAGTTTGAGTCCAAAATAAGAGGTCCGGTTGCGAAAATGTCACAAGTTATAGCCTTCGGAATATAACACACAAACTGAGTCCAATTTGAGACGTTGACGCATGGATGGAGCTAACTTGTTTCGACGGTCCCAAATCATGTTCCAACACTTAAAATCTGTTGAAACAATAGTAATGGAAGAGTTGGAGTCCAATTACGAGGTGTGGTTGCGAAAAATTCACAAGTTATAAGCTTCGGAACGTAACACACAAACTGAGTCCAATTTGAGACGTTGACGCACGGATGGAGCTAACTAGTTTCGACTGTGACGAATCTTGTTCCAACACTTCAAATGTGTTGAAACAATAGTAATGGAAGAGTTTGAGTCCAATTACGAGGTCCGGTTGCGAAAAAGTCACAAGTTATGGGCTTCGGAAGGTAATACACAGACTAAGTCCAATTTGAGACGTTGACGCACGGATGGAGCAAACTTCTTTCGACTGTCAAGAATCTTGTCCCAACACAGCAAATGTGTTGAAACAATAGTAATTGAAGAGTTGGAGTCCAATTACGAGGTGTGGTTGCGAAAAATTCACAAGTTATAAGCTTCGGAACGTAACACACAAACTGAGTCCAATTTGAGACGTTGACGCACGGATGGAGCTAACTTGTTTCGACTGTCACGAATCTTGTTCCAACACTTCAAATGTGTTGAAACAATAGTATTGGAAGAGTTTGAGTCCAATTACGAGGTATGGTTGCGAAAAAGTCACAAGTTATAAGCTTCGGAATGTAATACACAAACTGAGTCCAATTTGAGACGTTGACGCACGGATGGAGCTAACTAGTTTCGACTGTCACGAATCTTGTTCCAACACTTCAGATGTGTTGAAACAATAGTAATGGAAGAGTTTGAGTCCAATTACGAGGTCCGGTTGCGAAAAAGTCACAAGTTATGGGCTTCGGAAGGTAATACACAAACTGAGTCCAATTTGAGACGTTGACGCACGGATGGAGCAAACTTCTTTCGACTGTCAAGAATCTTGTCCCAACACTGCAAATGTGTTGAAACAATAGTAATTGAAGAGTTGGAGTCCAATTACGAGGTCTGGTTGCGAAAAATTCACAAGTTATAAGCTTCGGAACGTAACACACAAACTGAGTCCAATTTGAGACGTTGACGCACGGATGGAGCTAACTTGTTTCGACTGTCACGAATCTTGTTCCAACACTTCAAATGTGTTGAAACAATAGTAATGGAAGAGTTTGAGTCCAATTACGAGGTATGGTTGCGAAAAAGTCACAAGTTATAAGGTTCGGAATGTAATACACAAACTGAGTCAAATTTGAGACGTTGACGCACGGATGGAGCAAACTTGTTTCGACTGTCACGAATCTTGTCCCAACACTGCAAATGTGTTGAAACAATAGTAATGGAAGAATTCGATCTAATTACGAGGTCCGGTTGCGAAAAAGTCACAAGTTATAGGCTTCGGAATGTAACACACAAACTGAGTCCAATTTGAGACGTTGATGCACGGATTGAGCTAACTTGTTTCGACTGTCAAGAATCTTATTCCAACACATCAAATGTGTTGAAACAATAGTAATGGAAGAGTTTGAGTCGAATTACATGGTCCGATTGCAAAAAGCCCTTAAGTTATAGGCTTCGGAATGTAACAAACGAACTGAGTCCAATTTAAGACGTTGACGCACGGATGGAGCTAACTAGTTTCGACTGTCACGAATCTTGTTCCAACACTTCAAATGTGTTGAAACAATAGTAATGGAAGAGTTTGAGTCCAATTACGAGATCCGGTTGCGAAAAAGTCACAAGTTATGGGCTTCGGAAGGTAATATACAAACTGAGTCCAATTTGAGACGTTGTCGCACGGATGGTGCTAACTTGTTTCGACTGTCACGAATCTTGTTCCAACACTTCAAATGTGTTGAAACAATAGTAATGGAAGAGTTTGAGTCCAATTAGGAGGTATGGTTGCGAAAAAGTCACAAGTTATAAGCTTCGGAATGTAATACACAAACAGAGTCCAATTTGAGACGTTGACGCACTGATGGAGCAAACTTGTTTCGACTGTCACGAATCTTGTCCCAACACTGCAAATGTGTTGAAACAATAGTAATGGAAGAATTCGAGTCTAATTACGAGGTCCGGTTGCGAAAAAGTCACAAGTTATAGGCTTCGGAATGTAACACACAAACTGAGTCCAATTTGAGACGTTGATGCACGGATGGAGCTAACTTGTTTCGACTGTCAAGAATCTTGTTCCAATACATCAAATGTGTTGAAACAATAGTAATGGAAGAATTTGAGTCCAAAATAAGAGGTCCGGTTGCGAAAATGTCACTAGTTATAGCCTTCGGAATATAACACACAAACTGAGTCCAATTTGAGACGTTGACGCATGGATGGAGCTAACTTGTTTCGACGGTCCCAAATCATGTTCCAACACTTAAAATCTGTTGAAACAATAGTAATGGAAGAGTTGGAGTCCAATTACGAGGTGTGGTTGCGAAAAATTCACAAGTTATAAGCTTCGGAACGTAACACACAAACTGAGTCCAATTTGAGACGTTGACGCACGGATGGAGCTAACTAGTTTCGACTGTCACGAATCTTGTTCCAACACTTCAAATGTGTTGAAACAATAGTAATGGAAGATTTTGAGTCCAATTACGAGGTCCGGTTGCGAAAAAGTCACAAGTTATGGGCTTCGGAAGGTAATACACAAACTGAGTCCAATTTTAGACGTTGACGCACGGATGGAGCAAACTTCTTTCGACTGTCAAGAATCTTGTCCCAACACTGCAAATGTGTTGAAACAATAGTAATTGAAGAGTTGGAGTCCAATTACGAGGTCTGGTTGCGAAAAATTCACAAGTTATAAGCTTCGGAACGTAACACACAAACTGAGTCCAATTTGAGACGTTGACGCACGGATGGAGCAAACTTCTTTCGACTGTCCCGAATTTTGCTCCAACACTTCAAATGTGTTGAAACAATAGTAATGGAAGAGTTTGAGTCCAATTACGAGGTTCAGTTGCGAAAAAGTCACAAGTTATAGGCTTCGGAATGTAACACACAAACTAAGTCCAATTTGAGACGTTGATGCACGGATGGAGCTAACTTGTTTCGACTGTCAAGAATCTTGTTCCAATACATCAAATGTGTTGAAACAATAGTAATGGAAGAGTTTGAGTCCAAAATAAGAGGTCCGGTTGCAAAAATGTCACAAGTTATAGCCTTCGGAATATAACACACAAACTGAGTCCAATTTGAGACGTTGACGCACGGATGGAGCTAACTAGTTTCGACTGTCACGAATCTTGTTCCAACACTTCAAATGTGTTGAAACAATAGTAATGGAAGAGTTTGAGTCCAATTACGAGATCCGGTTGCGTAAAAGTCACAAGTTATGGGCTTCGGAAGGTAATACACAAACTGAGTCCAATTTGAGACGTTGACGCACGGATGGAGCAAACTTCTTTCGACTGTCAAGAATCTTGTCCCAACACTGCAAATATGTTGAAACAATAGTAATTGAAGAGTTGGAGTCCAATTACGAGGTCTGGTTGCGAAAAATTCACAAGTTATAAGCTTCGGAACGTAACACACAAACTGAGTCCAATTTGAGACGTTGACGCACGGATGGAGCTAACTTGTTTCGACTGTCACGAATCTTGTTCCAACACTTCAAATGTGTTGAAACAATAGTAATGGAAGAGTTTGAGTCCAATTACGAGGTATGGTTGCGAAAAAGTCACAAGTTATAAGCTTCGGAATGTAATACACAAACTGAGTCCAATTTGAGACGTTGACGCACGGATGGAGCTAACTAGTTTCGACTGTCACGAATCTTGTTCCAACACTTCAAATGTCTTGAAACAATAGTAATGGAAGAGTTTGAGTCCAATTACGAGGTCCGGTTGCGAAAAAGTCACAAGTTATGGGCTTCGGAAGGTAATACACAAACTGAGTCCAATTTGAGACGTTGACGCACGGATGGAGCAAACTTCTTTCGACTGTCAAGAATCTTGTCCCAACACTGCAAATGTGTTGAAACAATAGTAATTGAAGAGTTGGAATCCAATTACGAGGTCTGGTTGCGAAAAATTCACAAGTTATAAGCTTCGGAACGTAACACACAAACTGAGTCCAATTTGAGACGTTGACGCACGGATGGAGCTAACTTGTTTCGACTGTCACGAATCTTGTTCCAACACTTCAAATGTGTTGAAACAATAGTAATGGAAGAGTTTGAGTCCAATTACGAGATCCGGTTGCGTAAAAGTCACAAGTTATGGGCTTCGGAATGTAATACCCAAACTGAGTCCAATTTGAGACGTTGACGCACGGATGGAGCAAACTTCTTTCGACTGTCAAGAATCTTATCCCAACACTGCAAATGTGTTGAAACAATAGTAATTGAAGAGTTGGAATCCAATTACGAGGTCTGGTTGCGAAAAATTCACAAGTTATAAGCTTCGGAACGTAACACACAAACTGAGTCCAATTTGAGACGTTGACGCACGGATGGAGCTAACTAGTTTCGACTGTGACGAATCTTGTTCCAACACTTCAAATGTGTTGAAACAATAGTAATGGAAGAGTTTGAGTCCAATTACGAGGTCCGGTTGCGAAAAAGTCACAAGTTATGGGCTTCGGAAGGTAATACACAAACTAAGTCCAATTTGAGACGTTGACGCACGGATGGAGCAAACTTCTTTCGACTGTCAAGAATCTTGTCCCAACACAGCAAATGTGTTGAAACAATAGTAATTGAAGAGTTGGAGTCCAATTACGAGGTGTGGTTGCGAAAAATTCACAAGTTATAAGCTTCGGAACGTAACACACAAACTGAGTCCAATTTGAGACGTTGACGCACGGATGGAGCTAACTTGTTTCGACTGTCACGAATCTTGTTCCAACACTTCAAATGTGTTGAAACAATAGTATTGGAAGAGTTTGAGTCCAATTACGAGGTATGGTTGCGAAAAAGTCACAAGTTATAAGCTTCGGAATGTAATACACAAACTGAGTCCAATTTGAGACGTTGACGCACGGATGGAGCTAACTAGTTTCGACTGTCACGAATCTTGTTCCAACACTTCAGATGTGTTGAAACAATAGTAATGGAAGAGTTTGAGTCCAATTACGAGGTCCGGTTGCGAAAAAGTCACAAGTTATGGGCTTCGGAAGGTAATACACAAACTGAGTCCAATTTGAGACGTTGACGCACGGATGGAGCAAACTTCTTTCGACTGTCAAGAATCTTGTCCCAACACTGCAAATGTGTTGAAACAATAGTAATTGAAGAGTTGGAGTCCAATTACGAGGTCTGGTTGCGAAAAATTCACAAGTTATAAGCTTCGGAACGTAACACACAAACTGAGTCCAATTTGAGACGTTGACGCACGGATGGAGCTAACTTGTTTCGACTGTCACGAATCTTGTTCCAACACTTCAAATGTGTTGAAACAATAGTAATGGAAGAGTTTGAGTCCAATTACGAGGTATGGTTGCGAAAAAGTCACAAGTTATAAGGTTCGGAATGTAATACACAAACTGAGTCAAATTTGAGACGTTGACGCACGGATGGAGCAAACTTGTTTCGACTGTCACGAATCTTGTCCCAACACTGCAAATGTGTTGAAACAATAGTAATGGAAGAATTCGATCTAATTACGAGGTCCGGTTGCGAAAAAGTCACAAGTTATAGGCTTCGGAATGTAACACACAAACTGAGTCCAATTTGAGACGTTGATGCACGGATTGAGCTAACTTGTTTCGACTGTCAAGAATCTTATTCCAACACATCAAATGTGTTGAAACAATAGTAATGGAAGAGTTTGAGTCGAATTACATGGTCCGATTGCAAAAAGCCCTTAAGTTATAGGCTTCGGAATGTAACAAACGAACTGAGTCCAATTTAAGACGTTGACGCACGGATGGAGCTAACTAGTTTCGACTGTCACGAATCTTGTTCCAACACTTCAAATGTGTTGAAACAATAGTAATGGAAGAGTTTGAGTCCAATTACGAGATCCGGTTGCGAAAAAGTCACAAGTTATGGGCTTCGGAAGGTAATATACAAACTGAGTCCAATTTGAGACGTTGTCGCACGGATGGTGCTAACTTGTTTCGACTGTCACGAATCTTGTTCCAACACTTCAAATGTGTTGAAACAATAGTAATGGAAGAGTTTGAGTCCAATTAGGAGGTATGGTTGCGAAAAAGTCACAAGTTATAAGCTTCGGAATGTAATACACAAACAGAGTCCAATTTGAGACGTTGACGCACTGATGGAGCAAACTTGTTTCGACTGTCACGAATCTTGTCCCAACACTGCAAATGTGTTGAAACAATAGTAATGGAAGAATTCGAGTCTAATTACGAGGTCCGGTTGCAAAAAAGTCACAAGTTATAGGCTTCGGAATGTAACACACAAACTGAGTCCAATTTCAGACGTTGATGCACGGATTGAGCTAACTTGTTTCGACTGTCAAGAATCTTGTTCCAACACATCAAATGTGTTGAAACAATAGTAATGGACGAGTTTGAGTCCAATTACGAGGTCCGGTTGCGAAAAAGTCACAAGTTATGGGCTTCGGAAGGTAACACACAAACTGAGTCCAATTTGAGACGTTGATGCACGGATTGAGCTAACTTGTTTCGACTGTCAAGAATCTTATTCCAACACATCAAATGTGTTGAAACAATAGTACTGGAAGAGTTTGAGTCCAATTACATGGTCCGATTGCTAAAAGCCCTTAAGTTATAGGCTTCGGAATGTAACAAACGAACTGAGTCCAATTTGAGACGTTGACGCACGGATAGAGCTAACTTGTTTCGACGGTCCCAAATCATGTTCCAATACTTAAAATCTGTTGAAACAATTGTAATGGAAGAGTTTGAGTCAAATTACGAGCTCTGGTTGCGAAAACGTCACAAGTTATAGGCTTCGGAATGTAACACACAAACTGAGTCCAATTATAGACATTGACGAACGGATGGAGCAAACTTCTTTCGACTGTCCCGAATTTTGCTCCAACACTTCAAATGTGTTGAAACAATAGTAATGGAAGAGTTTGAGTCCAATTACGAGGTCCAGTTGCGAAAAAGTCACAAGTTATAGGCTTCGGAATGTAACACACAAACTGAGTCCAATTTGAGACGTTGATGCACGGATGGAGCTAACTTGTTTCGACTGTCAAGAATCTTGTTCCAATACATCAAATGTGTTGAAACAATAGTAATGGAAGAATTTGAGTCCAAAATAAGAGGTCCGGTTGCGAAAATGTCACTAGTTATAGCCTTCGGAATATAACACACAAACTGAGTCCAATTTGAGACGTTGACGCATGGATGGAGCTAACTTGTTTCGACGGTCCCAAATCATGTTCCAACACTTAAAATCTGTTGAAACAATAGTAATGGAAGAGTTGGAGTCCAATTACGAGGTGTGGTTGCGAAAAATTCACAAGTTATAAGCTTCGGAACGTAACACACAAACTGAGTCCAATTTGAGACGTTGACGCACGGATGGAGCTAACTAGTTTCGACTGTCACGAATCTTGTTCCAACACTTCAAATGTGTTGAAACAATAGTAATGGAAGATTTTGAGTCCAATTACGAGGTCCGGTTGCGAAAAAGTCACAAGTTATGGGCTTCGGAAGGTAATACACAAACTGAGTCCAATTTTAGACGTTGACGCACGAATGGAGCAAACTTCTTTCGACTGTCAAGAATCTTGTCCCAACACTGCAAATGTGTTGAAACAATAGTAATTGAAGAGTTGGAGTCCAATTACGAGGTCTGGTTGCGAAAAATTCACAAGTTATAAGCTTCGGAACGTAACACACAAACTGAGTCCAATTTGAGACGTTGACGCACGGATGGAGCAAACTTCTTTCGACTGTCCCGAATTTTGCTCCAACACTTCAAATGTGTTGAAACAATAGTAATGGAAGAGTTTGAGTCCAATTACGAGGTTCAGTTGCGAAAAAGTCACAAGTTATAGGCTTCGGAATGTAACACACAAACTAAGTCCAATTTGAGACGTTGATGCACGGATGGATCTAACTTGTTTCGACTGTCAAGAATCTTGTTCCAATACATCAAATGTGTTGAAACAATAGTAATGGAAGAGTTTGAGTCCAAAATAAGAGGTCCGGTTGCAAAAATGTCACAAGTTATAGCCTTCGGAATATAACACACAAACTGAGTCCAATTTGAGACGTTGACGCACGGATGGAGCTAACTAGTTTCGACTGTCACGAATCTTGTTCCAACACTTCAAATGTGTTGAAACAATAGTAATGGAAGAGTTTGAGTCCAATTACGAGATCCGGTTGCGTAAAAGTCACAAGTTATGGGCTTCGGAAGGTAATACACAAACTGAGTCCAATTTGAGACGTTGACGCACGGATGGAGCAAACTTCTTTCGACTGTCAAGAATCTTGTCCCAACACTGCAAATATGTTGAAACAATAGTAATTGAAGAGTTGGAGTCCAATTACGAGGTCTGGTTGCGAAAAATTCACAAGTTATAAGCTTCGGAACGTAACACACAAACTGAGTCCAATTTGAGACGTTGACGCACGGATGGAGCTAACTTGTTTCGACTGTCACGAATCTTGTTCCAACACTTCAAATGTGTTGAAACAATAGTAATGGAAGAGTTTGAGTCCAATTACGAGGTATGGTTGCGAAAAAGTCACAAGTTATAAGCTTCGGAATGTAATACACAAACTGAGTCCAATTTGAGACGTTGACGCACGGATGGAGCTAACTAGTTTCGACTGTCACGAATCTTGTTCCAACACTTCAAATGTCTTGAAACAATAGTAATGGAAGAGTTTGAGTCCAATTACGAGGTCCGGTTGCGAAAAAGTCACAAGTTATGGGCTTCGGAAGGTAATACACAAACTGAGTCCAATTTGAGACGTTGACGCACGGATGGAGCAAACTTCTTTCGACTGTCAAGAATCTTGTCCCAACACTGCAAATGTGTTGAAACAATAGTAATTGAAGAGTTGGAATCCAATTACGAGGTCTGGTTGCGAAAAATTCACAAGTTATAAGCTTCGGAACGTAACACACAAACTGAGTCCAATTTGAGACGTTGACGCACGGATGGAGCTAACTTGTTTCGACTGTCACGAATCTTGTTCCAACACTTCAAATGTGTTGAAACAATAGTAATGGAAGAGTTTGAGTCCAATTACGAGATCCGGTTGCGTAAAAGTCACAAGTTATGGGCTTCGGAATGTAATACCCAAACTGAGTCCAATTTGAGACGTTGACGCACGGATGGAGCAAACTTCTTTCGACTGTCAAGAATCTTGTCCCAACACTGCAAATGTGTTGAAACAATAGTAATTGAAGAGTTGGAATCCAATTACGAGGTCTGGTTGCGAAAAATTCACAAGTTATAAGCTTCGGAACGTAACACACAAACTGAGTCCAATTTGAGACGTTGACGCACGGATGGAGCTAACTAGTTTCGACTGTGACGAATCTTGTTCCAACACTTCAAATGTGTTGAAACAATAGTGAAAGTAGGATTTTTCCGCGTCGTTGGTTTCGGAAATCCTAGATCTCAACAATATTTGTAATTATCCGATTCTTTTTCACTCAAATCCTGCAAAAATCACAGGGTTGTATAGTGGCTCGTGTCGGATGTCGATCCGCACTCGGGGTTAGTTTGCGTAATTCAACGACATGAAATGACGGATTTTTATCAAGAAAACATGGAGAGGTGAGAATGGCGATGGATTTAAAACATTCTTAGTGATTTTTAGAGAGAGAAATTACCACAAATAATCAAAAACACAAAAGTAAACTAACAAATGCAAAAATAATAATTTTATTCATCCTCAATGAGTCTTACAAAATCAAACTAAATTCAAAAATTAACCTAGAAAACCATAAAAATTAGAGAGAGAAATGAGAAAATGTAGAGAGAGAAACATCGAAGAAGGCTATCCTAGAGAGAGAAAATATGAGGGAGAGAGAAAGTGGAGAGATCTAGAGAGAGAAGAGAAAACTAGAGAGAGAAACTTACCCAAGAACTTATTAATGGAGATGAATGGTCCCTGGACTCAAGTTTCGTGGCTGTCCGGAGTGAAGTGGGATTGGCCCATGAATCATGGTGGAGTTCCGGTCAGCCCGTGAAGGGGCACCATAGTGCACCAATAGAGGGTGTTGCCTTTGATGGCCATTTTATCCTCTGTGTGGGGGCAGCAAGAAGCTATGGTAAAGATGGTGGATCTGCATGAAGGGTGAGGAGAAAGACAGACTTGCAACTCCGTGTTGCAGGTCGGTGGAGATGGTGTTGTAGAAACTGTTGAGAAGCAGCCTGCGTGCAGGTTATGCTCTCTTATAGGGCGATGCAGCAAGTAGATGCTATGGCTTGTGGTGTCTCTGCTGGCCTGCTAACCGGTTGCAATGGAGAAAGACTCACTGTGAAGGACTGCTAGCACCAGAGAGGAGGTTGTGGAGGAGATCCAGTGGTTCCCAGAGGATGACCTTCGGAGTTGCAGGGACATTAGCCAAAGGTGGTGGCTATGGAAGGAACGGCCTCATGGTGGAGAAGAGAATAGAGGAGCAAGTTTGCATGGGCATTCAATGCAAACTGTTCTTGCTGGTATGCTGACGATGGAGAGAGATGCTGGAGTGGTTGACGGTAGGAGCAGCAGGCATGTGATAAAGTGGGGCGGTGCAACAGGTCACCGTTAGAGAGGATGACACCAGCAAATCTGTGATGGTGACTTTGATAGTTGCTGGCCGGAAGTTGCAGACCTGCAACTCCGGCAACAATGGAGATAATGGTGGAGAGAGGCTTAGTAGTTGTTCTTATGGCACTAGAAGCATTTAGGTGGTCCCAAGTCGTGGAGCACCAGCAAAAACGATGGTGGAGAGCTGCAGTTTTGGAGGAGTACAACTAGAGAGATGGGAAGAGAAGGGCATAGCGGCCTGCAATGGTTGCAGGCCGTTAGCTTGCTGGTTTGTGCATTGGCAAAGAGGATGGGAGCACGTGTGGGAGAGAGGAGAGATGAAAGATTAGGACCATGAAAGGAGAAGGTGATGAAGGGGGCGGCTGAGGAAGAGGAGGAAGAAAGGGGCTGCTGGTTTTGATGGAGGGAATGAGGAGTTGAAGTTAGGGGCGGTGGTGCAGTCCGTGGATAGAATCCAAAGGGGGTAACGGCTTATTAGTGAGAAGAGAGAGTTCATTAGGGTTTTTGGGGGTTCTTTTTAAAGTGAGAGGAAGAGAGAGGACGTGCCTCTCCTCTCCAGCATGGATCTCCTTTGCTCAAGAATAGAAAGCTTCCACATGCTCCACTCCTTCCAAAAATTGGAGATTTCTATATATTCTTCTTTATGCCACCTCACCCATGGTTTTAAACTCCACCATCCATCTTTGAAAACATCAACCCTTTAATCTGCCCGTCCATTTTCCCTTCTTAACTTGATGTGGGGCCCGCTTGCTTTCTGTCATGTCATAAGTGTGTTGAGAATATCTTCTTCTTAATGCACCCACTGTTAATTTGTATACACCCCTGCTCTTCATACCCACCGTTCTTCTTTGTGCACCTTTGCTTCTTAGTTTCGTTCACCCACTTTTAAAAATCATGCACATAGCATCTGGGTCCCTCTTGCTTTGATCATTCGATGTTCTTTGTAAAGAAACCTACTGTTTCCCTCCATCGATCAACGGTTAGCAACCCTTGGTCCATAACCTCAGTCCATCAATTTGGTTCACACAAGGGTCCAACATCGTGACCCATTGATTTGGTCCACGGTACTAGCCCACTAACTGTAGTTCACTAGCCCATCAACATGGCCTGCTTCTTTGTAGAGTGTGCCCAGTGGCTCATCTACTCGAATGGTGCAATCACGGTTCGTCTTTGATCACCTAATTGTCTCTTTTGTGTCTTCATGCCATTCATACCCACTTGTCAAGTAACCCTTCATCGAGTACTATCTCAATTCAGTACACATCGTGTGGTGAAATAATCACCATCGTTCACTTTGATGAAGATCCAACAGTCAAGATCTGCCCTTGGTGTTGCTTTCTCTCTTAGGTTCACTGGGCTTTGGTACTTGGCTTGCAAGTTTCGAGAATCGTCCGATTGGGGTTTCCTGCGACAGAAGAAGCGCGTAATGAGACTTTATCAGAACGACTCAATGTCTAGACTTCCAAAAATGTGTTTAATGCATGCAAATATACCATTTCGTCCAGAAAAGTGTGTTCTACGCAACAAAAGAGACTCTTACGTAGAAAAGTAGATAAATAGAGTATTTTAACGTGGGAGAATGCAATAACGCTAACAGGATAATTGCTTAAAATAAGCACTTTTGAGCGAATATCACAACCCCCAACCAGCATATTGCCAATCCTTGGCAATTAGTGCGAAATACATGAGCTTAAAAGGGCTCTGCACATGCTGCACACTTTTTCATATTAGCTCAGGGAGAACCCCGTTCGTCAAATCATTGAATGGATGCAAAAACAGTTACATGCTAGCGAAGAGTTGGAAAGTTTTGGCAAGACTACAGACTGATAATCATGACCCAGAATAGTCAGACTCTGCGTGTGTGTGTGCTCAACGTTCTCATCATCCGACAGTAAAGATTTCCAGATCACCTCTAAGTTTTTATGCCTCAACCTCAAATCTCACATGTTTAGCACTCAGAATAGAATCACACAAGAAGGGTTTTCTTCTTTTCTCTCAATTTATATGTGAGGAGATGTATTTAATATAAAGAGGCAAAAGATCTCACATATGTTTTATTTGAAGGAAGGACATCTTTAACAGAAGAAGATCTCATGATTGGAATACCACTTCACTCGGGAACGTCAGATCAAACTCTATAGCTTCTCTTTCTCCAATCTCCACATTTTATGATCGTGCTATCCTAGAATCAAGTAGGACTTTCCTGGGTTGTAATGAGGCTTAGGTCAGGTGTAGAAAAATAAAGGTATACAGGATTTCAAAGATCTTGAGAGGATATTGCCATTTTCTTGAATTTTTCCTGCGACGTAACACCATTATCTGGTTCTTTTTCCTTTTTTCGTATTTTTCTCTTTTTCTTGATATTTCTGAGACTGCTCAATTTCTTTTCAGCTCTTCTTCATACTTTCTTTTCATATTTTGTTTTCAGCTTGAACCACTTTCTTTTCCTTTTGATTCTTCTTCTTTACTTTTCTTTTCACGGTACACCCACATCAGTTATTCTTTTGTCCATCTCAAAATAAGGGTAGCCAGTCATGTTTCGTAGCTGGACTGGATTTTAGGTTGATGGGTTTGCAAATAAAAGGCTTTTATAGAAAGGTTCAAGGGGCTTCTAGTGAAGTATAATTCAGGTGAGTAAAAAGGCTGAATGGTTCAGAAAAATGGCCTAAATCATTTTCTAGGGTTTGCACTATCATGTATACTGTCTTGACTGGATACAGAGAAGGTTCTGTCGTAGTAATCCAATGTTGATGTCGTTCCGAGTTCCATGATCGAAGCAAAAGATAATGAGATCTCTCAACGAATATTGCGGGCATGAAGAATAGTGAGTCATCTTGTGACTCAGGATTATTGTATAACTCTCCGAAATGATTAAAGGCTCGAAAGCTTACTGGGTTAGGTCTCCACAATTCTTCTCACAGGATCTCTAGAATTTCCAAACTTAGGATGACTCTGATGTTGATAGTGTACAATTGTGCCGAATCTGATTTTTTCTAAGTTTTCAAACCTGCTGTAGTCACACTTGACTTGACTCAACGCTAACTTTAAACAAAAATTGACATCCTCAATACTGACTTAACGGAGGTTTTCAGCTAATCAAAGTCAGGGTATTTGACACATTTTTGAAATTCTAGAAAACTTTTGGAGAACATCGGAAATCACCCCAAAAACAACATTTTTTTTTTTTTTTTTTTTTTTTTTTTTTTTTTTTCAAAATGAAGACATGAGTTTTGGTAAATACCCCACCCCCAACCAAAATACAGCACCGTCCTCGGTGCTCATGACCGGGACATAAAATGATAACAAATCAATGATGATGATGCAAAGATTCAGGAAGGATGTTACCAAGTCGGCAGAAACTCGACAGTGTGTGGTACCTGATGATCGGAAGAATGATTGTACCTGCATTTCCAGAGATATAACAGTAATAACAAATGCATGAGACTCATGTACTCTAGGAATACCGGAATTGCCTTTCCGAAAGCGCTAAGTTTTACGTCTTCAGCCAGACATGACGGGGGTGACAGGCACCCCCAACCAAGTTGGAGCACAGGAGACTGAGTAGATCATCAGTCGACATAGGTAGGATCGATGAGATCGATCTCAAAAGTCTGAATGAACAATACGTCAAGTTCATGGAACTGTTTTAGACGCTGCCCATTGACCTGAAAAGAGGAGTGATCCTTGGGATCCTCAATAGTGATTGCCCCAAAGGGTGTGACTGCGGTGACCGTATACGGACCGGTCCACCTAGATTTCAGTTTCCCAGGGAAGAGATGAAGACGAGAATTATAAAGAAGGACCTTCTGTCCTGGATGGAACTCTTTCCTGAGGATGCTCTTGTCATGTATCCACTTCATTTTGGCTTTGTAATTCTTGGACAAGTTGTAGGCATCATTTCTGAGTTCTTCTAACTCATTCATTTGAAGTTTTCGCTCTTCCCCTGCAGATTCGAGGTCGAAGTTGAGTTTCTTAATGGCCCATAGGGCACGATGTTCAATCTCTACCGGTAGATGACAGGGTTTCCCAAAGACGAGACGATAGGGAGACATATTGAGTGGGGTCTTGTAGGCGGTTCTGTATGCCCATAAAGCATCAGTGAGACGAGTAGACCAGTCTTTACGTGTGGTATTGACTGTCTTCTCCAAGATCTGCTTGATCTGACGATTAGAAACCTCCACTTGACCACTAGTCTGCGGATGATAAGCTAGGGCAACCTTGTGGGTTACCCCATACTTTTTCATTAATTTCTCGAATATCCTATTGCAGAAATGGGTGCCCCCATCACTAATGATGGCCTTAGGGGCACCGAATCGGGCGAAGATGAACTCCTTTAGGAATTTGACCACTACTTTGTGGTCATTGGTCTTGGTGGGAATGGCTTCTATCCATTTGGATACATAGTCTACCGCAAGGAGAATGTACTCAAAACCATAGGAAACTGGAAAGGGGCCCATGAAGTCGATGCCCCAAGTGTCAAATATTTCATCGACCTGGATGGGAGTGAGGGGCATCATGTTCCTCTGGGAGATGCGGCCTAGATGCTGGCAATTAGGACAGGTTTTGCTGTAGATGTGGGCATCTTTAAATAATGTGGGCCAGTAGAATCCGCATTGCAGCACTTTTTCTGCAGTCTTCTTAGTGCTGAAATGACCACCACAAGGTTGGTCATGACACGAGGATAAGATATTGAGTTGGTCCGACTCAGGGACACAGAGACGAATGATCTGGTCAGGACAGTATTTATACAAATAAGGGTCATCCCAAGAGTAGTACTTAACTCTTGCTAGGAATTGGCTTTTGTCCTGTTTTGACCAGTGTGACGGCATTTCTTCGGTGACAAGGTAATTGACAATGTCAGCATACCAAGGATTAACAGAGATGGCGAACAGTTGTTCGTCTGGAAAGGTTTCAGGGATGGGCTGGGTGTCGAAGGATGACTCTAAAGTCAGTCTAGACAAGTGATCAGCCACTACATTCTCAGTTCCTTTCTTATCCTTAATCTCGAGGTCGAATTCCTGCAGTAAGAGAATCCATCGAATTAATCGAGGTTTGGTTTCCTTTTTCGACATGAGATAACGAAGGGCTGCATGATCAGTGTACACAACCACCTTAGTGGCTAAGAGGTACTGACGGAATTTATCGAGAGCGAAGACTACCGCCAGGAGTTCTTTCTCAGTGGTGGAGTAATTCATTTGGGCAGAGTTAAGAGTTTTGCTCGCGTAGTAGATCACGTGGGATCGTTTGTCAATTCTCTGCCCTAGAACAGCGCCTAACGCGTAGTCAGAAGCATCGCACATTACCTCAAAAGGTAGAGTCCAATCCGGGGGACGGATAATGGGCGCAGTAGTGAGCTCAGATTTGAGACGCTCAAATGCCTTGACACAGTCAGCATTAAAGTCGAAAGGACTATCTTTAGCTAGAAGATGGGACAGAGGTCGAGCGATTTGAGAGAAGTCCTTGATGAATCGCCTATAGAATCCTCCGTGTCCCAAAAAGGATCGGATGTCACGTACGGACTTAGGAATGGGCAAGGTCGAGATGATATCGATTTTAGCTTTGTCGACCTCAATGCCCTGATGGGAAATGACATGTCCCAGAACTATGCCTTTCTTCACCATGAAGTGGCATTTCTCCCAATTGAGGACAAGTCGCTTGTCCTGACAGCGTTGAAGTACCAGCCCTAGATGGGTCAGACAGTCATCAAAGGATGACCCAAAAACTGAGAAGTCGTCCATAAAGACTTCGAGGAATTTTTCCACCATGTCAGAGAATATACTCATCATACACCTTTGAAAGGTCGCGGGTGCATTGCAGAGGCCAAAGGGCATGCGCTTGTAGGCAAAAGTGCCAAAGGGACAGGTGAAAGTTGTCTTCTCGTGATCCTCAGGGGCGATGGGTATTTGATTATACCCTGAGTAACCATCGAGGAAGCAGTAATAGGAGTGACCTGCTAATCTCTCCAACATTTGGTCTATGAAGGGTAAAGGAAAATGGTCCTTCCTAGTGTTGGTGTTGAGTCGTCGGTAATCGATGCAGACTCTCCACCCTTTCTTCAGGCGCTGGGTTACCATTTCCTTGTTCTCATTTTCCACAACTGTGAATCCTGCCTTTTTAGGGACGACATGAATAGGACTCACCCATTTGCTATCGGAGATGGGGTAAATGATACCCGCATCTAACAGTTTAAGGACCTCGTCCCGGACTACATCTTTCAAGACGGGGTTCAACCTCCTCTGGTGTTCTCGAGAGGTTTTGGATTCATCCTCGAGATAGATGTGATGTTGGCACACCGAGGGGTCTATACCTCGAATATCATCTATAGTCCACCCTATCGCAGATTTGTGCTTGTTGAGCAGCTCGAGAAGTTTCTTACGTTCACTCACAGATAAAGCGGAAGCAAGAATGACAGGGTAGGTTTCCTTAGGACCAAGATAGGCATAGGAAAGATCTGTGGGAAGAGGCTTAAGCTCCAATATTGGAGCAGATGGAGTAGAAATAAGTGTCACAGAAGACACGGATTGAAGAGGTTTGAATTCAGTAGGTAAAGGAAGGATGGGTTCTCTGGCCATGGTTATCAGAGGCTCGAACTCGATGAGAGGAGCGGGGATCTCTATCAGTGGAGCAGTCTCCAAAAGATCATTGAGATCAGAAATAGCGGACTCTGTTGCAAAGTCAGCTCCAAAGTGTTCTAGACACTGCTTAAGAATATCTTCGGTGGAGTCCGGGATTAGACTCTCAACGGTACACATTTCATCGGTCACTTCGCGATCGGCATCTTGTTGCATTAAACGAAAGATGTTGACCTCAGCTTTGAGGTTACCGAAAGCAATGGACATGTTTCCGTCTCGGCACCCGATGTGTGCGTTCGCGGTGGCAAGGAATGGACGGCCTAAGATGACTGGAATGCGGTTGTCGTGACACGGCTCGGTGTCTAGAATGATAAAGTCCACAGGATAATAAAAGTCAGCGACTTTTACTAGGACATCTTCAATGATTCCTCTTGGAATCTTGATGGACTGATCAGCCAATTTCAGGGTGACATTGGTAGGCTTCATATCTTTCAGTCCTAACTGCTGATATACCGAGAATGGTATGAGGTTAACGCTAGCCCCTAAATCTAGCAAGGCAGTGCAGCTAAAGTTGTCACCAATTTCACATTGGACAGTTGGGCTACCTGGATCCTTGTGTTTGATTACACTATTGCGTTGAATGAACGCGGTAGCTTTTTCGGCCAAGAAGGCAGCTTTGGGTACATGCGTACGCCGCTTAACTGTGCACAAGTCTTTGAGAAATTTGGCATAGGAAGGGATTTGCTTGATAGCAGAAAGGAATGGGATATTGATCTGGACGTCTTTAAAGACGTCTAAGATCTCTGAGAATTGCTGATCCCGCTTATCTTGGACAAGTCTGTCCGGGAAGGGAGGCTTTACTCGACAAATGGATTTGTCTTTAGCCTTAGATTTCTGCACAGGGATATCTGATGTTGGTGCAGAGGTAGAAGAAGCAGAGGTAGGATTAGTACTAGTTTCCTCTGTACGAGTGATGGGTGCTGGAGATGGCACCGGTGGTGGTTGGACTCCCATGTCCACAGTTTTTCCAGATCGGAGGGTGGTTACAGCTTGCACCTCCCCTTGACACTTCTCATTCTGGCTTTGAGATTGGGATCCGATCTCATATACTGCCCCTTTGGCGTTTCCTTTAGGGTTGGCAATGGGTTGGCTAGGAAAGATCCCCTTAGCTTTCTCAGCTTCCAAGTTACCTAGACGTTGCTCTAGACGAAGCATGGATTGCTGTTGCTGTTGCTCTAGGCGTTGCATAGATTGTTGTTGCTGAGTAATGAGTTGAGCTAGAAGGTCTTCGATACCAGATTTGGGGACCGACTGTTGGGGAACAGCTAATGGGAGCTGAGGCACCAATTCGCGACTCGAGCTCATTGGGGCATTATAGTTATAGGCTGGAGAATTAGTTGGGACAATCGGTTGGTTCTGAAAGGTCTGTGGGACTCTTTGCTGATTCTGAAATGTGCTCGATTGTCCAGAGTATTGACCCTGTTGGAATTGCTGGTTCTGAGTAGATGGGTACTGATTCTGCTGGTACTGACCCTGATTGAATTGCCTATTGGGTTGATTGAACCCAGGAGGATACATGCCCTGAGGTTGACGTTGAGGTTGAGCTTGTGGTTGAGTAGACTGAGGCCTCCAAGAAAAGTTAGGGTGGTTTCTCGTGTCCGGATGATAAGATTGACTATACGAGTTCTGAGTAGGAGGTTTGTATGTGCTGAAAGCACAAACTTCTTCCTGAAGAGGATTAGACCATCCTTCATTTAAAGGACAATGCTCAGTAGTATGGGAGGGTTGCAGACAGAGGGTACAGGATTCCATAGGGCTCTCGTGTCCCACATGCATGACTGGGGTAGATTGTTGAGTAGGCTTTTGTACAGACACAGCCAGTGCCGAGACTGACTTGCTCAACTCTTGAATGACTGATCGAAGCTCAGTATCAGCTGTAGCATCATGTCCCTTGGTTGTCCTTTGGACCGAAGTGGTTCGACTAAACTCTGAGTCAGTCGTCCAATGTTGAGAGTTTTCTCCTAACTCTCCCAAGAATTTGTATGCATCGGTCGGAGTTTGGTGCAGGAATTTTCCTTGGCACATTGACTCTACCATGGTCCGGGACTCATCAGTAAGTCCCTTGTAGAAGACATGGACAAGATTGCCCTTGTCGATGCTATGGTGGGGACACTTAGTCAGGTAGTCTTGGAATCTATCCCATGCTTCAAAAAATTTCTCATCGGACTTCTGTCTAAAGTCCTGAATGAGTTGCTTCATTTGGTTGGTCCGAGTCATGGGGTAGAATTTAGACATGAATTTGCCCACCAATTCTTTCCAACTGCTGATTGAATCAGCGGGTAAGGAGTAGAGCCAATCTGAGGCTCGGTCTTTGAGCGAGAATGGGAAAACTCGCAGACGCACATTGTCATCATCGAGGTTCTGATTCTTGAAAAGTAGGATGACATGTTGGAATTCCCGAATATGGGAATATGGGTCTTCTCTTGGGAGACCACGAAAGGTAGGCAGCATTTGGATCGTCTGCGGCCTGATCTCAAATTGTACCGCCGTAGTAGGTGGGAGAACAATGCAAGTGGGCGGATTGGCAGAGATAGGAGCGAACGTCTCGATAAGAGGTCGTTCGACTGCCATGACTACAAAGGTAGTAGTACTGGGGGAGGCGGGTGGGGAAAGAGATGGGGAAGAATTCAGTGGAGGATCCACTGTAGGGACGTGATTCTCAGATCGAATCAAGCGCTTGTTCGGACGATTCCAAATGGGCATACGCGAATGAGGCAAGCTCTATACTTGGCAAAAAGTTGCCAGAGAGGAACACTATCCTAAATGATGCACACCAAGCACAGATAATCCTATTCTAAGCAATCAGGATATATTTTAGGAATTATCTTTGTTAGTTTTGGGGCTAGAGTAGATTATGACAGTGGGCGGACCACTGGTTTATCTTTTAACCGCCGGACTAACTGTTTTGCACTCAGAGGTTCTCACCAGGCTACACTCTTCAGAGCGAATCCTTTAGTACTAACTCTAGTTAACAACAAGGCAATCCGAAGCCTAGACAGACGTGCGGCACAATGGCTGACTTAAGTACGTCCCAGACTAACCGGATTGGTCAAGTGTATAAGAAGAGTGTTCCCTCGGGTTAAGCTAGGGTTGGTGCGTGTTCCTAGTCCACACGCAACTAACCGCCGAATAGTCCAAGATGCCACGTCGAGCTCAGTGTACTTGAGTAGCAGGGACTTATGGGTGTGTTAGACAACAGGGACCCGCGCTCGTGGTCTTATTTCGATTGGATGTTAAGCGGGTTCGCTTTGCGTGGATTTTTCCTCGAACACCGGGCTAATTGGCGCTACTTCTTGATTCTTTTTATTATAGATGGATCCTGGGGATCAATATCAGCTGGAGTGATGAGGTGGGTGATGAAATCCCACCAGTTTCAATTTTGGAGCTGGGTTTGCTCTCTTAGAGTTGATTGATTAACGGCCACGCCACGCAAGTCGAATAAGTTGTTGCTAAAAAACAAATAGACAAGCGGCAATGATGCACCCAATATGCTCTGTATCGCACTCAAGGCGAGGATAGAGACTTACCTCCCGCGGGCCACGCCACGGGGTCGCCTCCGTGGGTTAGAGAGGGGTATCCTAATGGGCTTGGGCCCGACTCCACCTCTTTGAGCTTTTGCTCTCTACCCACACTGGATCGTGTTCCTGCAGAAAAGTTAGATCACACGGTCTAGGTAGTCGGGATTCTATTTGGAAGATCTTTGCCTTTTTAGGGTTCACAGAACAAGCACTGGATTTAGGCAAGTTTTTGAATTAATTTCCAAGTTCGAGATGGGTTAAAATTTAGGAAGTCCCAGATTGGAAAATACCTAGATTGGAAAGTTTCCCGAACTGTGGAGATCTTCCAAGAAAGATTTGATTGCGAGATCCCTTATAATTTTTGGAAATTTCCCAAAATTGAAATTCTGCTAGATTTGGGGTGTTTCCTTTTGCAGACTTTTCCAAATTCGGAAGATTTCTAAAGATAGAAATTCTTCTAAAGAGGAAACTTCTAAGAGGGGAAACCCTAATTAAGCAGAGTTTCAAGATTTTGGAATCTTTCCAAAAATCGCAAATCCTTGATTGGTGATTTCTAAAAATCTGCAGAATATAAAACCCTAATTTTTTTTTTGAATTTTGAATTTATTATTTTTTTGGTATTTTCCACTTAATCTAGGGTTTCTAAAAAACCCTAGAACAAGATCTAGCAGTTATATGGAAAGCAGTAAAATTCCTAAATTATTACAACTTTGCACTCGGCCTTCCGAGGCATTAAAAATAGTAATTTAAAAACTGCTAAAAATCAACAAAAACAAAAAATAGAAAGTTTCCCGAAAAGGTCGGGCTGTCCAAATTGAGCAGCTTTCCGATTCAGCAACTTTCCAATTCCGTCTTTACGTCCTTTTTCGCACTCCCGAACACCCGAGCGGCAGCGGCGCCATTTGAAAGTAGGATTTTTCCGCGTCGTTGGTTTCGGAAATCCTAGATCTCAACAATATTTGTAATTATCCGATTCTTTTTCACTCAAATCCTGCAAAAATCACAGGGTTGTATAGTGGCTCGTGTCGGATGTCGATCCGCACTCGGGGTTAGTTTGCGTAATTCAACGACATGAAATGACGGATTTTTATCAAGAAAACATGGAGAGGTGAGAATGGCGATGGATTTAAAACATTCTTAGTGATTTTTAGAGAGAGAAATTACCACAAATAATCAAAAACACAAAAGTAAACTAACAAATGCAAAAATAATAATTTTATTCATCCTCAATGAGTCTTACAAAATCAAACTAAATTCAAAAATTAACCTAGAAAACCATAAAAATTAGAGAGAGAAATGAGAAAATGTAGAGAGAGAAACATCGAAGAAGGCTATCCTAGAGAGAGAAAATATGAGGGAGAGAGAAAGTGGAGAGATCTAGAGAGAGAAGAGAAAACTAGAGAGAGAAACTTACCCAAGAACTTATTAATGGAGATGAATGGTCCCTGGACTCAAGTTTCGTGGCTGTCCGGAGTGAAGTGGGATTGGCCCATGAATCATGGTGGAGTTCCGGTCAGCCCGTGAAGGGGCACCATAGTGCACCAATAGAGGGTGTTGCCTTTGATGGCCATTTTATCCTCTGTGTGGGGGCAGCAAGAAGCTATGGTAAAGATGGTGGATCTGCATGAAGGGTGAGGAGAAAGACAGACTTGCAACTCCGTGTTGCAGGTCGGTGGAGATGGTGTTGTAGAAACTGTTGAGAAGCAGCCTGCGTGCAGGTTATGCTCTCTTATAGGGCGATGCAGCAAGTAGATGCTATGGCTTGTGGTGTCTCTGCTGGCCTGCTAACCGGTTGCAATGGAGAAAGACTCACTGTGAAGGACTGCTAGCACCAGAGAGGAGGTTGTGGAGGAGATCCAGTGGTTCCCAGAGGATGACCTTCGGAGTTGCAGGGACATTAGCCAAAGGTGGTGGCTATGGAAGGAACGGCCTCATGGTGGAGAAGAGAATAGAGGAGCAAGTTTGCATGGGCATTCAATGCAAACTGTTCTTGCTGGTATGCTGACGATGGAGAGAGATGCTGGAGTGGTTGACGGTAGGAGCAGCAGGCATGTGATAAAGTGGGGCGGTGCAACAGGTCACCGTTAGAGAGGATGACACCAGCAAATCTGTGATGGTGACTTTGATAGTTGCTGGCCGGAAGTTGCAGACCTGCAACTCCGGCAACAATGGAGATAATGGTGGAGAGAGGCTTAGTAGTTGTTCTTATGGCACTAGAAGCATTTAGGTGGTCCCAAGTCGTGGAGCACCAGCAAAAACGATGGTGGAGAGCTGCAGTTTTGGAGGAGTACAACTAGAGAGATGGGAAGAGAAGGGCATAGCGGCCTGCAATGGTTGCAGGCCGTTAGCTTGCTGGTTTGTGCATTGGCAAAGAGGATGGGAGCACGTGTGGGAGAGAGGAGAGATGAAAGATTAGGACCATGAAAGGAGAAGGTGATGAAGGGGGCGGCTGAGGAAGAGGAGGAAGAAAGGGGCTGCTGGTTTTGATGGAGGGAATGAGGAGTTGAAGTTAGGGGCGGTGGTGCAGTCCGTGGATAGAATCCAAAGGGGGTAACGGCTTATTAGTGAGAAGAGAGAGTTCATTAGGGTTTTTGGGGGTTCTTTTTAAAGTGAGAGGAAGAGAGAGGACGTGCCTCTCCTCTCCAGCATGGATCTCCTTTGCTCAAGAATAGAAAGCTTCCACATGCTCCACTCCTTCCAAAAATTGGAGATTTCTATATATTCTTCTTTATGCCACCTCACCCATGGTTTTAAACTCCACCATCCATCTTTGAAAACATCAACCCTTTAATCTGCCCGTCCATTTTCCCTTCTTAACTTGATGTGGGGCCCGCTTGCTTTCTGTCATGTCATAAGTGTGTTGAGAATATCTTCTTCTTAATGCACCCACTGTTAATTTGTATACACCCCTGCTCTTCATACCCACCGTTCTTCTTTGTGCACCTTTGCTTCTTAGTTTCGTTCACCCACTTTTAAAAATCATGCACATAGCATCTGGGTCCCTCTTGCTTTGATCATTCGATGTTCTTTGTAAAGAAACCTACTGTTTCCCTCCATCGATCAACGGTTAGCAACCCTTGGTCCATAACCTCAGTCCATCAATTTGGTTCACACAAGGGTCCAACATCGTGACCCATTGATTTGGTCCACGGTACTAGCCCACTAACTGTAGTTCACTAGCCCATCAACATGGCCTGCTTCTTTGTAGAGTGTGCCCAGTGGCTCATCTACTCGAATGGTGCAATCACGGTTCGTCTTTGATCACCTAATTGTCTCTTTTGTGTCTTCATGCCATTCATACCCACTTGTCAAGTAACCCTTCATCGAGTACTATCTCAATTCAGTACACATCGTGTGGTGAAATAATCACCATCGTTCACTTTGATGAAGATCCAACAGTCAAGATCTGCCCTTGGTGTTGCTTTCTCTCTTAGGTTCACTGGGCTTTGGTACTTGGCTTGCAAGTTTCGAGAATCGTCCGATTGGGGTTTCCTGCGACAGAAGAAGCGCGTAATGAGACTTTATCAGAACGACTCAATGTCTAGACTTCCAAAAATGTGTTTAATGCATGCAAATATACCATTTCGTCCAGAAAAGTGTGTTCTACGCAACAAAAGAGACTCTTACGTAGAAAAGTAGATAAATAGAGTATTTTAACGTGGGAGAATGCAATAACGCTAACAGGATAATTGCTTAAAATAAGCACTTTTGAGCGAATATCAAATAGTAATGGAAGAGTTTGAGTCCAATTACGAGGTCCGGTTGCGAAAAAGTCACAAGTTATGGGCTTCGGAAGGTAATACACAAACTAAGTCCAATTTGAGACGTTGACGCACGGATGGAGCAAACTTCTTTCGACTGTCAAGAATCTTGTCCCAACACAGCAAATGTGTTGAAACAATAGTAATTGAAGAGTTGGAGTCCAATTACGAGGTGTGGTTGCGAAAAATTCACAAGTTATAAGCTTCGGAACGTAACACACAAACTGAGTCCAATTTGAGACGTTGACGCACGGATGGAGCTAACTTGTTTCGACTGTCACGAATCTTGTTCCAACACTTCAAATGTGTTGAAACAATAGTATTGGAAGAGTTTGAGTCCAATTACGAGGTATGGTTGCGAAAAAGTCACAAGTTATAAGCTTCGGAATGTAATACACAAACTGAGTCCAATTTGAGACGTTGACGCACGGATGGAGCTAACTAGTTTCGACTGTCACGAATCTTGTTCCAACACTTCAGATGTGTTGAAACAATAGTAATGGAAGAGTTTGAGTCCAATTACGAGGTCCGGTTGCGAAAAAGTCACAAGTTATGGGCTTCGGAAGGTAATACACAAACTGAGTCCAATTTGAGACGTTGACGCACGGATGGAGCAAACTTCTTTCGACTGTCAAGAATCTTGTCCCAACACTGCAAATGTGTTGAAACAATAGTAATTGAAGAGTTGGAGTCCAATTACGAGGTCTGGTTGCGAAAAATTCACAAGTTATAAGCTTCGGAACGTAACACACAAACTGAGTCCAATTTGAGACGTTGACGCACGGATGGAGCTAACTTGTTTCGACTGTCACGAATCTTGTTCCAACACTTCAAATGTGTTGAAACAATAGTAATGGAAGAGTTTGAGTCCAATTACGAGATCCGGTTGCGAAAAAGTCACAAGTTATGGGCTTCGGAAGGTAATATACAAACTGAGTCCAATTTGAGACGTTGTCGCACGGATGGTGCTAACTTGTTTCGACTGTCACGAATCTTGTTCCAACACTTCAAATGTGTTGAAACAATAGTAATGGAAGAGTTTGAGTCCAATTAGGAGGTATGGTTGCGAAAAAGTCACAAGTTATAAGCTTCGGAATGTAATACACAAACAGAGTCCAATTTGAGACGTTGACGCACTGATGGAGCAAACTTGTTTCGACTGTCACGAATCTTGTCCCAACACTGCAAATGTGTTGAAACAATAGTAATGGAAGAATTCGAGTCTAATTACGAGGTCCGGTTGCGAAAAAGTCACAAGTTATAGGCTTCGGAATGTAACACACAAACTGAGTCCAATTTCAGACGTTGATGCACGGATTGAGCTAACTTGTTTCGACTGTCAAGAATCTTGTTCCAACACATCAAATGTGTTGAAACAATAGTAATGGACGAGTTTGAGTCCAATTACGAGGTCCGGTTGCGAAAAAGTCACAAGTTATGGGCTTCGGAAGGTAACACACAAACTGAGTCCAATTTGAGACGTTGATGCACGGATTGAGCTAACTTGTTTCGACTGTGAAGAATCTTATTCCAACACATCAAATGTGTTGAAACAATAGTAATGGAAGAGTTTGAGTCCAATTACATGGTCCGATTGCTAAAAGCCCTTAAGTTATAGGCTTCGGAATGTAACAAACGAACTGAGTCCAATTTGAGACGTTGACGCACGGATAGAGCTAACTTGTTTCGACGGTCCCAAATCATGTTCCAATACTTAAAATCTGTTGAAACAATTGTAATGGAAGAGTTTGAGTCAAATTACGAGCTCTGGTTGCGAAAACGTCACAAGTTATAGGCTTCGGAATGTAACACACAAACTGAGTCCAATTATAGACATTGACGAACGGATGGAGCAAACTTCTTTCGACTGTCCCGAATTTTGCTCCAACACTTCAAATGTGTTGAAACAATAGTAATGGAAGAGTTTGAGTCCAATTACGAGGTCCAGTTGCGAAAAAGTCACAAGTTATAGGCTTCGGAATGTAACACACAAACTGAGTCCAATTTGAGACGTTGATGCACGGATGGAGCTAACTTGTTTCGACTGTCAAGAATCTTGTTCCAATACATCAAATGTGTTGAAACAATAGTAATGGAAGAGTTTGAGTCCAAAATAAGAGGTCCGGTTGCAAAAATGTCACAAGTTATAGCCTTCGGAATATAACACACAAACTGAGTCCAATTTGAGACGTTGACGCACGGATGGAGCTAACTAGTTTCGACTGTCACGAATCTTGTTCCAACACTTCAAATGTGTTGAAACAATAGTAATGGAAGAGTTTGAGTCCAATTACGAGATCCGGTTGCGTAAAAGTCACAAGTTATGGGCTTCGGAAGGTAATACACAAACTGAGTCCAATTTGAGACGTTGACGCACGGATGGAGCAAACTTCTTTCGACTGTCAAGAATCTTGTCCCAACACTGCAAATATGTTGAAACAATAGTAATTGAAGAGTTGGAGTCCAATTACGAGGTCTGGTTGCGAAAAATTCACAAGTTATAAGCTTCGGAACGTAACACACAAACTGAGTCCAATTTGAGACGTTGACGCACGGATGGAGCTAACTTGTTTCGACTGTCACGAATCTTGTTCCAACACTTCAAATGTGTTGAAACAATAGTAATGGAAGAGTTTGAGTCCAATTACGAGGTATGGTTGCGAAAAAGTCACAAGTTATAAGCTTCGGAATGTAATACACAAACTGAGTCCAATTTGAGACGTTGACGCACGGATGGAGCTAACTAGTTTCGACTGTCACGAATCTTGTTCCAACACTTCAAATGTGTTGAAACAATAGTAATGGAAGAGTTTGAGTCCAATTACGAGGTCCGGTTGCGAAAAAGTCACAAGTTATGGGCTTCGGAAGGTAATACACAAACTGAGTCCAATTTGAGACGTTGACGCACGGATGGAGCAAACTTCTTTCGACTGTCAAGAATCTTGTCCCAACACTGCAAATGTGTTGAAACAATAGTAATTGAAGAGTTGGAATCCAATTACGAGGTCTGGTTGCGAAAAATTCACAAGTTATAAGCTTCGGAACGTAACACACAAACTGAGTCCAATTTGAGACGTTGACGCACGGATGGAGCTAACTTGTTTCGACTGTCACGAATCTTGTTCCAACACTTCAAATGTGTTGAAACAATAGTAATGGAAGAGTTTGAGTCCAATTACGAGATCCGGTTGCGTAAAAGTCACAAGTTATGGGCTTCGGAATGTAATACCCAAACTGAGTCCAATTTGAGACGTTGACGCACGGATGGAGCAAACTTCTTTCGACTGTCAAGAATCTTGTCCCAACACTGCAAATGTGTTGAAACAATAGTAATTGAAGAGTTGGAATCCAATTACGAGGTCTGGTTGCGAAAAATTCACAAGTTATAAGCTTCGGAACGTAACACACAAACTGAGTCCAATTTGAGACGTTGACGCACGGATGGAGCTAACTAGTTTCGACTGTGACGAATCTTGTTCCAACACTTCAAATGTGTTGAAACAATAGTAATGGAAGAGTTTGAGTCCAATTACGAGGTCCGGTTGCGAAAAAGTCACAAGTTATGGGCTTCGGAAGGTAATACACAAACTAAGTCCAATTTGAGACGTTGACGCACGGATGGAGCAAACTTCTTTCGACTGTCAAGAATCTTGTCCCAACACAGCAAATGTGTTGAAACAATAGTAATTGAAGAGTTGGAGTCCAATTACGAGGTGTGGTTGCGAAAAATTCACAAGTTATAAGCTTCGGAACGTAACACACAAACTGAGTCCAATTTGAGACGTTGACGCACGGATGGAGCTAACTTGTTTCGACTGTCACGAATCTTGTTCCAACACTTCAAATGTGTTGAAACAATAGTATTGGAAGAGTTTGAGTCCAATTACGAGGTATGGTTGCGAAAAAGTCACAAGTTATAAGCTTCGGAATGTAATACACAAACTGAGTCCAATTTGAGACGTTGACGCACGGATGGAGCTAACTAGTTTCGACTGTCACGAATCTTGTTCCAACACTTCAGATGTGTTGAAACAATAGTAATGGAAGAGTTTGAGTCCAATTACGAGGTCCGGTTGCGAAAAAGTCACAAGTTATGGGCTTCGGAAGGTAATACACAAACTGAGTCCAATTTGAGACGTTGACGCACGGATGGAGCAAACTTCTTTCGACTGTCAAGAATCTTGTCCCAACACTGCAAATGTGTTGAAACAATAGTAATTGAAGAGTTGGAGTCCAATTACGAGGTCTGGTTGCGAAAAATTCACAAGTTATAAGCTTCGGAACGTAACACACAAACTGAGTCCAATTTGAGACGTTGACGCACGGATGGAGCTAACTTGTTTCGACTGTCACGAATCTTGTTCCAACACTTCAAATGTGTTGAAACAATAGTAATGGAAGAGTTTGAGTCCAATTACGAGGTATGGTTGCGAAAAAGTCACAAGTTATAAGGTTCGGAATGTAATACACAAACTGAGTCAAATTTGAGACGTTGACGCACGGATGGAGCAAACTTGTTTCGACTGTCACGAATCTTGTCCCAACACTGCAAATGTGTTGAAACAATAGTAATGGAAGAATTCGATCTAATTACGAGGTCCGGTTGCGAAAAAGTCACAAGTTATAGGCTTCGGAATGTAACACACAAACTGAGTCCAATTTGAGACGTTGATGCACGGATTGAGCTAACTTGTTTCGACTGTCAAGAATCTTATTCCAACACATCAAATGTGTTGAAACAATAGTAATGGAAGAGTTTGAGTCGAATTACATGGTCCGATTGCAAAAAGCCCTTAAGTTATAGGCTTCGGAATGTAACAAACGAACTGAGTCCAATTTAAGACGTTGACGCACGGATGGAGCTAACTAGTTTCGACTGTCACGAATCTTGTTCCAACACTTCAAATGTGTTGAAACAATAGTAATGGAAGAGTTTGAGTCCAATTACGAGATCCGGTTGCGAAAAAGTCACAAGTTATGGGCTTCGGAAGGTAATATACAAACTGAGTCCAATTTGAGACGTTGTCGCACGGATGGTGCTAACTTGTTTCGACTGTCACGAATCTTGTTCCAACACTTCAAATGTGTTGAAACAATAGTAATGGAAGAGTTTGAGTCCAATTAGGAGGTATGGTTGCGAAAAAGTCACAAGTTATAAGCTTCGGAATGTAATACACAAACAGAGTCCAATTTGAGACGTTGACGCACTGATGGAGCAAACTTGTTTCGACTGTCACGAATCTTGTCCCAACACTGCAAATGTGTTGAAACAATAGTAATGGAAGAATTCGAGTCTAATTACGAGGTCCGGTTGCGAAAAAGTCACAAGTTATAGGCTTCGGAATGTAACACACAAACTGAGTCCAATTTCAGACGTTGATGCACGGATTGAGCTAACTTGTTTCGACTGTCAAGAATCTTGTTCCAACACATCAAATGTGTTGAAACAATAGTAATGGACGAGTTTGAGTCCAATTACGAGGTCCGGTTGCGAAAAAGTCACAAGTTATGGGCTTCGGAAGGTAACACACAAACTGAGTCCAATTTGAGACGTTGATGCACGGATTGAGCTAACTTGTTTCGACTGTCAAGAATCTTATTCCAACACATCAAATGTGTTGAAACAATAGTAATGGAAGAGTTTGAGTCCAATTACATGGTCCGATTGCTAAAAGCCCTTAAGTTATAGGCTTCGGAATGTAACAAACGAACTGAGTCCAATTTGAGACGTTGACGCACGGATAGAGCTAACTTGTTTCGACGGTCCCAAATCATGTTCCAATACTTAAAATCTGTTGAAACAATTGTAATGGAAGAGTTTGAGTCAAATTACGAGCTCTGGTTGCGAAAACGTCACAAGTTATAGGCTTCGGAATGTAACACACAAACTGAGTCCAATTATAGACATTGACGAACGGATGGAGCAAACTTCTTTCGACTGTCCCGAATTTTGCTCCAACACTTCAAATGTGTTGAAACAATAGTAATGGAAGAGTTTGAGTCCAATTACGAGGTCCAGTTGCGAAAAAGTCACAAGTTATAGGCTTCGGAATGTAACACACAAACTGAGTCCAATTTGAGACGTTGATGCACGGATGGAGCTAACTTGTTTCGACTGTCAAGAATCTTGTTCCAATACATCAAATGTGTTGAAACAATAGTAATGGAAGAGTTTGAGTCCAAAATAAGAGGTCCGGTTGCAAAAATGTCACAAGTTATAGCCTTCGGAATATAACACACAAACTGAGTCCAATTTGAGACGTTGACGCACGGATGGAGCTAACTAGTTTCGACTGTCACGAATCTTGTTCCAACACTTCAAATGTGTTGAAACAATAGTAATGGAAGAGTTTGAGTCCAATTACGAGATCCGGTTGCGTAAAAGTCACAAGTTATGGGCTTCGGAAGGTAATACACAAACTGAGTCCAATTTGAGACGTTGACGCACGGATGGAGCAAACTTCTTTCGACTGTCAAGAATCTTGTCCCAACACTGCAAATATGTTGAAACAATAGTAATTGAAGAGTTGGAGTCCAATTACGAGGTCTGGTTGCGAAAAATTCACAAGTTATAAGCTTCGGAACGTAACACACAAACTGAGTCCAATTTGAGACGTTGACGCACGGATGGAGCTAACTTGTTTCGACTGTCACGAATCTTGTTCCAACACTTCAAATGTGTTGAAACAATAGTAATGGAAGAGTTTGAGTCCAATTACGAGGTATGGTTGCGAAAAAGTCACAAGTTATAAGCTTCGGAATGTAATACACAAACTGAGTCCAATTTGAGACGTTGACGCACGGATGGAGCTAACTAGTTTCGACTGTCACGAATCTTGTTCCAACACTTCAAATGTCTTGAAACAATAGTAATGGAAGAGTTTGAGTCCAATTACGAGGTCCGGTTGCGAAAAAGTCACAAGTTATGGGCTTCGGAAGGTAATACACAAACTGAGTCCAATTTGAGACGTTGACGCACGGATGGAGCAAACTTCTTTCGACTGTCAAGAATCTTGTCCCAACACTGCAAATGTGTTGAAACAATAGTAATTGAAGAGTTGGAATCCAATTACGAGGTCTGGTTGCGAAAAATTCACAAGTTATAAGCTTCGGAACGTAACACACAAACTGAGTCCAATTTGAGACGTTGACGCACGGATGGAGCTAACTTGTTTCGACTGTCACGAATCTTGTTCCAACACTTCAAATGTGTTGAAACAATAGTAATGGAAGAGTTTGAGTCCAATTACGAGATCCGGTTGCGTAAAAGTCACAAGTTATGGGCTTCGGAATGTAATACCCAAACTGAGTCCAATTTGAGACGTTGACGCACGGATGGAGCAAACTTCTTTCGACTGTCAAGAATCTTGTCCCAACACTGCAAATGTGTTGAAACAATAGTAATTGAAGAGTTGGAATCCAATTACGAGGTCTGGTTGCGAAAAATTCACAAGTTATAAGCTTCGGAACGTAACACACAAACTGAGTCCAATTTGAGACGTTGACGCACGGATGGAGCTAACTAGTTTCGACTGTGACGAATCTTGTTCCAACACTTCAAATGTGTTGAAACAATAGTAATGGAAGAGTTTGAGTCCAATTACGAGGTCCGGTTGCGAAAAAGTCACAAGTTATGGGCTTCGGAAGGTAATACACAAACTAAGTCCAATTTGAGACGTTGACGCACGGATGGAGCAAACTTCTTTCGACTGTCAAGAATCTTGTCCCAACACAGCAAATGTGTTGAAACAATAGTAATTGAAGAGTTGGAGTCCAATTACGAGGTGTGGTTGCGAAAAATTCACAAGTTATAAGCTTCGGAACGTAACACACAAACTGAGTCCAATTTGAGACGTTGACGCACGGATGGAGCTAACTTGTTTCGACTGTCACGAATCTTGTTCCAACACTTCAAATGTGTTGAAACAATAGTATTGGAAGAGTTTGAGTCCAATTACGAGGTATGGTTGCGAAAAAGTCACAAGTTATAAGCTTCGGAATGTAATACACAAACTGAGTCCAATTTGAGACGTTGACGCACGGATGGAGCTAACTAGTTTCGACTGTCACGAATCTTGTTCCAACACTTCAGATGTGTTGAAACAATAGTAATGGAAGAGTTTGAGTCCAATTACGAGGTCCGGTTGCGAAAAAGTCACAAGTTATGGGCTTCGGAAGGTAATACACAAACTGAGTCCAATTTGAGACGTTGACGCACGGATGGAGCAAACTTCTTTCGACTGTCAAGAATCTTGTCCCAACACTGCAAATGTGTTGAAACAATAGTAATTGAAGAGTTGGAGTCCAATTACGAGGTCTGGTTGCGAAAAATTCACAAGTTATAAGCTTCGGAACGTAACACACAAACTGAGTCCAATTTGAGACGTTGACGCACGGATGGAGCTAACTTGTTTCGACTGTCACGAATCTTGTTCCAACACTTCAAATGTGTTGAAACAATAGTAATGGAAGAGTTTGAGTCCAATTACGAGGTATGGTTGCGAAAAAGTCACAAGTTATAAGGTTCGGAATGTAATACACAAACTGAGTCAAATTTGAGACGTTGACGCACGGATGGAGCAAACTTGTTTCGACTGTCACGAATCTTGTCCCAACACTGCAAATGTGTTGAAACAATAGTAATGGAAGAATTCGATCTAATTACGAGGTCCGGTTGCGAAAAAGTCACAAGTTGTAGGCTTCGGAATGTAACACACAAACTGAGTCCAATTTGAGACGTTGATGCACGGATTGAGCTAACTTGTTTCGACTGTCAAGAATCTTATTCCAACACATCAAATGTGTTGAAACAATAGTAATGGAAGAGTTTGAGTCGAATTACATGGTCCGATTGCAAAAAGCCCTTAAGTTATAGGCTTCGGAATGTAACAAACGAACTGAGTCCAATTTAAGACGTTGACGCACGGATGGAGCTAACTAGTTTCGACTGTCACGAATCTTGTTCCAACACTTCAAATGTGTTGAAACAATAGTAATGGAAGAGTTTGAGTCCAATTACGAGATCCGGTTGCGAAAAAGTCACAAGTTATGGGCTTCGGAAGGTAATATACAAACTGAGTCCAATTTGAGACGTTGTCGCACGGATGGTGCTAACTTGTTTCGACTGTCACGAATCTTGTTCCAACACTTCAAATGTGTTGAAACAATAGTAATGGAAGAGTTTGAGTCCAATTAGGAGGTATGGTTGCGAAAAAGTCACAAGTTATAAGCTTCGGAATGTAATACACAAACAGAGTCCAATTTGAGACGTTGACGCACTGATGGAGCAAACTTGTTTCGACTGTCACGAATCTTGTCCCAACACTGCAAATGTGTTGAAACAATAGTAATGGAAGAATTCGAGTCTAATTACGAGGTCCGGTTGCGAAAAAGTCACAAGTTATAGGCTTCGGAATGTAACACACAAACTGAGTCCAATTTCAGACGTTGATGCACGGATTGAGCTAACTTGTTTCGACTGTCAAGAATCTTGTTCCAACACATCAAATGTGTTGAAACAATAGTAATGGACGAGTTTGAGTCCAATTACGAGGTCCGGTTGCGAAAAAGTCACAAGTTATGGGCTTCGGAAGGTAACACACAAACTGAGTCCAATTTGAGACGTTGATGCACGGATTGAGCTAACTTGTTTCGACTGTCAAGAATCTTATTCCAACACATCAAATGTGTTGAAACAATAGTAATGGAAGAGTTTGAGTCCAATTACATGGTCCGATTGCTAAAAGCCCTTAAGTTATAGGCTTCGGAATGTAACAAACGAACTGAGTCCAATTTGAGACGTTGACGCACGGATAGAGCTAACTTGTTTCGACGGTCCCAAATCATGTTCCAATACTTAAAATCTGTTGAAACAATTGTAATGGAAGAGTTTGAGTCAAATTACGAGCTCTGGTTGCGAAAACGTCACAAGTTATAGGCTTCGGAATGTAACACACAAACTGAGTCCAATTATAGACATTGACGAACGGATGGAGCAAACTTCTTTCGACTGTCCCGAATTTTGCTCCAACACTTCAAATGTGTTGAAACAATAGTAATGGAAGAGTTTGAGTCCAATTACGAGGTCCAGTTGCGAAAAAGTCACAAGTTATAGGCTTCGGAATGTAACACACAAACTGAGTCCAATTTGAGACGTTGATGCACGGATGGAGCTAACTTGTTTCGACTGTCAAGAATCTTGTTCCAATACATCAAATGTGTTGAAACAATAGTAATGGAAGAATTTGAGTCCAAAATAAGAGGTCCGGTTGCGAAAATGTCACTAGTTATAGCCTTCGGAATATAACACACAAACTGAGTCCAATTTGAGACGTTGACGCATGGATGGAGCTAACTTGTTTCGACGGTCCCAAATCATGTTCCAACACTTAAAATCTGTTGAAACAATAGTAATGGAAGAGTTGGAGTCCAATTACGAGGTGTGGTTGCGAAAAATTCACAAGTTATAAGCTTCGGAACGTAACACACAAACTGAGTCCAATTTGAGACGTTGACGCACGGATGGAGCTAACTAGTTTCGACTGTCACGAATCTTGTTCCAACACTTCAAATGTGTTGAAACAATAGTAATGGAAGATTTTGAGTCCAATTACGAGGTCCGGTTGCGAAAAAGTCACAAGTTATGGGCTTCGGAAGGTAATACACAAACTGAGTCCAATTTTAGACGTTGACGCACGGATGGAGCAAACTTCTTTCGACTGTCAAGAATCTTGTCCCAACACTGCAAATGTGTTGAAACAATAGTAATTGAAGAGTTGGAGTCCAATTACGAGGTCTGGTTGCGAAAAATTCACAAGTTATAAGCTTCGGAACGTAACACACAAACTGAGTCCAATTTGAGACGTTGACGCACGGATGGAGCAAACTTCTTTCGACTGTCCCGAATTTTGCTCCAACACTTCAAATGTGTTGAAACAATAGTAATGGAAGAGTTTGAGTCCAATTACGAGGTTCAGTTGCGAAAAAGTCACAAGTTATAGGCTTCGGAATGTAACACACAAACTAAGTCCAATTTGAGACGTTGATGCACGGATGGAGCTAACTTGTTTCGACTGTCAAGAATCTTGTTCCAATACATCAAATGTGTTGAAACAATAGTAATGGAAGAGTTTGAGTCCAAAATAAGAGGTCCGGTTGCAAAAATGTCACAAGTTATAGCCTTCGGAATATAACACACAAACTGAGTCCAATTTGAGACGTTGACGCACGGATGGAGCTAACTAGTTTCGACTGTCACGAATCTTGTTCCAACACTTCAAATGTGTTGAAACAATAGTAATGGAAGAGTTTGAGTCCAATTACGAGATCCGGTTGCGTAAAAGTCACAAGTTATGGGCTTCGGAAGGTAATACACAAACTGAGTCCAATTTGAGACGTTGACGCACGGATGGAGCAAACTTCTTTCGACTGTCAAGAATCTTGTCCCAACACTGCAAATATGTTGAAACAATAGTAATTGAAGAGTTGGAGTCCAATTACGAGGTCTGGTTGCGAAAAATTCACAAGTTATAAGCTTCGGAACGTAACACACAAACTGAGTCCAATTTGAGACGTTGACGCACGGATGGAGCTAACTTGTTTCGACTGTCACGAATCTTGTTCCAACACTTCAAATGTGTTGAAACAATAGTAATGGAAGAGTTTGAGTCCAATTACGAGGTATGGTTGCGAAAAAGTCACAAGTTATAAGCTTCGGAATGTAATACACAAACTGAGTCCAATTTGAGACGTTGACGCACGGATGGAGCTAACTAGTTTCGACTGTCACGAATCTTGTTCCAACACTTCAAATGTGTTGAAACAATAGTAATGGAAGAGTTTGAGTCCAATTACGAGGTCCGGTTGCGAAAAAGTCACAAGTTATGGGCTTCGGAAGGTAATACACAAACTGAGTCCAATTTGAGACGTTGACGCACGGATGGAGCAAACTTCTTTCGACTGTCAAGAATCTTGTCCCAACACTGCAAATGTGTTGAAACAATAGTAATTGAAGAGTTGGAATCCAATTACGAGGTCTGGTTGCGAAAAATTCACAAGTTATAAGCTTCGGAACGTAACACACAAACTGAGTCCAATTTGAGACGTTGACGCACGGATGGAGCTAACTTGTTTCGACTGTCACGAATCTTGTTCCAACAGTTCAAATGTGTTGAAACAATAGTAATGGAAGAGTTTGAGTCCAATTACGAGATCCGGTTGCGTAAAAGTCACAAGTTATGGGCTTCGGAATGTAATACCCAAACTGAGTCCAATTTGAGACGTTGACGCACGGATGGAGCAAACTTCTTTCGACTGTCAAGAATCTTGTCCCAACACTGCAAATGTGTTGAAACAATAGTAATTGAAGAGTTGGAATCCAATTACGAGGTCTGGTTGCGAAAAATTCACAAGTTATAAGCTTCGGAACGTAACACACAAACTGAGTCCAATTTGAGACGTTGACGCACGGATGGAGCTAACTTGTTTCGACTGTCACGAATCTTGTTCCAACACATCAAATGTGTTGAAACAATAGTAATGGAAGAGTTTGATTCCAAAATAAGAGGTCTGGTTGCGAAAATGTCACAAGTTATAGCCTTCGGAATATAACACACAAACTGAGTCCAATTTGAGACGTTGACGCATGGATGGAGCTAACTTGTTTCGACGGTCCCAAATCATGTTCCAACACTTAAAATCTGTTGAAACAATAGTAATGGAAGAGTTGGAGTCCAATTACGAGGTGTGGTTGCGAAAAATTCACTAGTTATAAGCTTCGGAACGTAACACACAAACTGAGTCCAATTTGAGACGTTGACGCACGGATGGAGCTAACTAGTTTCGACTGTCACGAATCTTGTTCCAACACTTCAAATGTGTTGAAACAATAGTAATGGAAGAGTTTGAGTCCAATTACGAGGTCCGGTTGCGAAAAAGTCACAAGTTATGGGCTTCGGAAGGTAACACACAAACTGAGTCCAATTTGAGACGTTGATGCACGGATTGAGCTAACTTGTTTCGACTGTCAAGAATCTTATTCCAACACATCAAATGTGTTGAAACAATAGTAATGGAAGAGTTTGAGTCCAATTACATGGTCCGATTGCTAAAAGCCCTTAAGTTATAGGCTTCGGAATGTAACAAACGAAATGAGTCCAATTTGAGACGTTGACGCACGGATAGAGCTAACTTGTTTCGACGGTCCCAAATCATGTTCCAATACTTAAAATCTGTTGAAACAATAGTAATGGAAGAGTTTGAGTCCAATTACGAGGTCCGGTTGCGAAAAAGTCACAAGTTATGGGCTTCGGAAGGTAATACACAAACTGAGTCCAATTTGAGACGTTGACGCACGGATGGAGCAAACTTCTTTCGACTGTCAAGAATCTTGTCCCAACACTGCAAATGTGTTGAAACAATAGTAATTGAAGAGTTGGAATCCAATTACGAGGTCTGGTTGCGAAAAATTCACAAGTTATAAGCTTCGGAACGTAACACACAAACTGAGTCCAATTTGAGACGTTGACGCACGGATGGAGCTAACTTGTTTCGACTGTCACGAATCTTGTTCCAACACTTCAAATGTGTTGAAACAATAGTAATGGAAGAGTTTGAGTCCAATTACGAGATCCGGTTGCGTAAAAGTCACAAGTTATGGGCTTCGGAAGGTAATACACAAACTGAGTCCAATTTGAGACGTTGACGCACGGATGGAGCAAACTTCTTTCGACTGTCAAGAATCTTGTCCCAACACTGCAAATATGTTGAAACAATAGTAATTGAAGAGTTGGAGTCCAATTACGAGGTCTGGTTGCGAAAAATTCACAAGTTATAAGCTTCGGAACGTAACACACAAACTGAGTCCAATTTGAGACGTTGACGCACGGATGGAGCTAACTTGTTTCGACTGTCACGAATCTTGTTCCAACACTTGAAATGTGTTGAAACAATAGTAATGGAAGAGTTTGAGTCCAATTACGAGGTATGGTTGCGAAAAAGTCACAAGTTATAAGCTTCGGAATGTAATACACAAACTGAGTCCAATTTGAGACGTTGACGCACGGATGGAGCTAACTAGTTTCGACTGTCACGAATCTTGTACCAACACTTCAAATGTGTTGAAACAATAGTAATGGAAGAGTTTGAGTCCAATTACGAGGTCCGGTTGCGAAAAAGTCACAAGTTATGGGCTTCGGAAGGTAATACACAAACTGAGTCCAATTTGAGACGTTGACGCACGGATGGAGCAAACTTCTTTCGACTGTCAAGAATCTTGTCCCAACACTGCAAATGTGTTGAAACAATAGTAATTGAAGAGTTGGAGTCCAATTACGAGGTCTGGTTGCGAAAAATTCACAAGTTATAAGCTTCGGAACGTAACACACAAACTGAGTCCAATTTGAGACGTTGACGCACGGATGGAGCAAACTTCTTTCGACTGTCCCGAATTTTGCTCCAACACTGCAAATGTGTTGAAACAATAGTAATTGAAGAGTTGGAGTCCAATTACGAGGTCTGGTTGCGAAAAATTCACAAGTTATAAGCTTCGGAACGTAACACACAAACTGAGTCCAATTTGAGACGTTGACGCACGGATGGAGCTAACTTGTTTCGACTGTCACGAATCTTGTTCCAACACTTCAAATGTGTTGAAACAATAGTAATGGAAGAGTTTGAGTCCAATTACGAGGTATGGTTGCGAAAAAGTCACAAGTTATAAGGTTCGGAATGTAATACACAAACTGAGTCAAATTTGAGACGTTGACGCACGGATGGAGCAAACTTGTTTCGACTGTCACGAATCTTGTCCCAACACTGCAAATGTGTTGAAACAATGGTAATGGAAGAATTCGATCTAATTACGAGGTCCGGTTGCGAAAAAGTCACAAGTTATAGGCTTCGGAATGTAACACACAAACTGAGTTCAATTTGAGACGTTGATGCACGGATTGAGCTAACTTGTTTCGACTGTCAAGAATCTTATTCCAACACATCAAATGTGTTGAAACAATAGTAATGGAAGAGTTTGAGTCAAATTACATGGTCCGATTGCTAAAAGCCCTTAAGTTATAGGCTTCGGAATGTAACAAACGAACTGAGTCCAATTTAAGACGTTGACGCACGGATGGAGCTAACTAGTTTCGACTGTCACGAATCTTGTTCCAACACTTCAAATGTGTTGAAACAATAGTAATGGAAGAGTTTGAGTCCAATTACGAGATCCGGTTGCGAAAAAGTCACAAGTTATGGGCTTCGGAAGGTAATATACAAACTGAGTCCAATTTGAGACGTTGTCGCACGGATGGAGCTAACTTGTTTCGACTATCACGAATCTTGTTCCAACACTTCAAATGTGTTGAAACAATAGTAATGGAAGAGTTTGAGTCCAATTAGGAGGTATGGTTGCGAAAAAGTCACAAGTTATAAGCTTCGGAATGTAATACACAAACAGAGTCCAATTTGAGACGTTGACGCACTGATGGAGCAAACTTGTTTCGACTGTCACGAATCTTGTCCCAACACTGCAAATGTGTTGAAACAATAGTAATGGAAGAATTCGAGTCTAATTACGAGGTCCGGTTGCGAAAAAGTCACAAGTTATAGGCTTCGGAATGTAACACACAAACTGAGTCCAATTTCAGACGTTGATGCACGGATTGAGCTAACTTGTTTCGACTGTCAAGAATCTTGTTCCAACACATCAAATGTGTTGAAACAATAGTAATGGACGAGTTTGAGTCCAATTACGAGGTCCGGTTGCGAAAAAGTCACAAGTTATGGGCTACGGAAGGTAACACACAAACTGAGTCCAATTTGAGACGTTGATGCACGGATTGAGCTAACTTGTTTCGACTGTCAAGAATCTTATTCCAACACATCAAATGTGTTGAAACAATAGTAATGGAAGAGTTTGAGTCCAATTACATGGTCCGATTGCTAAAAGCCCTTAAGTTATAGGCTTCGGAATGTAACAAACGAAATGAGTCCAATTTGAGACGTTGACGCACGGATAGAGCTAACTTGTTTCGACGGTCCCAAATCATGTTCCAATACTTAAAATCTGTTGAAACAATTGTAATGGAAGAGTTTGAGTCAAATTACGAGCTCTGGTTGCGAAAACGTCACAAGTTATAGGCTTCGGAATGTAACACACAAACTGAGTCCAATTATAGACATTGACGAACGGATGGAGCAAACTTCTTTCGACTGTCCCGAATTTTGCTCCAACACTTCAAATGTGTTGAAACAATAGTAATGGAAGAGTTTGAGTCCAATTACGAGGTCCAGTTGCGAAAAAGTCACAAGTTATAGGCTTCGGAATGTAACACACAAACTGAGTCCAATTTGAGACGTTGATGCACGGATGGAGCTAACTTGTTTCGACTGTCAAGAATCTTGTTCCAATACATCAAATGTGTTGAAACAATAGTAATGGAAGAATTTGAGTCCAAAATAAGAGGTCCGGTTGCGAAAATGTCACTAGTTATAGCCTTCGGAATATAACACACAAACTGAGTCCAATTTGAGACGTTGACGCATGGATGGAGCTAACTTATTTCGACGGTCCCAAATCATGTTCCAACACTTAAAATCTGTTGAAACAATAGTAATGGAAGAGTTGGAGTCCAATTACGAGGTGTGGTTGCGAAAAATTCACAAGTTATAAGCTTCGGAACGTAACACACAAACTGAGTCCAATTTGAGACGTTGACGCACGGATGGAGCTAACTAGTTTCGACTGTCACGAATCTTGTTCCAACACTTCAAATGTGTTGAAACAATAGTAATGGAAGATTTTGAGTCCAATTACGAGGTCCGGTTGCGAAAAAGTCACAAGTTATGGGCTTCGGAAGGTAATACACAAACTGAGTCCAATTTTAGACGTTGACGCACGGATGGAGCAAACTTCTTTCGACTGTCAAGAATCTTGTCCCAACACTGCAAATGTGTTGAAACAATAGTAATTGAAGAGTTGGAGTCCAATTACGAGGTCTGGTTGCGAAAAATTCACAAGTTATAAGCTTCGGAACGTAACACACAAACTGAGTCCAATTTGAGACGTTGACGCACGGATGGAGCAAACTTCTTTCGACTGTCCCGAATTTTGCTCCAACACTTCAAATGTGTTGAAACAATAGTAATGGAAGAGTTTGAGTCCAATTACGAGGTTCAGTTGCGAAAAAGTCACAAGTTATAGGCTTCGGAATGTAACACACAAACTAAGTCCAATTTGAGACGTTGATGCACGGATGGAGCTAACTTGTTTCGACTGTCAAGAATCTTGTTCCAATACATCAAATGTGTTGAAACAATAGTAATGGAAGAGTTTGTGTCCAAAATAAGAGGTCCGGTTGCAAAAATGTCACAAGTTATAGCCTTCGGAATATAACACACAAACTGAGTCCAATTTGAGACGTTGACGCACGGATGGAGCTAACTAGTTTCGACTGTCACGAATCTTGTTCCAACACTTCAAATGTGTTGAAACAATAGTAATGGAAGAGTTTGAGTCCAATTACGAGATCCGGTTGCGTAAAAGTCACAAGTTATGGGCTTCGGAAGGTAATACACAAACTGAGTCCAATTTGAGACGTTGACGCACGGATGGAGCAAACTTCTTTCGACTGTCAAGAATCTTGTCCCAACACTGCAAATATGTTGAAACAATAGTAATTGAAGAGTTGGAGACCAATTACGAGGTCTGGTTGCGAAAAATTCACAAGTTATAAGCTTCGGAACGTAACACACAAACTGAGTCCAATTTGAGACGTTGACGCACGGATGGAGCTAACTTGTTTCGACTGTCACGAATCTTGTTCCAACACTTCAAATGTGTTGAAACAATAGTAATGGAAGAGTTTGAGTCCAATTACGAGGTATGGTTGCGAAAAAGTCACAAGTTATAAGCTTCGGAATGTAATACACAAACTGAGTCCAATTTGAGACGTTGACGCACGGATGGAGCTAACTAGTTTCGACTGTCACGAATCTTGTACCAACACTTCAAATGTGTTGAAACAATAGTAATGGAAGAGTTTGAGTCCAATTACGAGGTCCGGTTGCGAAAAAGTCACAAGTTATGGGCTTCGGAAGGTAATACACAAACTGAGTCCAATTTGAGACGTTGACGCACGGATGGAGCAAACTTCTTTCGACTGTCAAGAATCTTGTCCCAACACTGCAAATGTGTTGAAACAATAGTAATTGAAGAGTTGGAATCCAATTACGAGGTCTGGTTGCGAAAAATTCACAAGTTATAAGCTTCGGAACGTAACACACAAACTGAGTCCAATTTGAGACGTTGACGCACGGATGGAGCTAACTTGTTTCGACTGTCACGAATCTTGTTCCAACACTTCAAATGTGTTGAAACAATAGTAATGGAAGAGTTTGAGTCCAATTACGAGATCCGGTTGCGTAAAAGTCACAAGTTATGGGCTTCGGAATGTAATACCCAAACTGAGTCCAATTTGAGACGTTGACGCACGGATGGAGCAAACTTCTTTCGACTGTCAAGAATCTTGTCCCAACACTGCAAATGTGTTGAAACAATAGTAATTGAAGAGTTGGAATCCAATTACGAGGTCTGGTTGCGAAAAATTCACAAGTTATAAGCTTCGGAACGTAACACACAAACTGAGTCCAATTTGAGACGTTGACGCACGGATGGAGCTAACTTGTTTCGACTGTCACGAATCTTGTTCCAACACATCAAATGTGTTGAAACAATAGTAATGGAAGAGTTTGATTCCAAAATAAGAGGTCTGGTTGCGAAAATGTCACAAGTTATAGCCTTCGGAATATAACACACAAACTGAGTCCAATTTGAGACGTTGACGCATGGATGGAGCTAACTTGTTTCGACGGTCCCAAATCATGTTCCAACACTTAAAATCTGTTGAAACAATAGTAATGGAAGAGTTGGAGTCCAATTACGAGGTGTGGTTGCGAAAAATTCACTAGTTATAAGCTTCGGAACGTAACACACAAACTGAGTCCAATTTGAGACGTTGACGCACGGATGGAGCTAACTAGTTTCGACTGTCACGAATCTTGTTCCAACACTTCAAATGTGTTGAAACAATAGTAATGGAAGTGTTTGAGTCCAATTACGAGGTCCGGTTGCGAAAAAGTCACAAGTTATGGGCTTCGGAAGGTAATACACAAACTGAGTCCAATTTGAGACGTTGACGCACGGATGGAGCAAACTTCTTTCGACTGTCAAGAATCTTGTCCCAACACTGCAAATGTGTTGAAACAATAGTAATTGAAGAGTTGGAATCCAATTACGAGGTCTGGTTGCGAAAAATTCACAAGTTATAAGCTTCGGAACGTAACACACAAACTGAGTCCAATTTGAGACGTTGACGCACGGATGGAGCTAACTAGTTTCGACTGTCACGAATCTTGTTCCAACACTTCAAATGTGTTGAAACAATAGTAATGGAAGAGTTTGAGTCCAATTACGAGGTCCGGTTGCGAAAAAGTCACAAGTTATGGGCTTCGGAAGGTAATACACAAACTGAGTCCAATTTGAGACGTTGACGCACGGATGGAGCAAACTTCTTTCGACTGTCAAGAATCTTGTCCCAACACTGCAAATGTGTTGAAACAATAGTAATTGAAGAGTTGGAATCCAATTACGAGGTCTGGTTGCGAAAAATTCACAAGTTATAAGCTTCGGAACGTAACACACAAACTGAGTCCAATTTGAGACGTTGACGCACGGATGGAGCTAACTTGTTTCGACTGTCACGAATCTTGTTCCAACACATCAAATGTGTTGAAACAATAGTAACGGAAGAGTTTGATTCCAAAATAAGAGGTCTGGTTGCGAAAATGTCACAAGTTATAGCCTTCGGAATATAACACACAAACTGAGTCCAATTTGAGACGTTGACGCATGGATGGAGCTAACTTGTTTCGACGGTCCCAAATCATGTTCCAACACTTAAAATCTGTTGAAACAATAGTAATGGAAGAGTTGGAGTCCAATTACGAGGTGTGGTTGCGAAAAATTCACTAGTTATAAGCTTCGGAACGTAACACACAAACTGAGTCCAATTTGAGACGTTGACGCACGGATGGAGCTAACTAGTTTCGACTGTCACGAATCTTGTTCCAACACTTCAAATGTGTTGAAACAATAGTAATGGAAGAGTTTGAGTCCAATTACGAGGTCCGGTTGCGAAAAAGTCACAAGTTATGGGCTTCGGAAGGTAATACACAAACTGAGTCCAATTTGAGACGTTGACGCACGGATGGAGCAAACTTCTTTCGACTGTCAAGAATCTTGTCCCAACACTGCAAATGTGTTGAAACAATAGTAATTGAAGAGTTGGAGTCCAATTACGAGGTCTGGTTGCGAAAAATTCACAAGTTATAAGCTTCGGAACGTAACACACAAACTGAGTCCAATTTGAGACGTTGACGCACGGATGGAGCAAACTTCTTTCGACTGTCCCGAATTTTGCTCCAACACTGCAAATGTGTTGAAACAATAGTAATTGAAGAGTTGGAGTCCAATTACGAGGTCTGGTTGCGAAAAATTCACAAGTTATAAGCTTCGGAACGTAACACACAAACTGAGTCCAATTTGAGACGTTGACGCACGGATGGAGCTAACTTGTTTCGACTGTCACGAATCTTGTTCCAACACTTCAAATGTGTTGAAACAATAGTAATGGAAGAGTTTGAGTCCAATTACGAGGTATGGTTGCGAAAAAGTCACAAGTTATAAGGTTCGGAATGTAATACACAAACTGAGTCAAATTTGAGACGTTGACGCACGGATGGAGCAAACTTGTTTCGACTGTCACGAATCTTGTCCCAACACTGCAAATGTGTTGAAACAATAGTAATGGAAGAATTCGATCTAATTACGAGGTCCGGTTGCGAAAAAGTCACAAGTTATAGGCTTCGGAATGTAACACACAAACTGAGTCCAATTTGAGACGTTGATGCACGGATTGAGCTAACTTGTTTCGACTGTCAAGAATCTTATTCCAACACATCAAATGTGTTGAAACAATAGTAATGGAAGAGTTTGAGTCGAATTACATGGTCCGATTGCTAAAAGCCCTTAAGTTATAGGCTTCGGAATGTAACAAACGAACTGAGTCCAATTTAAGACGTTGACGCACGGATGGAGCTAACTAGTTTCGACTGTCACGAATCTTGTTCCAACACTTCAAATGTGTTGAAACAATAGTAATGGAAGAGTTTGAGTCCAATTACGAGATCCGGTTGCGAAAAAGTCACAAGTTATGGGCTTCGGAAGGTAATATACAAACTGAGTCCAATTTGAGACGTTGTCGCACGGATGGAGCTAACTTGTTTCGACTGTCACGAATCTTGTTCCAACACTTCAAATGTGTTGAAACAATAGTAATGGAAGAGTTTGAGTCCAATTAGGAGGTATGGTTGCGAAAAAGTCACAAGTTATAAGCTTCGGAATGTAATACACAAACAGAGTCCAATTTGAGACGTTGACGCACTGATGGAGCAAACTTGTTTCGACTGTCACGAATCTTGTCCCAACACTGCAAATGTGTTGAAACAATAGTAATGGAAGAATTCGAGTCTAATTACGAGGTCCGGTTGCGAAAAAGTCACAAGTTATAGGCTTCGGAATGTAACACACAAACTGAGTCCAATTTCAGACGTTGATGCACGGATTGAGCTAACTTGTTTCGACTGTCAAGAATCTTGTTCCAACACATCAAATGTGTTGAAACAATAGTAATGGACGAGTTTGAGTCCAATTACGAGGTCCGGTTGCGAAAAAGTCACAAGTTATGGGCTTCGGAAGGTAACACACAAACTGAGTCCAATTTGAGACGTTGATGCACGGATTGAGCTAACTTGTTTCGACTGTCAAGAATCTTATTCCAACACATCAAATGTGTTGAAACAATAGTAATGGAAGAGTTTGAGTCCAATTACATGGTCCGATTGCTAAAAGCCCTTAAGTTATAGGCTTCGGAATGTAACAAACGAACTGAGTCCAATTTGAGACGTTGACGCACGGATAGAGCTAACTTGTTTCGACGGTCCCAAATCATGTTCCAATACTTAAAATCTGTTGAAACAATTGTAATGGAAGAGTTTGAGTCAAATTACGAGCTCTGGTTGCGAAAACGTCACAAGTTATAGGCTTCGGAATGTAACACACAAACTGAGTCCAATTATAGACATTGACGAACGGATGGAGCAAACTTCTTTCGACTGTCCCGAATATTGCTCCAACACTTCAAATGTGTTGAAACAATAGTAATGGAAGAGTTTGAGTCCAATTACGAGGTCCAGTTGCGAAAAAGTCACAAGTTATAGGCTTCGGAATGTAACACACAAACTGAGTCCAATTTGAGACGTTGATGCACGGATGGAGCTAACTTGTTTCGACTGTCAAGAATCTTGTTCCAATACATCAAATGTGTTGAAACAATAGTAATGGAAGAATTTGAGTCCAAAATAAGAGGTCCGGTTGCGAAAATGTCACTAGTTATAGCCTTCGGAATATAACACACAAACTGAGTCCAATTTGAGACGTTGACGCATGGATGGAGCTAACTTGTTTCGACGGTCCCAAATCATGTTCCAACACTTAAAATCTGTTGAAACAATAGTAATGGAAGAGTTGGAGTCCAATTACGAGGTGTGGTTGCGAAAAATTCACAAGTTATAAGCTTCGGAACGTAACACACAAACTGAGTCCAATTTGAGACGTTGACGCACGGATGGAGCTAACTAGTTTCGACTGTCACGAATCTTGTTCCAACACTTCAAATGTGTTGAAACAATAGTAATGGAAGATTTTGAGTCCAATTACGAGGTCCGGTTGCGAAAAAGTCACAAGTTATGGGCTTCGGAAGGTAATACACAAACTGAGTCCAATTTTAGACGTTGACGCACGGATGGAGCAAACTTCTTTCGACTGTCAAGAATCTTGTCCCAACACTGCAAATGTGTTGAAACAATAGTAATTGAAGAGTTGGAGTCCAATTACGAGGTCTGGTTGCGAAAAATTCACAAGTTATAAGCTTCGGAACGTAACACACAAACTGAGTCCAATTTGAGACGTTGACGCACGGATGGAGCAAACTTCTTTCGACTGTCCCGAATTTTGCTCCAACACTTCAAATGTGTTGAAACAATAGTAATGGAAGAGTTTGAGTCCAATTACGAGGTTCAGTTGCGAAAAAGTCACAAGTTATAGGCTTCGGAATGTAACACACAAACTAAGTCCAATTTGAGACGTTGATGCACGGATGGAGCTAACTTGTTTCGACTGTCAAGAATATTGTTCCAATACATCAAATGTGTTGAAACAATAGTAATGGAAGAGTTTGAGTCCAAAATAAGAGGTCCGGTTGCAAAAATGTCACAAGTTATAGCCTTCGGAATATAACACACAAACTGAGTCCAATTTGAGACGTTGACGCACGGATGGAGCTAACTAGTTTCGACTGTCACGAATCTTGTTCCAACACTTCAAATGTGTTGAAACAATAGTAATGGAAGAGTTTGAGTCCAATTACGAGATCCGGTTGCGTAAAAGTCACAAGTTATGGGCTTCGGAAGGTAATACACAAACTGAGTCCAATTTGAGACGTTGACGCACGGATGGAGCAAACTTCTTTCGACTGTCAAGAATCTTGTCCCAACACTGCAAATATGTTGAAACAATAGTAATTGAAGAGTTGGAGTCAAATTACGAGGTCTGGTTGCGAAAAATTCACAAGTTATAAGCTTCGGAACGTAACACACAAACTGAGTCCAATTTGAGACGTTGACGCACGGATGGAGCTAACTTGTTTCGACTGTCACGAATCTTGTTCCAACACTTCAAATGTGTTGAAACAATAGTAATGGAAGAGTTTGAGTCCAATTACGAGGTATGGTTGCGAAAAAGTCACAAGTTATAAGCTTCGGAATGTAATACACAAACTGAGTCCAATTTGAGACGTTGACGCACGGATGGAGCTAACTAGTTTCGACTGTCACGAATCTTGTTCCAACACTTCAAATGTGTTGAAACAATAGTAATGGAAGAGTTTGAGTCCAATTACGAGGTCCGGTTGCGAAAAAGTCACAAGTTATGGGCTTCGGAAGGTAATACACAAACTGAGTCCAATTTGAGACGTTGACGCACGGATGGAGCAAACTTCTTTCGACTGTCAAGAATCTTGTCCCAACACTGCAAATGTGTTGAAACAATAGTAATTGAAGAGTTGGAATCCAATTACGAGGTCTGGTTGCGAAAAATTCACAAGTTATAAGCTTCGGAACGTAACACACAAACTGAGTCCAATTTGAGACGTTGACGCACGGATGGAGCTAACTTGTTTCGACTGTCACGAATCTTGTTCCAACACTTCAAATGTGTTGAAACAATAGTAATGGAAGAGTTTGAGTCCAATTACGAGATCCGGTTGCGTAAAAGTCACAAGTTATGGGCTTCGGAATGTAATACCCAAACTGAGTCCAATTTGAGACGTTGACGCACGGATGGAGCAAACTTCTTTCGACTGTCAAGAATCTTGTCCCAACACTGCAAATGTGTTGAAACAATAGTAATTGAAGAGTTGGAATCCAATTACGAGGTCTGGTTGCGAAAAATTCACAAGTTATAAGCTTCGGAACGTAACACACAAACTGAGTCCAATTTGAGACGTTGACGCACGGATGGAGCTAACTTGTTTCGACTGTCACGAATCTTGTTCCAACACATCAAATGTGTTGAAACAATAGTAATGGAAGAGTTTGATTCCAAAATAAGAGGTCTGGTTGCGAAAATGTCACAAGTTATAGCCTTCGGAATATAACACACAAACTGAGTCCAATTTGAGACGTTGACGCATGGATGGAGCTAACTTGTTTCGACGGTCCCAAATCATGTTCCAACACTTAAAATCTGTTGAAACAATAGTAATGGAAGAGTTGGAGTCCAATTACGAGGTGTGGTTGCGAAAAATTCACTAGTTATAAGCTTCGGAACGTAACACACAAACTGAGTCCAATTTGAGACGTTGACGCACGGATGGAGCTAACTAGTTTCGACTGTCACGAATCTTGTTCCAACACTTCAAATGTGTTGAAACAATAGTAATGGAAGAGTTTGAGTCCAATTACGAGGTCCGGTTGCGAAAAAGTCACAAGTTATGGGCTTCGGAAGGTAATACACAAACTGAGTCCAATTTGAGACGTTGACGCACGGATGGAGCAAACTTCTTTCGACTGTCAAGAATCTTGTCCCAACACTGCAAATGTGTTGAAACAATAGTAATTGAAGAGTTGGAATCCAATTACGAGGTCTGGTTGCGAAAAATTCACAAGTTATAAGTTTCGGAACGTAACACACAAACTGAGTCCAATTTGAGACGTTGACGCACGGATGGAGCTAACTTGTTTCGACTGTCACAAATCTTGTTCCAACACATCAAATGTGTTGAAACAATAGTAATGGAAGAGTTTGATTCCAAAATAAGAGGTCTGGTTGCGAAAATGTCACAAGTTATAGCCTTCGGAATATAACACACAAACTGAGTCCAATTTGAGACGTTGACGCATGGATGGAGCTAACTTGTTTCGACGGTCCCAAATCATGTTCCAACACTTAAAATCTGTTGAAACAATAGTAATGGAAGAGTTGGAGTCCAATTACGAGGTGTGGGTTGCGAAAAATTCACTAGTTATAAGCTTCGGAACGTAACACACAAACTGAGTCCAATTTGAGACGTTGACGCACGGATGGAGCTAACTAGTTTCGACTGTCACGAATCTTGTTCCAACACTTCAAATGTGTTGAAACAATAGTAATGGAAGAGTTTGAGTCCAATTACGAGGTCCGGTTGCGAAAAAGTCACAAGTTATGGGCTTCGGAAGGTAATACACAAACTGAGTCCAATTTGAGACGTTGACGCACGGATGGAGCAAACTTCTTTCGACTGTCAAGAATCTTGTCCCAACACTGCAAATGTGTTGAAACAATAGTAATTGAAGAGTTGGAATCCAATTACGAGGTCTGGTTGCGAAAAATTCACAAGTTATAAGCTTCGGAACGTAACACACAAACTGAGTCCAATTTGAGACGTTGACGCACGGATGGAGCTAACTTGTTTCGACTGTCACGAATCTTGTTCCAACACATCAAATGTGTTGAAACAATAGTAATGGAAGAGTTTGATTCCAAAATAAGAGGTCTGGTTGCGAAAATGTCACAAGTTATAGCCTTCGGAATATAACACACAAACTGAGTCCAATTTGAGACGTTGACGCATGGATGGAGCTAACTTGTTTCGACGGTCCCCAAATCATGTTCCAACACTTAAAATCTGTTGAAACAATAGTAATGGAAGAGTTGGAGTCCAATTACGAGGTGTGGTTGCGAAAAATTCACTAGTTATAAGCTTCGGAACGTAACACACAAACTGAGTCCAATTTGAGACGTTGACGCACGGATGGAGCTAACTAGTTTCGACTGTCACGAATCTTGTTCCAACACTTCAAATGTGTTGAAACAATAGTAATGGAAGAGTTTGAGTCCAATTACGAGGTCCGGTTGCGAAAAAGTCACAAGTTATGGGCTTCGGAAGGTAATACACAAACTGAGTCCAATTTGAGACGTTGACGCACGGATGGAGCAAACTTCTTTCGACTGTCAAGAATCTTGTCCCAACACTGCAAATGTGTTGAAACAATAGTAATTGAAGAGTTGGAGTCCAATTACGAGGTCTGGTTGCGAAAAATTCACAAGTTATAAGCTTCGGAACGTAACACACAAACTGAGTCCAATTTGAGACGTTGACGCACGGATGGAGCAAACTTCTTTCGACTGTCCCGAATTTTGCTCCAACACTGCAAATGTGTTGAAACAATAGTAATTGAAGAGTTGGAGTCCAATTACGAGGTCTGGTTGCGAAAAATTCACAAGTTATAAGCTTCGGAACGTAACACACAAACTGAGTCCAATTTGAGACGTTGACGCACGGATGGAGCTAACTTGTTTCGACTGTCACGAATCTTGTTCCAACACTTCAAATGTGTTGAAACAATAGTAATGGAAGAGTTTGAGTCCAATTACGAGGTATGGTTGCGAAAAAGTCACAAGTTATAAGGTTCGGAATGTAATACACAAACTGAGTCAAATTTGAGACGTTGACGCACGGATGGAGCAAACTTGTTTCGACTGTCACGAATCTTGTCCCAACACTGCAAATGTGTTGAAACAATAGTAATGGAAGAATTCGATCTAATTACGAGGTCCGGTTGCGAAAAAGTCACAAGTTATAGGCTTCGGAATGTAACACACAAACTGAGTCCAATTTGAGACGTTGATGCACGGATTGAGCTAACTTGTTTCGACTGTCAAGAATCTTATTCTAACACATCAAATGTGTTGAAACAATAGTAATGGAAGAGTTTGAGTCGAATTACATGGTCCGATTGCTAAAAGCCCTTAAGTTATAGGCTTCGGAATGTAACAAACGAACTGAGTCCAATTTAAGACGTTGACGCACGGATGGAGCTAACTAGTTTCGACTGTCACGAATCTTGTTCCAACACTTCAAATGTGTTGAAACAATAGTAATGGAAGAGTTTGAGTCCAATTACGAGATCCGGTTGCGAAAAAGTCACAAGTTATGGGCTTCGGAAGGTAATATACAAACTGAGTCCAATTTGAGACGTTGTCGCACGGATGGAGCTAACTTGTTTCGACTGTCACGAATCTTGTTCCAACACTTCAAATGTGTTGAAACAATAGTAATGGAAGAGTTTGAGTCCAATTAGGAGGTATGGTTGCGAAAAAGTCACAAGTTATAAGCTTCGGAATGTAATACACAAACAGAGTCCAATTTGAGACGTTGACGCACTGATGGAGCAAACTTGTTTCGACTGTCACGAATCTTGTCCCAACACTGCAAATGTGTTGAAACAATAGTAATGGAAGAATTCGAGTCTAATTACGAGGTCCGGTTGCGAAAAAGTCATGTAATACCCTGAACTTTCGTTCTAGGGTATTATGGTAAATTCACCTAATAATGAAAATTTGAAACTTTTTCAAACTCTTATTATTGTTTTTATTGTTTAATATCATGTATGAGTATGTGTATTTAATTTGATTTCATTCTGACAACTTTGAAAAACCTGCTATTTTTGAAATTCGTTCTTTAGGGCAAAATTCCTGCTAAGAATAATGAATCATAACTTGCAAGGGACTTTTTCTTGCTGCAACTAACATTCTAGAACTTTTATAAAAAAATTATTTTGTGGGCCCGAGACACCAAAAATATTCCTATTTTATCATTACTAACTTACCTGTGAAATTTGGAACCTTTCTTGAGACAAAAAAACCCTAGCGGGAGATTTCGGGAGATTTTGACAAAAATAGTATTTTTATAATTTTTGAACTTCCTACCATTCGCATATTTTTCAAAAATAATATTTAATTATATTTTATTTATTTAATAGGAGCGTGGGACTCGCAAATCACTTTCTGGTCATTCCGATGTCACTTGACACCTTTTCGGTGCTTTGAACATTTTTATAATTTTTATGTATTTAGACTACTTTTATGTATTTAGACTACTTTTATGTGGATTGTGTGTGTGACATGTGTTAATACCTTATTGTATGGACTTTTTAAATTATATAATATAGTTGATTGAATTAATTTATAATTATTTGTGTTATGATTGTTGGGTGGGGCCGTATGGTCAATCT
>CM068547.1:167621-446042 GCA_035048495.1 Euptelea pleiosperma
CCGAAGCCTATAACTTGTGACTTTTTTCGCAACCGACCTCGTAAATTAGACTCGACTTCTTCCATTACTATTTTTCAACACATTTGAAGTGTTGGAACAAGATTCGGGACAGTCGAAACAAGTTAGCTCCATCCGTGCGTCAACGTCTCAATTGGTCAGTTTGTGTGTTACATTCCGAAGCCTATAACTTGTGACTTTTTCGCAACGAGACCTCGTAATTTGAATCAAACTCTTCCATTACTATTGTTTCAACAGATTTAAAGTGTTGGTACAAGATTTGGGACAGTCGAAACTAGTTAGCTCCATCCGTGCGTCAACGTCTCAAATTGGACTCAGTTTGTGTGTTACGTTCCGAAGCCTATAACTTGTGACTTTTTCGCAACCGGACCTCGTAATTAGACTCGAATTCTTCCATTACTATTGTTTCAACACATTTGAAGTGTTGGAACAAGATTCGGGACAGTCGAAACAAGTTAGCTCCATCCGTGCGTCAACGTCTCAAATTGGACTCAGTTTGTGTGTTATGTTCCGAAGCCTATAACTTGTTACTTTTTCGCAACCAGACCTCGTAATTAGACTCGAATTCTTCCATTACTATTGTTTCAACACATTTAAAGTGTTGGAACAAGATTCGGGACAGTCGAAACAAGTTAGCTCCATCCGTGCGTCAACGTCTCAAATTGGACTCAGTTTGTGTGTTACATTCCAAAGCCTATAACTTGTGACTTTTTCGCAACCAGACCTCGTAATTAGACTCGAATTCTTCCATTACTATTGTTTCAACACATTTGAAGTGTTGGAACTAGATTCGTGACAGTCGAAACAAGTTAGCTCCATCTGTGCGTCAACGTCTCAAATTGGACTCAGTTTTTGTGTTACATTCCGAAGCCTATAACTTGTGACTTTTTCGCAACCGGACCTCGTAATTGGACTCAAACTCTTCCATTACTATTGTTTCATACATTTGCAGTGTTGGGACAAGATTCGTGACAGTCGAAAGAAGTTTGCTCCATCCGTGCGTCAACGTCTCAAATTGGACTCAGTTTTTGTGTTACATTCCGAAGCCTATAACTTGTGACTTTTTCGCAACCGGACCTCGTAATTGGACTCAAACTCTTCCATTACTATTGTTCAGTACATTTGCAGTGTTGGGACAAGATTCGTGACAGTCGAAAGAAGTTTGCTCCATCCGTGCGTCAACGTCTCAAATTGGACTCAGTTTATTTATTACATTCCGAAGCCTATAACTTGTGACATTTTCGCAACCAGACCTCGTAATTGGACTCAAACTCTTCCATTACTATTGTTTCAACAGATTTTAAGTGTTGGAACAAGATTTGGGACCGGCGAAACTAGTTAGCTCCATCTGTGCGTCAACGTCTCAATTGGACTCAGTTTGTATGTTACATTCCGAAGCCTATAACTTGTGACTTTTTCGCAACCGACCTCGTAATTGGACTCAAACTCTTCATTTCTATTGTTTCAAACACATTTGAAGTGTTGGAACTAGATTCGTGACAGTCGAAACAAGTTAGCTCCATCCGTGCGTCAACGTCTAAAATTGGACTCAGTTTGTTTGTTACATTCCGAACCTATAACTTATGGGCTTTTAGCAATCGGACCATGTAATTGGACTCAAACTCTTCCATTACTATTGTTTCAACACAGTTGAATTGTTGGAACAAGATTCGTGACAGTTGAAACAAGTTAGCTCCATCCGTGCGTCAACGTCTCAAATTGGACTCAGTTTTTGTGTTACATTCCGAAGCCTATAACTTGTGACTTTTTCGCAACCGGACCTCGTAATTGGACTCAAACTCTCCCATTACTATTGTTTCAACACATTTGCAGTGTTGGGACAAGATTCGTGACAGTCGAAAGAAGTTTGCTCCATCCGGACCTCGTAATTGAAATCAAACTCTTCCATTGCTATTGTTTCAATAGATTTAAAGTGTTGGAACAAGATTTGGGACCGTCGAAACTAGTTAGCTCGATCCGTGCGTCAAGGTCTCAAATTGGACTCTGTTTGTGTGTTACGTTCCGAAGCCTATAACTTGTGACTTTTTCGCAATCGGACCTCGTAATTAGACTCGAATTCTTCTATTACTATTGTTTCAACACATTTGAAGTGTTGGAACAAGATTCGGGACAGTCGAAACAAGTTAGCTCCATCCGTGCGTGAATGTCTTTAATTGGACTCAGTTTGTGTGTACATTCCGAAGCCTATAACTTGTGACTTTTTCGCAACCGGACATCATAATTAGACTCGAATTCTTCCATTATTATTGTTTCAACACATTTGAAGTGTTGGAACAAGATTCGGGACAGTCGAAACAAGTTAGCTCCATCCGTGCGTCAACGTCTCAAATTGGACTCAGTTTGTGTGTTACATTCCGAAGCCTATAACTTGTGACTTTTTCGCAACCAGACCTCGTAATTGGAATCAAACTCTTCCATTACTATTGTTTCAACAGATTTAAAGTGTTGGAACAAGATTTGGGACCATCGAAACTAGTTAGCTCCATCCGTGCGTCAACGTCTCAAATTGGACTCAGTTTGTGTGTTACATTCCGAAGCCTATAAGTTGTGAATTTTTCGCAACCAGACCTCTTAATTGGACTCAAACTCTTCCATTACTATTGTTTGAACACATTTGCAGTATTGGGACAAGATTCGTGACAGTCGAAAGAAGTTTGCTCCATCCGTGCGTCAACGTCTCGAATTGGACTCAGTTTGTGTATTACATTCCGAAGCCTATAACTTGTGACTTTTTCGCAACCGGACCTCGTGATTGGCCTCAAACTCTTCCATTACTATTGTTTCAAAACATTTGAAGTGTTGGAACAAGATTCGTGACAGGCGAAACAAGTTAGCTCCATCCGTGCGTCAACGTCTCAAATTGGACTCAGTTTGTGTGTTACATTCCGAAGCCTATAACTTGTGACTTTTTCGCAACCGGACCTCGGAATTAGACTCGAATTCTTCCATTACTATTGTTTCAACACATTTGAAGTGTTGGAACAAGATTCGGGACAGTCGAAACAAGTTAGCTCCATCCGTGCGTCAACGTCTTAAATTGGAGTCAGTTTGTGTGTTACATTCCGATGCCTATAACTTGTGACTTTTTCGCAACCAGACCTCGTAATTGGAATCAAACTCTTCCATTACTATTGTTTCAACAGATTTAAAGTGTTGGAACAAGATTTGGGACAGTCGAAACTAGTTAGCTCCATCTGTGCGTCAACGTCTCAAATTGGACTCAGTTTGTATGTTACATTCCGAAGCCTATAACTTGTGACTTTTTCGCAACCGGACCTCGTAATTGGACTCAAACTCTTCCATTTCTATTGTTTCAACACATTTGAAGTGTTGGAACTAGATTCGTGACAGTCGAAACAAGTTAGCTCCATCCGTGCGTCAACGTCTAAAATTGGACTCAGTTTGTTTGTTACATTCCGAAGCCTATAACTTATGGGCTTTTAGCAATCGGACCATGTAATTGGACTCAAACTCTTCCATTACTATTGTTTCAACACAGTTGAATTGTTGGAACAAGATTCGTGACAGTTGAAACAAGTTAGCTCCATCCGTGCGTCAACGTCTCAAATTGGACTCAGTTTTTGTGTTACATTCCGAAGCCTATAACTTGTGACTTTTTCGCAACCGGACCTCGTAATTGGACTCAAACTCTCCCATTACTATTGTTTCAACACATTTGCAGTGTTGGGACAAGATTCGTGACAGTCGAAAGAAGTTTGCTCCATCCGTGCGTCAACGTCTCAAATTGGACTCAGTTTGTTTATTACATTCCGAAGCCTATAACTTGTGACTTTTTCGCAACCAGACCTCGTAATTGAAATCAAACTCTTCCATTACTATTGTTTCAACAGATTTAATGTGTTGGAACAAGATTTGGGACCGTCGAAACTAGTTAGCTCCATCCGTGCGTCAAGGTCTCCAATTGGACTCTGTTTGTGTGTTACGTTCCGAAGCCTATAACTTGTGACTTTTTCGCAACCGGACCTCGTAATTAGACTCGAATTCTTCTATTACTATTGTTTCAACACATTTGAAGTGTTGGAACAAGATTCGGGACAGTCGAAACAAGTTAGCTCCATCCGTGCGTGAATGTCTTTAATTGGACTCAGTTTGTGTGTACATTCCGAAGCCTATAACTTGTGACTTTTTCGCAACCGGACATCGTAATTAGACTCGAATTCTTCCATTATTATTGTTTCAACACATTTGAAGTGTTGGAACAAGATTCGGGACAGTCGAAACAAGTTAGCTCCATCCGTGCGTCAACGTCTCAAATTGGACTCAGTTTGTGTGTTACATTCCGAAGCCTATAAGTTGTGAATTTTTCGCAACCAGACCTCTTAATTGGACTCAAACTCTTCCATTACTATTGTTTGAACACATTTGCAGTATTGGGACAAGATTCGTGACAGTCGAAAGAAGTTTGCTCCATCCGTGCGTCAACGTCTCGAATTGGACTCAGTTTGTGTATTACATTCCGAAGCCTATAACTTGTGACTTTTTCGCAACCGGACCTCGTGATTGGCCTCAAACTCTTCCATTACTATTGTTTCAACACATTTGAAGTGTTGGAACAAGATTCGTGACAGTCGAAACAAGTTAGCTCCATCCGTGCGTCAACGTCTCAAATTGGACTCAGTTTGTGTGTTACATTCCGAAGCCTATAACTTGTGACTTTTTCGCAATCGGACCTCGTAATTAGGCTCGAATTCTTCCATTACTATTGTTTCAACACATTTGAAGTGTTGGAACAAGATTCGGGACAGTCGAAACAAGTTAGCTCCATCCGTGCGTCAACGTCTCAAATTGGAGTCCGTTTGTGTGTTACATTCCGAAGCCTATAACTTGTGACTTTTTCGCAACCAGACCTCGTAATTGGAATCAAACTCTTCCATTACTATTGTTTCAACAGATTTAAAGTGTTGGAACAAGATTTGGGATAGTCGAAACTAGTTAGCTCCATCCGTGCGTCCACGTCTCAAATTGGACTCAGTTTGTGTGTTACATTCCGAAGCCTATAACTTGTGACTTTTTCGCAATCGGACCTCGTAATTGGACTCAAACTCTTCCATTACTATTGTTTCAACATATTTGAATTGTTGGAACAAGATTCGTGACAGTCAAAACAAGTTAGCTCCATCCGTGCGTCAACGTCTCAAATTGGACTCAGTTTGTGTGTTACGTTCCGAAGCCTATAACTTGTGACTTTTTCGCAACCGGACCTCGTAATTAGACTCGAATTCTTCCATTACTATTGTTTCAACACATGTGAAGTGTTGGAACAAGATTCGGGACAGTCGAAACAAGTTAGCTCCATCCGTGCGTCAACGTCTCAAATTGGAGTCAGTTTGTGTGTTACATTCCGAAGCCTATAACTTGTGACTTTTTCGCAACGAGACCTCGTAATTTGAATCAAACTCTTCCATTACTATTGTTTCAACAGATTTAAAGTGTTGGAACAAGATTTGGGACAGTCGAAACTAGTTAGCTCCATCCGTGCGTCAACGTCTCAAATTGGACTCAGTTTGTGTGTTACGTTCCGAAGCCTATAACTTGTGACTTTTTCGCAACCGGACCTCATAATTAGACTCGAATTCTTCCATTACTATTGTTTCAACACATTTGAAGTGTTGGAACAAGATTCGGGACAGTCGAAACAAGTTAGCTCCATCCGTGCGTCAACGTCTCAAATTGGACTCAGTTTGTGTATTATGTTTCGAAGCCTATAACTTGTTACTTTTTCGCAACCGGACCTCGTAATTAGACTCGAATTCTTCCATTACTATTGTTTCAACACATTTAAAGTGTTGGAACAAGATTCGGGACAGTCGAAACAAGTTAGCTCCATCCGTGCGTCAACGTCTCAAATTGGACTCAGTTTGTGTGTTACATTCCAAAGCCTATAACTTGTGACTTTTTCGCAACCAGACCTCGTAATTAGACTCGAATTCTTCCATTACTATTGTTTCAACACATTTGAAGTGTTGGAACTAGATTCGTGACAGTCGAAACAAGTTAGCTCCATCTGTGCGTCAACGTCTCAAATTGGACTCAGTTTTTGTGTTACATTCCGAAGCCTATAACTTGTGACTTTTTCGCAACCGGACCTCGTAATTGGACTCAAACTCTTCCATTACTATTGTTTCAGTACATTTGCAGTGTTGGGACAAGATTCGTGACAGTCGAAAGAAGTTTGCTCCATCCGTGCGTCAACGTCTCAAATTGGACTCAGTTTATTTATTACATTCCGAAGCCTATAACTTGTGACATTTTCGCAACCAGACCTCGTAATTGGACTCAAACTCTTCCATTACTATTGTTTCAACAGATTTTAAGTGTTGGAACAAGATTTGGGACCGTCGAAACTAGTTAGCTCCATCTGTGCGTCAACGTCTCAAATTGGACTCAGTTTGTATGTTACATTCCGAAGCCTATAACTTGTGACTTTTTCGCAACCGGACCTCGTAATTGGACTCAAACTCTTCCATTTCTATTGTTTCAACACATTTGAAGTGTTGGAACTAGATTCGTGACAGTCGAAACAAGTTAGCTCCATCCGTGCGTCAACGTCTAAAATTGGACTCAGTTTGTTTGTTACATTCCGAAGCCTATAACTTATGGGCTTTTAGCAATCGGACCATGTAATTGGACTCAAACTCTTCCATTACTATTGTCACAACACAGTTGAATTGTTGGAACAAGATTCGTGACAGTTGAAACAAGTTAGCTCCATCCGTGCGTCAACGTCTCAAATTGGACTCAGTTTTTGTGTTACATTCCGAAGCCTATAACTTGTGACTTTTTCGCAACCGGACCTCGTAATTGGACTCAAACTCTCCCATTACTATTGTTTCAACACATTTGCAGTGTTGGGACAAGATTCGTGACAGTCGAAAGAAGTTTGCTCCATCCGTGCGTCAACGTCTCAAATTGGACTCAGTTTGTTTATTACATTCCGAAGCCTATAACTTGTGACTTTTTCGCAACCAGACCTCGTAATTGAAATCAAACTCTTCCATTACTATTGTTTCAACAGATTTAAAGTGTTGGAACAAGATTTGGGACCGTCGAAACTAGTTAGCTCCATCCGTGCATCAAGGTCTCAAATTGGACTCTGTTTGTGTGTTACGTTCCGAAGCCTATAACTCGTGACTTTTTCGCAACCGGACCTCGTAATTAGACTCGAATTCTTCTATTACTATTGTTTCAACACATTTGAAGTGTTGGAACAAGATTCGGGATAGTCGAAACAAGTTAGCTCCATCCGTGCGTGAATGTCTTTAATTGGACTCAGTTTGTGTGTACATTCCGAAGCCTATAACTTGTGACTTTTTCGCAACCGGACATCATAATTAGACTCGAATTCTTCCATTATTATTGTTTCAACACATTTGAAGTGTTGGAACAAGATTCGGGACAGTCGAAACAAGTTAGTTCCATCCGTGCGTCAACGTCTCAAATTGGACTCAGTTTGTGTGTTACATTCCGAAGCCTATAACTTGTGACTTTTTCGCAACCAGACCTCGTAATTGGAATCAAACTCTTCCATTACTATTGTTTCAACAGATTTAAAGTGTTGGAACAAGATTTGGGACCATCGAAACTAGTTAGCTCCATCCGTGCGTCAACGTCTCAAATTGGACTCAGTTTGTGTGTTACATTCCGAAGCCTATAAGTTGTGAATTTTTCGCAACCAGACCTCTTAATTGGACTCAAACTCTTCCATTACTATTGTTTGAACACATTTGCAGTATTGGGACAAGATTCGTGACAGTCGAAAGAAGTTTGCTCCATCCGTGCGTCAACGTCTCGAATTGGACTCAGTTTGTGTATTACACAAACTTTCCCTATAACTTGTGACTTTTTCGCAACCGGACCTCGTGATTGGCCTCAAACTCTTCCATTACTATTGTTTCAACACATTTGAAGTGTTGGAACAAGATTCGTGACAGTCGAAACAAGTTAGCTCCATCCGTGCGTCAACGTCTCAAATTGGACTCAGTTTGTGTGTTACATTCCGAAGCCTATAACTTGTGACTTTTTCGCAACCGGACCTCGGAATTAGACTCGAATTCTTCCATTACTATTGTTTCAACACATTTGAAGTGTTGGAACAAGATTCGGGACAGTCGAAACAAGTTAGCTCCATCCGTGCGTCAACGTCTCAAATTGGAGTCAGTTTGTGTGTTACATTCCGAAGCCTATAACTTGTGACTTTTTCGCAACCAGACCTCGTAATTGGAATCAAACTCTTCCATTACTATTGTTTCAACAGATTTAAAGTGTTGGAACAAGATTTGGGACAGTCGAAACTAGTTAGCTCCATCTGTGCGTCAACGTCTCAAATTGGACTCAGTTTGTATGTTACATTCCGAAGCCTATAACTTGTGACTTTTTCGCAACCGGACCTCGTAATTGGACTCAAACTCTTCCATTTCTATTGTTTCAACACATTTGAAGTGTTGGAACTAGATTCGTGACAGTCGAAACAAGTTAGCTCCATCCGTGCGCCAACGTCTAAAATTGGACTCAGTTTGTTTGTTACATTCCGAAGCCTATAACTTATGGGCTTTTAGCAATCGGACCATGTAATTGGACTCAAACTCTTCCATTACTATTGTTTCAACACAGTTGAATTGTTGGAACAAGATTCGTGACAGTTGAAACAAGTTAGCTCCATCCGTGCGTCAACGTCTCAAATTGGACTCAGTTTTTGTGTTACATTCCGAAGCCTATAACTTGTGACTTTTTCGCAACCGGACCTCGTAATTGGACTCAAACTCTCCCATTACTATTGTTTCAACACATTTGCAGTGTTGGGACAAGATTCGTGACAGTCGAAAGAAGTTTGCTCCATCCGTGCGTCAACGTCTCAAATTGGACTCAGTTTGTTTATTACATTCCGAAGCCTATAACTTGTGACTTTTTCGCAACCAGACCTCGTAATTGAAATCAAACTCTTCCATTACTATTGTTTCAACAGATTTAAAGTGTTGGAACAAGATTTGGGACCGTCGAAACTAGTTAGCTCCATCCGTGCGTCAAGGTCTCAAATTGGACTCTGTTTGTGTGTTACGTTCCGAAGCCTATAACTTGTGACTTTTTCGCAACCGGACCTCGTAATTAGACTCGAATTCTTCTATTACTATTGTTTCAACACATTTGAAGTGTTGGAACAAGATTCGGGACAGTCGAAACAAGTTAGCTCCATCCGTGCGTGAATGTCTTTAATTGGACTCAGTTTGTGTGTACATTCCGAAGCCTATAACTTGTGACTTTTTCGCAACCGGACATCGTAATTAGACTCGAATTCTTCCATTATTATTGTTTCAACACATTTGAAGTGTTGGAACAAGATTCGGGACAGTCGAAACAAGTTAGCTCCATCCGTGCGTCAACGTCTCAAATTGGACTCAGTTTGTGTGTTACATTCCGAAGCCTATAACTTGTGACTTTTTCGCAACCAGACCTCGTAATTGGAATCAAACTCTTCCATTACTATTGTTTCAACAGATTTAAAGTGTTGGAACAAGATTTGGGACCGTCGAAACTAGTTAGCTCCATCCGTGCGTCAACGTCTCAAATTCGACTCAGTTTGTGTGTTACATTCCGAAGCCTATAAGTTGTGAATTTTTCGCAACCAGACCTCTTAATTGGACTCAAACTCTTCCATTACTATTGTTTGAACACATTTGCAGTATTGGGACAAGATTCGTGACAGTCGAAAGAAGTTTGCTCCATCCGTGCGTCAACGTCTCGAATTGGACTCAGTTTGTGTATTACATTCCGAAGCCTATAACTTGTGACTTTTTCGCAACCGGACCTCGTGATTGGCCTCAAACTCTTCCATTACTATTGTTTCAACACATTTGAAGTGTTGGAACAAGATTCGTGACAGTCGAAACAAGTTAGCTCCATCCGTGCGTCAACGTCTCAAATTGGACTCAGTTTGTGTGTTACATTCCGAAGCCTATAACTTGTGACTTTTTCGCAACCGGACCTCGTAATTAGGCTCGAATTCTTCCATTACTATTGTTTCAACACATTTGAAGTGTTGGAACAAGATTCGGGACAGTCGAAACAAGTTAGCTCCATCCGTGCGTCAACGTCTCAAATTGGAGTCCGTTTGTGTGTTACATTCCGAAGCCTATAACTTGTGACTTTTTCGCAACCAGACCTCGTAATTGGAATCAAACTCTTCCATTACTATTGTTTCAACAGATTTAAAGTATTGGAACAAGATTTGGGACAGTCGAAACTAGTTAGCTCCATCCGTGCGTCCACGTCTCAAATTGGACTCAGTTTGTGTGTTACATTCCGAAGCCTATAACTTGTGACTTTTTCGCAATCGGACCTCGTAATTGGACTCAAAATCTTCCATTACTATTGTTTCAACATATTTGAATTGTTGGAACAAGATTCGTGACAGTCGAAACAAGTTAGCTCCATCCGTGCGTCAACGTCTCAAATTGGACTCAGTTTGTGTGTTACGTTCCGAAGCCTATAACTTGTGACTTTTTCGCAACCGGACCTCGTAATTAGACTCGAATTCTTCCATTACTATTGTTTCAACACATTTGAAGTGTTGGAACAAGATTCGGGACAGTCGAAACAAGTTAGCTCCATCCGTGCGTCAACGTCTCAAATTGGAGTCAGTTTGTGTGTTACATTCCGAAGCCTATAACTTGTGACTTTTTCGCAACGAGACCTCGTAATTTGAATCAAACTCTTCCATTACTATTGTTTCAACAGATTTAAAGTGTTGGAACAAGATTTGGGACAGTCGAAACTAGTTAGCTCCATCCGTGCGTCAACGTCTCAAATTGGACTCAGTTTGTGTGTTACGTTCCGAAGCCTATAACTTGTGACTTTTTCGCAACCGGACCTCTTAATTAGACTCGAATTCTTCCATTACTATTGTTTCAACACATTTGAAGTGTTGGAACAAGATTCGGGACAGTCGAAACAAGTTAGCTCCATCCGTGCGTCAACGTCTCAAATTGGACTCAGTTTGTGTGTTACGTTCCGAAGCCTATAACTTGTTACTTTTTCGCAACCGGACCTCGTAATTAGACTCGAATTCTTCCATTACTATTGTTTCAACACATTTAAAGTGTTGGAACAAGATTCGGGACAGTCGAAACAAGTTAGCTCCATCCGTGCGTCAACGTCTCAAATTGGACTCAGTTTGTGTGTTACATTCCAAAGCCTATAACTTGTGACTTTTTCGCAACCAGACCTCGTAATTAGACTCGAATTCTTCCATTACTATTGTTTCAACACATTTGAAGTGTTGGAACTAGATTCGTGACAGTCGAAACAAGTTAGCTCCATCTGTGCGTCAACGTCTCAAATTGGACTCAGTTTTTGTGTTACATTCCGAAGCCTATAACTTGTGACTTTTTCGCAACCGGACCTCGTAATTGGACTCAAACTCTTCCATTACTATTGTTTCAGTACATTTGCAGTGTTGGGACAAGATTCGTGACAGTCGAAAGAAGTTTGCTCCATCCGTGCGTCAACGTCTCAAATTGGACTCAGTTTTTGTGTTACATTCCGAAGCGTATAACTTGTGACTTTTTCGCAACCGGACCTCGTAATTGGACTCAAACTCTTCCATTACTATTGTTTCAGTACATTTGCAGTGTTGGGACAAGATTCGTGACAGTCGAAAGAAGTTTGCTCCATCCGTGCGTCAACGTCTCAAATTGGACTCAGTTTATTTATTACATTCCGAAGCCTATAACTTGTGACATTTTCGTAACCAGACCTCGTAATTGGACTCAAACTCTTCCATTACTATTGTTTCAACAGATTTTAAGTGTTGGAACAAGATTTGGGACCGTCGAAACTAGTTAGCTCCATCTGTGCGTCAACGTCTCAAATTGGACTCAGTTTGTATGTTACATTCCGAAGCCTATAACTTGTGACTTTTTCGCAACCGGACCTCGTAATTGGACTCAAACTCTTCCATTTCTATTGTTTCAACACATTTAAAGTGTTGGGACAAGATTCGTGACAGTCGAAAGAAGTTTGCTCCATCCGTGCGTCAACGTCTCAAATTGGACTCAGTTTGTTTATTACATTCCGAAGCCTATAACTTGTGACTTTTTCGCAACCAGACCTCGTAATTCAAATCAAACTCTTCCATTACTATTGTTTCAACAGATTTAAAGTGTTGGAACAAGATTTGGGACCGTCGAAACTAGTTAGCTCCATCCGTGCGTCAAGGTCTCAAATTGGACTCTGTTTGTGTGTTACGTTCCGAAGCCTATAACTTGTGACTTTTTCGCAACCGGACCTCGTAATTAGACTCGAATTCTTCTATTACTATTGTTTCAACACATTTGAAGTGTTGGAACAAGATTCGGGACAGTCGAAACAAGTTAGCTCCATCCGTGCGTGAATGTCTTTAATTGGACTCAGTTTGTGTGTACATTCCGAAGCCTATAACTTGTGACTTTTTCGCAACCGCACATCATAATTAGACTCGAATTCTTCCATTATTATTGTTTCAACACATTTGAAGTGTTGGAACAAGATTCGGGCCAGTCGAAACAAGTTAGCTCCATCCGTGCGTCAACGTCTCAAATTGGACTCAGTTTGTGTGTTACATTCCGAAGCCTATAACTTGTGACTTTTTCGCAACCAGACCTCGTAATTGGAATCAAACTCTTCCATTACTATTGTTTCAACAGATTTAAAGTGTTGGAACAAGATTTGGGACCATCGAAACTAGTTAGCTCCATCCGTGCGTCAACGTCTCAAATTGGACTCAGTTTGTGTGTTACATTCCGAAGCCTATAAGTTGTGAATTTTTCGCAACCAGACCTCTTAATTGACTCAAACTCTTCCATTACTATTGTTTGAACACATTTGCAGTATTGGGACAAGATTCGTGACAGTCGAAAGAAGTTTGCTCCATCCGTGCGTCAACGTCTCGAATTGGACTCAGTTTGTGTATTACATTCCGAAGCCTATAACTTGTGACTTTTTCGCAACCGGACCTCGTGATTGGCCTCAAACTCTTCCATTACTATTGTTTCAACACATTTGAAGTGTTGGAACAAGATTCGTGACAGTCGAAACAAGTTAGCTCCATCCGTGCGTCAACGTCTCAAATTGGACTCAGTTTGTGTGTTACATTCCGAAGCCTATAACTTGTGACTTTTTCGCAACCGGACCTCGGAATTAGACTCGAATTCTTCCATTACTATTGTTTCAACACATTTGAAGTGTTGGAACAAGATTCGGGACAGTCGAAACAAGTTAGCTCCATCCGTGCGTCAACGTCTCAAATTGGAGTCAGTTTGTGTGTTACATTCCGAAGCCTATAACTTGTGACTTTTTCGCAACCAGACCTCGTAATTGGAATCAAACTCTTCCATTACTATTGTTTCAACAGATTTAAAGTGTTGGAACAAGATTTGGGACAGTCGAAACTAGTTAGCTCCATCTGTGCGTCAACGTCTCAAATTGGACTCAGTTTGTATGTTACATTCCGAAGCCTATAACTTGTGACTTTTTCGCAACCGGACCTCGTAATTGGACTCAAACTCTTCCATTTCTATTGTTTCAACACATTTGAAGTGTTGGAACTAGATTCGTGACAGTCGAAACAAGTTAGCTCCATCCGTGCGTCAACGTCTAAAATTGGACTCAGTTTGTTTGTTACATTCCGAAGCCTATAACTTATGGGCTTTTAGCAATCGGACCATGTAATTGGACTCAAACTCTTCCATTACTATTGTTTCAACACAGTTGAATTGTTGGAACAAGATTCGTGACAGTTGAAACAAGTTAGCTCCATCCGTGCGTCAACGTCTCAAATTGGACTCAGTTTTTGTGTTACATTCCGAAGCCTATAACTTGTGACTTTTTCGCAACCGGACCTCGTAATTGGACTCAAACTCTCCCATTACTATTGTTTCAACACATTTGCAGTGTTGGGACAAGATTCGTGACAGTCGAAAGAAGTTTGCTCCATCCGTGCGTCAACGTCTCAAATTGGACTCAGTTTGTTTATTACATTCCGAAGCCTATAACTTGTGACTTTTTCGCAACCAGACCTCGTAATTGAAATCAAACTCTTCCATTACTATTGTTTCAACAGATTTAAAGTGTTGGAACAAGATTTGGGACCGTCGAAACTAGTTAGCTCCATCCGTGCGTCAAGGTCTCAAATTGGACTCTGTTTGTGTGTTACGTTCCGAAGCCTATAACTTGTGACTTTTTCGCAACCGGACCTCGTAACTAGACTCGAATTCTTCTATTACTATTGTTTCAACACATTTGAAGTGTTGGAACAAGATTCGGGACAGTCGAAACAAGTTAGCTCCATCCGTGCGTGAATGTCTTTAATTGGACTCAGTTTGTGTGTACATTCCGAAGCCTATAACTTGTGACTTTTTCGCAACCGGACATCGTAATTAGACTCGAATTCTTCCATTATTATTGTTTCAACACATTTGAAGTGTTGGAACAAGATTCGGGACAGTCGAAACAAGTTAGCTCCATCCGTGCGTCAACGTCTCAAATTGGACTCAGTTTGTGTGTTACATTCCGAAGCCTATAACTTGTGACTTTTTCGCAACCAGACCTCGTAATTGGAATCAAACTCTTCCATTACTATTGTTTCAACAGATTTAAAGTGTTGGAACAAGATTTGGGACCGTCGAAACTTGTTAGCTCCATCCGTGCGTCAACGTCTCAAATTGGACTCAGTTTGTGTGTTACATTCCGAAGCCTATAAGTTGTGAATTTTTCGCAACCAGACCTCTTAATTGGACTCAAACTCTTCCATTACTATTGTTTGAACACATTTGCAGTATTGGGACAAGATTCGTGACAGTCGAAAGAAGTTTGCTCCATCCGTGCGTCAACGTCTCGAATTGGACTCAGTTTGTGTATTACATTCCGAAGCCTATAACTTGTGACTTTTTCGCAACCGGACCTCGTGATTGGCCTCAAACTCTTCCATTACTATTGTTTCAACACATTTGAAGTTTTGGAACAAGATTCGTGACAGTCGAAACAAGTTAGCTCCATCCGTGCGTCAACGTCTCAAATTGGACTCAGTTTGTGTGTTACATTCCGAAGCCTATAACTTGTGACTTTTTCGCAACCGGACCTCGTAATTAGACTCGAATTCTTCCATTACTATTGTTTCAACACATTTGAAGTGTTGGAACAAGATTCGGGACAGTCGAAACAAGTTAGCTCCATCCGTGCGTCAACGTCTCAAATTGGAGTCAGTTTGTGTGTTACATTCCGAAGCCTATAACTTGTGACTTTTTCGCAACCAGACCTCGTAATTGGACTCAAACTCTCCCATTACTATTGTTTCAACACATTTGCAGTGTTGGGACAAGATTCGTGACAGTCGAAAGAAGTTTGCTCCATCCGTGCGTCAACGTCTCAAATTGGACTCAGTTTGTTTATTACATTCCGAAGCCTATAACTTGTGACTTTTTCGCAATCGGACATCGTAATTGGACTCAAACTCCTCCATTACTATTGTTTCAACATATTTGAATTGATGGAACAAGATTCGTGACAGTCGAAACAAGTTAGCTCCATCCGTGCGTCAACGTCTCAAATTGGACTCAGTTTGTGTGTTACCTTCCGAAGCCTATAACTTGTGACTTTTTCGCAACCGGACCTCGTAATTAGACTCGAATTCTTCCATTACTATTGTTTCAACACATTTGAAGTGTTGGAACAAGATTCGGGACAGTCGAAACAAGTTAGCTCCATCCGTGCGTCAACGTCTCAAATTGGACTCAGTTTGTGTGTTATGTTCTGAAGCCTATAACTTGTTACTTTTTCGCAACCGGACCTCGTAATTAGACTCGAATTCTTCCATTACTATTGTTTCAACACATTTAAAGTGTTGGAACAAGATTCGGGACAGTCGAAACAAGTTAGCTCCATCCGTGCGTCAACGTCTCAAATTGGACTCAGTTTGTGTGTTACATTCCGAAGCCTATAACTTGTGACTTTTTTGCAACCGGACCTCGTAATTGGACTCAAACTCTTCAATTACTATTGTTTCAACACATTTGAAGTGTTGGAACAAGATTCGGGACAGTCGAAAGAAGTTTGCTCCATCCGTTCGTCAATGTCTCTAATTGGACTCAGTTTGTGTGTTACGTTCCGAAGCCTATAACTTGTTACTTTTTCGCAACCGGACCTCGTAATTAGACTCGAATTCTTCCATTACTATTGTTTCAACACATTTAAAGTGTTGGAACAAGATTCGGGACAGTCGAAACAAGTTAGCTCCATCCGTGCGTCAACGTCTCAAATTGGACTCAGTTTGTGTGTTACATTCCGAAGCCTATAACTTGTGACTTTTTTGCAACCGGACCTCGTAATTGGACTCAAACTCTTCAATTACTATTGTTTCAACACATTTGAAGTGTTGGAACAAGATTCGGGACAGTCGAAAGAAGTTTGCTCCATCCGTTCGTCAATGTCTCTAATTGGACTCAATTTGTGTGTTACATTCCAAAGCCTATAACTTGTGACTTTTTCGCAACCAGACCTCGTAATTTGACTCAAACTCTTCCATTTCTATTGTTTCAACACATTTGAAGTGTTGGAACTAGATTCGTGACAGTCGAAACAAGTTAGCTCCATCTGTGCGTCAACGTCTCAAATTGGACTCAGTTTTTGTGTTACATTCCGAAGCCTATAACTTGTGACTTTTTCGCAACCGGACCTCGTAATTGGACTCAAACTCTTCCATTACTATTGTTTCAGTACATTTGCAGTGTTGGGACAAGATTCGTGACAGTCGAAAGAAGTTTGCTCCATCCGTGCGTCAACGTCTCAAATTGGACTCAGTTTATTTATTACATTCCGAAGCCTATAACTTGTGACATTTTCGCAACCAGACCTCGTAATTGGACTCAAACTCTTCCATTACTATTGTTTCAACAGATTTTAAGTGTTGGAACAAGATTTGGGACCGTCGAAACTAGTTAGCTCCATCTGTGCGTCAACGTCTCAAATTGGACTCAGTTTGTATGTTACATTCCGAAGCCTATAACTTGTGACTTTTTCGCAACCGGACCTCGTAATTGGACTCAAACTCTTCCATTTCTATTGTTTCAACACATTTGAAGTGTTGGAACTAGATTCGTGACAGTCGAAACAAGTTAGCTCCATCCGTGCGTCAACGTCTAAAATTGGACTCAGTTTGTTTGTTACATTCCGAAGCCTATAACTTATGGGCTTTTAGCAATCGGACCATGTAATTGGACTCAAACTCTTCCATTACTATTGTTTCAACACAGTTGAATTGTTGGAACAAGATTCGTGACAGTTGAAACAAGTTAGCTCCATCCGTGCGTCAACGTCTCAAATTGGACTCAGTTTTTGTGTTACATTCCGAAGCCTATAACTTGTGACTTTTTCGCAACCGGACCTCGTAATTGGACTCAAACTCTCCCATTACTATTGTTTCAACACATTTGCAGTGTTGGGACAAGATTCGTGACAGTCGAAAGAAGTTTGCTCCATCCGTGCGTCAACGTCTCAAATTGGACTCAGTTTGTTTATTACATTCCGAAGCCTATAACTTGTGACTTTTTCGCAACCAGACCTCGTAATTGAAATCAAACTCTTCCATTACTATTGTTTCAACAGATTTAAAGTGTTGGAACAAGATTTGGGACCGTCGAAACTAGTTAGCTCCATCCGTGCGTCAAGGTCTCAAATTGGACTCTGTTTGTGTGTTACGTTCCGAAGCCTTTAACTTGTGACTTTTTCGCAACCGGACCTCGTAATTAGACTCGAATTCTTCTATTACTATTGTTTCAACACATTTGAAGTGTTGGAACAAGATTCGGGACAGTCGAAACAAGTTAGCTCCATCCGTGCGTGAATGTCTTTAATTGGACTCAGTTTGTGTGTACATTCCGAAGCCTATAACTTGTGACTTTTTCGCAACCGGACATCGTAATTAGACTCGAATTCTTCCATTATTATTGTTTCAACACATTTGAAGTGTTGGAACAAGATTCGGGACAGTCGAAACAAGTTAGCTCCATCCGTGCGTCAACGTCTCAAATTGGACTCAGTTTGTGTGTTACATTCCGAAGCCTATAATTTGTGACTTTTTCGCAACCAGACCTCGTAATTGGAATCAAACTCTTCCATTACTATTGTTTCAACAGATTTAAAGTGTTGGAACAAGATTTGGGACCATCGAAACTAGTTAGCTCCATCCGTGCGTCAACGTCTCAAATTGGACTCAGTTTGTGTGTTACATTCCGAAGCCTATAAGTTGTGAATTTTTCGCAACCAGACCTCTTAATTGGACTCAAACTCTTCCATTACTATTGTTTGAACACATTTGCAGTATTGGGACAAGATTCGTGACAGTCGAAAGAAGTTTGCTCCATCCGTGCGTCAACGTCTCGAATTGGACTCAGTTTGTGTATTACATTCCGAAGCCTATAACTTGTGACTTTTTCGCAACCGGACCTCGTGATTGGCCTCAAACTCTTCCATTACTATTGTTTCAACACATTTGAAGTGTTGGAACAAGATTCCTGACAGTCGAAACATGTTAGCTCCATCCGTGCGTCAACATCTCAAATTGGACTCAGTTTGTGTGTTACATTCCGAAGCCTATAACTTGTGACATTTTCGCAACCGGACCTCGGAATTAGACTCGAATTCTTCCATTACTATTGTTTCAACACATTTGAAGTGTTGGAACAAGATTCGGGACAGTCGAAACAAGTTAGCTCCATCCGTGCGTCAACGTCTCAAATTGGAGTCAGTTTGTGTGTTACATTCCGAAGCCTATAACTTGTGACTTTTTCGCAACCAGACCTCGTAATTGGAATCAAACTCTTCCATTACTATTGTTTCAACAGATTTAAAGTGTTGGAACAAGATTTGGGACAGTCGAAACTAGTTAGCTCCATCTGTGCGTCAACGTCTCAAATTGGACTCAGTTTGTATGTTACATTCCGAAGCCTATAACTTGTGACTTTTTCGCAACCGGACCTCGTAATTGGACTCAAAGTCTTCCATTTCTATTGTTTCAACACATTTGAAGTGTTGGAACTAGATTCGTGACAGTCGAAACAAGTTAGCTCCATCCGTGCGTCAACGTCTAAAATTGGACTGAGTTTGTTTGTTACATTCCGAAGCCTATAACTTATGGGCTTTTAGCAATCGGACCATGTAATTGGACTCAAACTCTTCCATTACTATTGTTTCAACACAGTTGAATTGTTGGAACAAGATTCGTGACAGTTGAAACAAGTTAGCTCCATCCGTGCGTCAACGTCTCAAATTGGACTCAGTTTTTGTGTTACATTCCGAAGCCTATAACTTGTGACTTTTTCGCAACCGGACCTCGTAATTGGACTCAAACTCTCCCATTACTATTGTTTCAACACATTTCCAGTGTTGGGACAAGATTCGTGACAGTCGAAAGAAGTTTGCTCCATCCGTGCGTCAACGTCTCAAATTGGACTCAGTTTGTTTATTACATTCCGAAGCCTATAACTTGTGACTTTTTCGCAACCAGACCTCGTAATTGAAAGCAAACTCTTCCATTACTATTGTTTCAACAGATTTAAAGTGTTGGAACAAGATTTGGGACCATCGAAACTAGTTAGCTCCATCCGTGCGTCAAGGTCTCAAATTGGACTCTGTTTGTGTGTTACGTTCCGAAGCCTATAACTTGTGACTTTTTCGCAACCGGACCTCGTAATTAGACTCGAATTCTTCTATTACTATTGTTTCAACACATTTGAAGTGTTGGAACAAGATTCGGGACAGTCGAAACAAGTTAGCTCCATCCGTGCGTGAATGTCATTAATTGGACTCAGTTTGTGTGTACATTCCGAAGCCTATAACTTGTGACTTTTTCGCAACCGGACATCGTAATTAGACTCGAATTCTTCCATTATTATTGTTTCAACACATTTGAAGTGTTGGAACAAGATTCGGGACAGTCGAAACAAGTTAGCTCCATCCGTGCGTCAACGTCTCAAATTGGACTCAGTTTGTGTGTTACATTCCGAAGCCCATAACTTGTGACTTTTTCGCAACCAGACCTCGTAATTGGAATCAAACTCTTCCATTACTATTGTTTCAACAGATTTAAAGTGTTGGAACAAGATTTGGGACCGTCGAAACTTGTTAGCTCCATCCGTGCGTCAACGTCTCAAGTTGGACTCAGTTTGTGTGTTACATTCCGAAGCCTATAAGTTGTGAATTTTTCGCAACCAGACCTCTTAATTGGACTCAAACTCTTCCATTACTATTGTTTGAACACATTTGCAGTATTGGGACAAGATTCGTGACAGTCGAAAGAAGTTTGCTCCATCCGTGCGTCAACGTCTCGAATTGGACTCAGTTTGTGTATTACATTCCGAAGCCTATAACTTGTGACTTTTTCGCAACCGGACCTCGTGATTGGCCTCAAACTCTTCCATTACTATTGTTTCAACACATTTGAAGTGTTGGAACAAGATTCGTGACAGTCGAAACAAGTTAGCTCCATCCGTGCGTCAACGTCTCAAATTGGACTCAGTTTGTGTGTTACATTCCGAAGCCTATAACTTGTGACTTTTTCGCAACCGGACCTCGTAATTAGACTCGAATTCTTCCATTACTATTGTTTCAACACATTTGAAGTGTTGGAACAAGATTCGGGACAGTCGAAACAAGTTAGCTCCATCCGTGCGTCAACGTCTCAAATTGGACTCAGTTTGTGTGTTACATTCCGAAGCCTATAACTTGTGACTTTTTCGCAACCAGACCTCGTAATTGGAATCAAACTCTTCCATTACTATTGTTTCAACAGATTTAAAGTGTTGGAACAAGATTTGGGACAGTCGAAACTAGTTAGCTCCATCCGTGCGTCCACGTCTCAAATTGGACTCAGTTTGTGTGTTACATTCCGAAGCCTATAACTTGTGACTTTTTCGCAATCGGACATCGTAATTGGACTGAAACTCTTCCATTACTATTGTTTCAACATATTTGAATTGATGGAACAAGATTCGTGACAGTCGAAACAAGTTAGCTCCATCCGTGCGTCAACGTCTCAAATTGGACTCAGTTTGTGTGTTACGTTCCGAAGCCTATAACTTGTGACTTTTTCGCAACCGGACCTCGTAATTAGACTCGAATTCTTCCATTACTATTGTTTCAACACATTTGAAGTGTTGGAACAAGATTCGGGACAGTCGAAACAAGTTAGCTCCATCCGTGCGTCAACGTCTCAAATTGGACTCAGTTTGTGTGTTATGTTCCGAAGGCTATAACTTGTTACTTTTTCGCAACCGGACCTCGTAATTAGACTCGAATTCTTCCATTACTATTGTTTCAACACATTTAAAGTGTTGGAACAAGATTCGGGACAGTCGAAACAAGTTAGCTCCATCCGTGCGTCAACGTCTCAAATTGGACTCAGTTTGTGTGTTACATTCCGAAGCCTATAACTTGTGACTTTTTTGCAACCAGACCTCGTAATTGGACTCAAACTCTTCAATTACTATTGTTTCAACACATTTGAAGTGTTGGAACAAGATTCGGGACAGTCGAAAGAAGTTTGCTCCATCCGTTCGTCAATGTCTCTAATTGGACTCAGTTTGTGTGTTACATTCCAAAGCCTATAACTTGTGACTTTTTCGCAACCAGACCTCATAATTTGACTCAAACTCTTCCATTTCTATTGTTTCAACACATTTGAAGTGTTGGAACTAGATTCGTGACAGTCGAAACAAGTTAGCTCCATCCGTGCGTCAACGTCTCAAATTGGACTCAGTTTATTTATTACATTCCGAAGCCTATAACTTGTGACTTTTTCGCAACCAGACCTCGTAATTGGACTCAAACTCTTCCATTACTATTGTTTCAACAGATTTTAAGTGTTGGAACAAGATTTGGGACCGTCGAAACTAGTTAGCTCCATCTGTGCGTCAAGGTCTCAAATTGGACTCAGTTTGTATGTTACATTCCGAAGCCTATAACTTGTGACTTTTTCGCAACCGGACCTCGTAATTGGACTCAAACTCTTCCATTTCTATTGTTTCAACACATTTGAAGTGTTGGAACTGGATTCGTGACAGTCGAAACAAGTTAGCTCCATCCGTGCGTCAACGTCTAAAATTGGACTCAGTTTGTTTGTTACATTCCGAAGCCTATAATTTATGGGCTTTTAGCAATCGGACCATGTAATTGGACTCAAACTCTTCCATTACTATTGTTTCAACACAGTTGAATTGTTGGAACAAGATTCGTGATAGTCGAAACAAGTTAGCTCCATCCGTGCGTCAACGTCTCAAATTGGACTCAGTTTTTGTGTTACATTCCGAAGCCTATAACTTGTGACTTTTTCGCAACCGGACCTCGTAATTGGACTCAAACTCTCCCATTACTATTGTTTCAACACATTTGCTGTGTTGGGACAAGATTCGTGACAGTCGAAAGAAGTTTGCTCCGTCCGTGCGTCAACGTCTCAAATTGGACTCAGTTTGTTTATTACATTCCGAAGCCTATAACTTGTGACTTTTTCGCAACCAGACCTCGTAATTGAAATCAAACTCTTCCATTACTATTGTTTCAACAGATTTAAAGTGTTGGAACAAGATTTGGGACCGTCGAAACTAGTTAGCTCCATCCGTGCGTCAAGGTCTCAAATTGGACTCTGTTTGTGTGTTACGTTCCGAAGCCTATAACTTGTGACTTTTTCGCAACCGGACCTCGTAATTAGACTCGAATTCTTCCATTACAATTGTTTCAACAAATTTGAAGTGGTGGAACAAGATTCGGGACAGTCGAAACAAGTTAGCTCCATCCGTGCGTCAACGTCTCAAAATGGACTCAGTTTGTGTGTTACGTTCCGAAGCCTATAACTTGTGACTTTTTCGCAACCGGACCTCGTAATTAGACTCGAATTCTTCCATTACTATTGTTTCAACACATTTGAAGTGTTGGAACAAGATTCGTGACAGTCGAAACAAGTTAGCTCCATCCCTGCGTCAACGTCTCAAATTGGACTCAGTTTGTGTGTTACGTTCCGAAGCCTATAACTTGTGACTTTTTCGCAACCGGACCTCGTAATTGGACTCAAACTCTTCCATTACTATTGTTTCAACACATTTGAAGTGTTGGAACAAGATTCGTGACAGTCGAAACAAGTTAGCTCCATCCGTGCGTCAACGTCTCAAATTGGACTCAGTTTGTGTGTTACGTTCCGAAGCCTATAACTTGTGACTTTTTCGCAACCAGACCTCGTAATTAGACTCGAATTCTTCCATTACTATTATTTCAACACATTTGAAGTGTTGGAACACGATTCGGGACAGTCGAAACAAGTTAGCTCCATCCGTGCGTCAACGTCTCAAATTCGAGTTAGTTTGTGTGTTACATTCCGAAGCCTATAACTTGTGACTTTTTCGCAACCAGACCTCGTAATTGAAATCAAACTCTTCCATTACTATTGTTTCAACAGATTTAAAGTGTTGGAACAAGATTTGGGACCGTCGAAACTAGTTAGGTCCATCCGTGCGTCAAGGTCTCAAATTGGACTCTGTTTGTGTGTTACGTTCCGAAGCCTATAACTTGTGACTTTTTCGCAACCAGACCTCATAATTAGACTCGAATTCTTCCATTACTATTGTTTCAACAAATTTGAAGTGGTGGAACAAGATTCGGGACAGTCGAAACAAGTTAGCTCCATCCGTGCGTCAACGTCTCAAATTGGACTCAGTTTGTGTATTACATTCCGAAGCCTATAACTTGTGACTTTTTCGCAACCGGACCTCGTAATTGGACTCAAACTCTTCCATTACTATTGTTTCAACACATTTGAAGTGTTGAAACAAGATTCGTGACAGTCGAAACAAGTTAGCTCCATCCGTGCGTCAACGTCTCAAATTGGACTCAGTTTGTGTGTTACGTTCCGAAGCCTATAACTTGTGACTTTTTCGCAACCGGACCTCGTAATTAGACTCGAATTCTTCCATTACTATTGTTTCAACACATTTGCAGTGTTTGGACAAGATTCGTGACAGTCGAAAGAAGTTTGCTCCATCCGTGCGTCAACGTCTCAAATTGGACTCAGTTTGTTTATTACATTCCGAAGCCTATAACTTGTGACTTTTTCGCAACCAGACCTCGTAATTGAAATCAAACTCTTCCATTACTATTGTTTCAACAGATTTAAAGTGTTGGAACAAGATTTGGGACCGTCGAAACTAGTTAGCTCCATCCGTGCGTCAAGGTCTCAAATTGGACTCTGTTTGTGTGTTACGTTCCGAAGCCTATAACTTGTGACTTTTTCGCAACCGGACATCGTAATTAGACTTGAATTCTTCCATTATTATTGTTTCAACACATTTGAAGTGTTGGAACAAGATTCGGGACAGTCGAAACAAGTTAGCTCCATCCGTGCGTCAACGTCTCAAATTGGACTCAGTTTGTGTGTTACATTCCGAAGCCTATAACTTGTGAATTTTTCGCAACCAGACCTCTTAATTGGACTCAAACTCTTCCATTACTATTGTTTGAACACATTTGCAGTATTGGGACAAGATTCGTGACAGTCGAAAGAAGTTTGCTCCATCCGTGCGTCAACGTCTCGAATTGGACTCAGTATGTGTATTACATTCCGAAGCCTATAACTTGTGACTTTTTCGCAACCGGACCTTGTGATTGGCCTCAAACTCTTCCATTACTATTGTTTCAACAGATTTAAAGTGTTGGAACAAGATTTGGGACCGTCGAAACTAGTTAGCTCCATCCGTGCGTCAACATCTCAAATTGGACTCAGTTTGTGTGTTACATTCCGAAGCCTATAAGTTGTGAATTTTTCGCAACCAGACCTCTTAATTGGACTCAAACTCTTCCATTACTATTGTTTGAACACATTTGCAGTATTGGGACAAGATTCGTGACAGTCGAAAGAAGTTTGCTCCATCCATGCGTCAACGTCTCGAATTGGACTCAGTTTGTGTATTACATTCCGAAGCCTATAACTTGTGACTTTTTCGCAACCGGACCTCGTGATTGGCCTCAAACTCTTCCATTACTATTGTTTCAACACATTTGAAGTGTTGGAACAAGATTCGTGACAGTCGAAACAAGTTAGCTCCATCCGTGCGTCAACGTCTCAAATTGGACTCAGTTTGTGTGTTACATTCCGAAGCCTATAACTTGTGACTTTTTCGCAACCGGACCTCGTAATTAGACTCAAATTCTTCCATTACTATTGTTTCAACACATTTGAAGTGTTGGAACAAGATTCGGGACAGTCGAAACAAGTTAGCTCCATCCGTGCGTCAACGTCTCAAATTGGAGTCAGTTTGTGTGTTACATTCCGAAGCCTATAACTTGTGACTTTTTCGCAACCAGACCTCGTAATTGGAATCAAACTCTTCCATTACTATTGTTTCAACAGATTTAAAGTGTTGGAACAAGATTTGGGACAGTCGAAACTAGTTAGCTCCATCCGTGCGTCCACGTCTCAAATTGGACTCAGTTTGTGTGTTACATTCCGAAGCCTATAACTTGTGACTTTTTCGCAATCGGACATCGTAATTGGACTCAAACTCTTCCATTACTATTGTTTCAACATATTTGAATTGATGGAATAAGATTCGTGACAGTCGAAACAAGTTAGCTCCATCCGTGCGTCAACGTCTCAAATTGGACTCAGTTTGTGTGTTACGTTCCGAAGCCTATAACTTGTGACTTTTTCGCAACCGGACCTCGTAATTAGACTCGAATTCTTCCATTACTATTGTTTCAACACATTTGAAGTGTTGGAACAAGATTCGGGACAGTCGAAACAAGTTAGCTCCATCCGTGCGTCAACGTCTCAAATTGGACTCAGTTTGTGTGTTACGTTCCGAAGCCTATAACTTGTTACTTTTTCGCAACCGGACCTCGTAATTAGACTCGAATTCTTCCATTACTATTGTTTCAACACATTTAAAGTGTTGGAACAAGATTCGGGACAGTCGAAACAAGTTAGCTCCATCCGTGCGTCAACGTCTCAAATTGGACTCAGTTTGTGTGTTACATTCCGAAGCCTATAACTTGTGACTTTTTTGCAACCGACCTCGTAATTGGACTCAAACTCTTCAATTACTATTGTTTCAACACATTTGAAGTGTTGGAACAAGATTCGGGACAGTCGAAAGAAGTTTGCTCCTTCCGTTCGTCAATGTCTCTAATTGGACTCAGTTTGTGTGTTACATTCCAAAGCCTATAACTTGTGACTTTTTCGCAACCAGACCTCATAATTTGACTCAAACTCTTCCATTTCTATTGTTTCAACACATTTGAAGTGTTGGAACTAGATTCGTGACAGTCGAAACAAGTTAGCTCCATCCGTGCGTCAACGTCTCAAATTGGACTCAGTTTATTTATTACATTCCGAAGCCTATAACTTGTGACTTTTTCGCAACCAGACCTCGTAATTGGACTCAAGCTCTTCCATTACTATTGTTTCAACAGATTTTAAGTGTTGGAACAAGATTTGGGACCGTCGAAACTAGTTAGCTCCATCTGTGCGTCAAGGTCTCAAATTGGACTCAGTTTGTATGTTACATTCCGAAGCCTATAACTTGTGACTTTTTCGCAACCGGACCTCGTAATTGGACTCAAACTCATCCATTTCTATTGTTTCAACACATTTGAAGTGTTGGAACTGGATTCGTGACAGTCGAAACAAGTTAGCTCCATCCGTGCGTCAACGTGTAAAATTGGACTAAGTTTGTTTGTTACATTCCGAAGCCTATAACTTATGGGCTTTTAGCAATCGGACCATGTAATTGGACTCAAACTCTTCCATTACTATTGTTTCAACACAGTTGAATTGTTGGAACAAGATTCGTGACAGTCGAAACAAGTTAGCTCCATCCGTGCGTCAACGTCTCAAATTGGACTCAGTTTTTGTGTTACATTCCGAAGCCTATAACTTGTGACTTTTTCGCAACCGGACCTCGTAATTGGACTGAAACTCTCCCATTACTATTGTTTCAACGCATTTGCAGTCTTGGGACAAGATTCGTGACAGTCGAAAGAAGTTTGCTCCGTCCGTGCGTCAACGTCTCAAATTGGACTCAGTTTGTTTATTACATTCCGAAGCCTATAACTTGTGACTTTTTTGCAACCAGACCTCGTAATTGAAATCAAACTCTTCCATTACTATTGTTTCAATAGATTTAAAGTGTTGGAACAAGATTTGGGACTGTCGAAACTAGTTAGCTCCATCCGTGCGTCAAGGTCTCAAATTGGACTCTGTTTGTGTGTTACGTTCCGAAGCCTATAACTTGTGACTTTTTCACAACCGGACCACATAATTAGACTCGAATTCTTCCATTACTATTGTTTCAACAAATTTGAAGTGGTGGAACAAGATTCGGGACAGTCGAAACAAGTTAGCTCCATCCGTGCGTCAACGTCTCAAATTGGACTCAGTTTGTGTGTTACGTTCCGAAGCCTATAACTTGTGACTTTTTCGCAACCGGACCTCGTAATTAGACTCGAATTCTTCCATTACTATTGTTTCAACACATTTGAAGTGTTGGAACAAGATTCGTGACAGTCGAAACAAGTTAGCTCCATCCCTGCGTCAACGTCTCAAATTGGACTCAGTTTGTGTGTTACGTTCCGAAGCCTATAACTTGTGACTTTTTCGCAACCGGACCTCGTAATTGGACTCAAACTCTTCCATTACTATTGTTTCAACACATTTGAAGTGTTGGAACAAGATTCGTGACAGTCGAAACAAGTTAGCTCCATCCGTGCGTCAACGTCTCAAATTGGACTCAGTTTGTGTGTTACGTTCCGAAGCCTATAACTTGTGACTTTTTCGCAACCGGACCTCGTAATTAGACTCAAATTCTTCCATTACTATTATTTCAACACATTTGAAGTGTTGGAACACGATTCGGGACAGTCGAAACAAGTTAGCTCCATCCGTGCGTCAACGTCTCAAATTCGAGTTAGTTTGTGTGCTACATTCCGAAGCCTATAACTTGTGACTTTTTCGCAACCAGACCTCGTAATTGAAATCAAACTCTTCCATTACTATTGTTTCAACAGATTTAAAGTGTTGGAACAAGATTTGGGACCGTCGAAACTAGTTAGCTCCATCCGTGTGTCAAGGTCTCAAATTGGACTCTGTTTGTGTGTTACGTTCCGAAGCCTATAACTTGTGACTTTTTCGCAACCGGACCTCGTAATTAGACTCGAATTCTTCCATTACTATTGTTTCAACAAATTTGAAGTGGTGGAACAAGATTCGGGATAGTCGAAACAAGTTAGCTCCATCCGTGCGTCAACGTCTCAAATTGGACTCAGTTTGTGTATTACATTCCGAAGCCTATAACTTGTGACTTTTTCGCAACCGGACCTCGTAATTGGACTCAAACTCTTCCATTACTATTGTTTCAACACATTTGAAGTGTTGGAACAAGATTCGTGACAGTCGAAACAAGTTAGCTCCATCCGTGCGTCAACGTCTCAAATTGGACTCAGTTTGTGTGTTATATTCCGAAGGCTATAACTTGTGACATTTTCGCAACCGGACCTCTTATTTTGGACTCAAACTCTTCCATTACTATTGTTTCAACACATTTGAAGTGTTGAAACAAGATTCGTGACAGTCGAAACAAGTTAGCTCCATCCGTGCGTCAACGTCTCAAATTGGACTCAGTTTGTGTGTTACGTTCCGAAGCCTATAACTTGTGACTTTTTCGCAACCGGACCTTGTAATTAGACTCGAATTCTTCCATTACTATTGTTTCAACACATTTGCAGTGTTTGGACAAGATTCGTGACAGTCGAAAGAAGTTTGCTCCATCCGTGCGTCAACGTCTCAAATTGGACTCAGTTTGTTTATTACATTCCGAAGCCTATAACTTGTGACTTTTTCGCAACCAGACCTCGTAATTGAAATCAAACTCTTCCATTACTATTGTTTCAACAGATTTAAAGTGTTGGAACAAGATTTGGGACCGTCGAAACTAGTTAGCTCCATCCGTGCGTCAAGGTCTCAAATTGGACTCTGTTTGTGTGTTACGTTCCGAAGCCTATAACTTGTGACTTTTTCGCAACCGGACATCGTAATTAGACTTGAATTCTTCCATTATTATTGTTTCAACACATTTGAAGTGTTGGAACAAGATTCGGGACAGTCGAAACAAGTTAGCTCCATCCGTGCGTCAACGTCTCAAATTGGACTCAGTTTGTGTGTTACATTCCGAAGCCTATAACTTGTGAATTTTTCGCAACCAGACCTCTTAATTGGACTCAAACTCTTCCATTACTATTGTTTGAACACATTTGCAGTATTGGGACAAGATTCGTGACAGTCGAAAGAAGTTTGCTCCATCCGTGCGTCAACGTCTCGAATTGGACTCAGTATGTGTATTACATTCCGAAGCCTATAACTTGTGACTTTTTCGCAACCGGACCTTGTGATTGGCCTCAAACTCTTCCATTACTATTGTTTCAACAGATTTAAAGTGTTGGAACAAGATTTGGGACCGTCGAAACTAGTTAGCTCCATCCGTGCGTCAACGTCTCAAATTGGACTCAGTTTGTGTGTTACATTCCGAAGCCTATAAGTTGTGAATTTTTCGCAACCAGACCTCTTAATTGACTCAAACTCTTCCATTACTATTGTTTGAACACATTTGCAGTATTGGGACAAGATTCGTGACAGTCGAAAGAAGTTTGCTCCATCCATGCGTCAACGTCTCGAATTGGACTCAGTTTGTGTATTACATTCCGAAGCCTATAACTTGTGACTTTTTCGCAACCGGACCTCGTGATTGGCCTCAAACTCTTCCATTACTATTGTTTCAACACATTTGAAGTGTTGGAACAAGATTCGTGACAGTCGAAACAAGTTAGCTCCATCCGTGCGTCAACGTCTCAAATTGGACTCAGTTTGTGTGTTACATTCCGAAGCCTATAACTTGTGACTTTTTCGCAACCGGACCTCGTAATTAGACTCAAATTCTTCCATTACTATTGTTTCAACACATTTGAAGTGTTGGAACAAGATTCGGGACAGTCGAAACAAGTTAGCTCCATCCGTGCGTCAACGTCTCAAATTGGAGTCAGTTTGTGTGTTACATTCCGAAGCCTATAACTTGTGACTTTTTCGCAACCAGACCTCGTAATTGGAATCAAACTCTTCCATTACTATTGTTTCAACAGATTTAAAGTGTTGGAACAAGATTTGGGACAGTCGAAACTAGTTAGCTCCATCCGTGCGTCCACGTCTCAAATTGGACTCAGTTTGTGTGTTACATTCCGAAGCCTATAACTTGTGACTTTTTCGCAATCGGACATCGTAATTGGACTCAAACTCTTCCATTACTATTGTTTCAACATATTTGAATTGATGGAATAAGATTCGTGACAGTCGAAACAAGTTAGCTCCATCCGTGCGTCAACGTCTCAAATTGGACTCAGTTTGTGTGTTACGTTCCGAAGCCTATAACTTGTGACTTTTTCGCAACCGGACCTCGTAATTAGACTCGAATTCTTCCATTACTATTGTTTCAACACATTTGAAATGTTGGAACAAGATTCGGGACAGTCGAAACAAGTTAGCTCCATCCGTGCGTCAACGTCTCAAATTGGACTCAGTTTGTGTGTTACGTTCCGAAGCCTATAACTTGTTACTTTTTCGCAACCGGACCTCGTAATTAGACTCGAATTCTTCCATTACTATTGTTTCAACACATTTAAAGTGTTGGAACAAGATTCGGGACAGTCGAAACAAGTTAGCTCCATCCGTGCGTCAACGTCTCAAATTGGACTCAGTTTGTGTGTTACATTCCGAAGCCTATAACTTGTGACTTTTTTGCAACCGGACCTCGTAATTGGACTCAAACTCTTCAATTACTATTGTTTCAACACATTTGAAGTGTTGGAACAAGATTCGGGACAGTCGAAAGAAGTTTGCTCCTTCCGTTCGTCAATGTCTCTAATTGGACTCAGTTTGTGTGTTACATTCCAAAGCCTATAACTTGTGACTTTTTCGCAACCAGACCTCATAATTTGACTCAAACTCTTCCATTTCTATTGTTTCAACACATTTGAAGTGTTGGAACTAGATTCGTGACAGTCGAAACAAGTTAGCTCCATCCGTGCGTCAACGTCTCAAATTGGACTCAGTTTATTTATTACATTCCGAAGCCTATAACTTGTGACTTTTTCGCAACCAGACCTCGTAATTGGACTCAAGCTCTTCCATTACTATTGTTTCAACAGATTTTAAGTGTTGGAACAAGATTTGGGACCGTCGAAACTAGTTAGCTCCATCTGTGCGTCAAGGTCTCAAATATGGACTCAGTTTGTATGTTACATTCCGAAGCCTATAACTTGTGACTTTTTCGCAACCGGACCTCGTAATTGGACTCAAACTCATCCATTTCTATTGTTTCAACACATTTGAAGTGTTGGAACTGGATTCGTGACAGTCGAAACAAGTTAGCTCCATCCGTGCGTCAACGTGTAAAATTGGACTAAGTTTGTTTGTTACATTCCGAAGCCTATAACTTATGGGCTTTTAGCAATCGGACCATGTAATTGGACTCAAACTCTTCCATTACTATTGTTTCAACACAGTTGAATTGTTGGAACAAGATTCGTGACAGTCGAAACAAGTTAGCTCCATCCGTGCGTCAACGTCTCAAATTGGACTCAGTTTTTGTGTTACATTCCGAAGCCTATAACTTGTGACTTTTTCGCAACCGGACCTCGTAATTGGACTGAAACTCTCCCATTACTATTGTTTCAACGCATTTGCAGTGTTGGGACAAGATTCGTGACAGTCGAAAGAAGTTTGCTCCGTCCGTGCGTCAACGTCTCAAATTGGACTCAGTTTGTTTATTACATTCCGAAGCCTATAACTTGTGACTTTTTCGCAACCAGACCTCGTAATTGAAATCAAACTCTTCCATTACTATTGTTTCAATAGATTTAAAGTGTTGGAACAAGATTTGGGACTGTCGAAACTAGTTAGCTCCATCCGTGCGTCAAGGTCTCAAATTGGACTCTGTTTGTGTGTTACGTTCCGAAGCCTATAACTTGTGACTTTTTCGCAACCAGACCTCGTAATTGAAATCAAACTCTTCCATTACTATTGTTTCAACAGATTTAAAGTGTTGGAACAAGATTTGGGACCGTCGAAACTAGTTAGGTCCATCCGTGCGTCAAGGTCTCAAATTGGACTCTGTTTGTGTGTTACGTTCCGAAGCCTATAACTTGTGACTTTTTCGCAACCGGACCTCGTAATTAGACTCAAATTCTTCCATTACTATTATTTCAACACATTTGAAGTGTTGGAACACGATTCGGGACAGTCGAAACAAGTTAGCTCCATCCGTGCGTCAACGTCTCAAATTCGAGTTAGTTTGTGTGCTACATTCCGAAGCCTATAACTTGTGACTTTTTCGCAACCAGACCTCGTAATTGAAATCAAACTCTTCCATTACTATTGTTTCAACAGATTTAAAGTGTTGGAACAAGATTTGGGACCGTCGAAACTAGTTAGCTCCATCCGTGTGTCAAGGTCTCAAATTGGACTCTGTTTGTGTGTTACGTTCCGAAGCCTATAACTTGTGACTTTTTCGCAACCGGACCTCGTAATTAGACTCGAATTCTTCCATTACTATTGTTTCAACAAATTTGAAGTGGTGGAACAAGATTCGGGATAGTCGAAACAAGTTAGCTCCATCCGTGCGTCAACGTCTCAAATTGGACTCAGTTTGTGTATTACATTCCGAAGCCTATAACTTGTGACTTTTTCGCAACCGGACCTCGTAATTGGACTCAAACTCTTCCATTACTATTGTTTCAACACATTTGAAGTGTTGGAACAAGATTCGTGACAGTCGAAACAAGTTAGCTCCATCCGTGCGTCAACGTCTCAAATTGGACTCAGTTTGTGTGTTATATTCCGAAGGCTATAACTTGTGACATTTTCGCAACCGGACCTCTTATTTTGGACTCAAACTCTTCCATTACTATTGTTTCAACACATTTGAAGTGTTGAAACAAGATTCGTGACAGTCGAAACAAGTTAGCTCCATCCGTGCGTCAACGTCTCAAATTGGACTCAGTTTGTGTGTTACGTTCCGAAGCCTATAACTTGTGACTTTTTCGCAACCGGACCTTGTAATTAGACTCGAATTCTTCCATTACTATTGTTTCAACACATTTGCAGTGTTTGGACAAGATTCGTGACAGTCGAAAGAAGTTTGCTCCATCCGTGCGTCAACGTCTCAAATTGGACTCAGTTTGTTTATTACATTCCGAAGCCTATAACTTGTGACTTTTTCGCAACCAGACCTCGTAATTGAAATCAAACTCTTCCATTACTATTGTTTCAACAGATTTAAAGTGTTGGAACAAGATTTGGGACCGTCGAAACTAGTTAGCTCCATCCGTGCGTCAAGGTCTCAAATTGGACTCTGTTTGTGTGTTACGTTCCGAAGCCTATAACTTGTGACTTTTTCGCAACCGGACATCGTAATTAGACTTGAATTCTTCCATTATTATTGTTTCAACACATTTGAAGTGTTGGAACAAGATTCGGGACAGTCGAAACAAGTTAGCTCCATCCGTGCGTCAACGTCTCAAATTGGACTCAGTTTGTGTGTTACATTCCGAAGCCTATAACTTGTGAATTTTTCGCAACCAGACCTCTTAATTGGACTCAAACTCTTCCATTACTATTGTTTGAACACATTTGCAGTATTGGGACAAGATTCGTGACAGTCGAAAGAAGTTTGCTCCATCCATGCGTCAACGTCTCGAATTGGACTCAGTTTGTGTATTACATTCCGAAGCCTATAACTTGTGACTTTTTCGCAACCGGACCTCGTGATTGGCCTCAAACTCTTCCATTACTATTGTTTCAACACATTTGAAGTGTTGGAACAAGATTCGTGACAGTCGAAACAAGTTAGCTCCATCCGTGCGTCAACGTCTCAAATTGGACTCAGTTTGTGTGTTACATTCCGAAGCCTATAACTTGTGACTTTTTCGCAACCGGACCTCGTAATTAGACTCAAATTCTTCCATTACTATTGTTTCAACACATTTGAAGTGTTGGAACAAGATTCGGGACAGTCGAAACAAGTTAGCTCCATCCGTGCGTCAACGTCTCAAATTGGAGTCAGTTTGTGTGTTACATTCCGAAGCCTATAACTTGTGACTTTTTCGCAACCAGACCTCGTAATTGGAATCAAACTCTTCCATTACTATTGTTTCAACAGATTTAAAGTGTTGGAACAAGATTTGGGACAGTCGAAACTAGTTAGCTCCATCCGTGCGTCCACGTCTCAAATTGGACTCAGTTTGTGTGTTACATTCCGAAGCCTATAACTTGTGACTTTTTCGCAATCGGACATCGTAATTGGACTCAAACTCTTCCATTACTATTGTTTCAACATATTTGAATTGATGGAATAAGATTCGTGACAGTCGAAACAAGTTAGCTCCATCCGTGCGTCAACGTCTCAAATTGGACTCAGTTTGTGTGTTACGTTCCGAAGCCTATAACTTGTGACTTTTTCGCAACCGGACCTCGTAATTAGACTCGAATTCTTCCATTACTATTGTTTCAACACATTTGAAGTGTTGGAACAAGATTCGGGACAGTCGAAACAAGTTAGCTCCATCCGTGCGTCAACGTCTCAAATTGGACTCAGTTTGTGTGTTACGTTCCGAAGCCTATAACTTGTTACTTTTTCGCAACCGGACCTCGTAATTAGACTCGAATTCTTCCATTACTATTGTTTCAACACATTTAAAGTGTTGGAACAAGATTCGGGACAGTCGAAACAAGTTAGCTCCATCCGTGCGTCAACGTCTCAAATTGGACTCAGTTTGTGTGTTACATTCCGAAGCCTATAACTTGTGACTTTTTTGCAACCGGACCTCGTAATTGGACTCAAACTCTTCAATTACTATTGTTTCAACACATTTGAAGTGTTGGAACAAGATTCGGGACAGTCGAAAGAAGTTTGCTCCTTCCGTTCGTCAATGTCTCTAATTGGACTCAGTTTGTGTGTTACATTCCAAAGCCTATAACTTGTGACTTTTTCGCAACCAGACCTCATAATTTGACTCAAACTCTTCCATTTCTATTGTTTCAACACATTTGAAGTGTTGGAACTAGATTCGTGACAGTCGAAACAAGTTAGCTCCATCCGTGCGTCAACGTCTCAAATTGGACTCAGTTTATTTATTACATTCCGAAGCCTATAACTTGTGACTTTTTCGCAACCAGACCTCGTAATTGGACTCAAGCTCTTCCATTACTATTGTTTCAACAGATTTTAAGTGTTGGAACAAGATTTGGGACCGTCGAAACTAGTTAGCTCCATCTGTGCGTCAAGGTCTCAAATATGGACTCAGTTTGTATGTTACATTCCGAAGCCTATAACTTGTGACTTTTTCGCAACCGGACCTCGTAATTGGACTCAAACTCATCCATTTCTATTGTTTCAACACATTTGAAGTGTTGGAACTGGATTCGTGACAGTCGAAACAAGTTAGCTCCATCCGTGCGTCAACGTGTAAAATTGGACTAAGTTTGTTTGTTACATTCCGAAGCCTATAACTTATGGGCTTTTAGCAATCGGACCATGTAATTGGACTCAAACTCTTCCATTACTATTGTTTCAACACAGTTGAATTGTTGGAACAAGATTCGTGACAGTCGAAACAAGTTAGCTCCATCCGTGCGTCAACGTCTCAAATTGGACTCAGTTTTTGTGTTACATTCCGAAGCCTATAACTTGTGACTTTTTCGCAACCGGACCTCGTAATTGGACTGAAACTCTCCCATTACTATTGTTTCAACGCATTTGCAGTGTTGGGACAAGATTCGTGACAGTCGAAAGAAGTTTGCTCCGTCCGTGCGTCAACGTCTCAAATTGGACTCAGTTTGTTTATTACATTCCGAAGCCTATAACTTGTGACTTTTTCGCAACCAGACCTCGTAATTGAAATCAAACTCTTCCATTACTATTGTTTCAATAGATTTAAAGTGTTGGAACAAGATTTGGGACTGTCGAAACTAGTTAGCTCCATCCGTGCGTCAAGGTCTCAAATTGGACTCTGTTTGTGTGTTACGTTCCGAAGCCTATAACTTGTGACTTTTTCGCAACCGGACCACATAATTAGACTCGAATTCTTCCATTACTATTGTTTCAACAAATTTGAAGTGGTGGAACAAGATTCGGGACAGTCGAAACAAGTTAGCTCCATCCGTGCGTCAACGTCTCAAATTGGACTCAGTTTGTGTGTTACGTTCCGAAGCCTATAACTTGTGACTTTTTCGCAACCGGACCTCGTAATTAGACTCGAATTCTTCCATTACTATTGTTTCAACACATTTGAAGTGTTGGAACAAGATTCGTGACAGTCGAAACAAGTTAGCTCCATCCCTGCGTCAACGTCTCAAATTGGACTCAGTTTGTGTGTTACGTTCCGAAGCCTATAACTTGTGACTTTTTCGCAACCGGACCTCGTAATTGGACTCAAACTCTTCCATTACTATTGTTTCAACACATTTGAAGTGTTGGAACAAGATTCGTGACAGTCGAAACAAGTTAGCTCCATCCGTGCGTCAACGTCTCAAATTGGACTCAGTTTGTGTGTTACGTTCCGAAGCCTATAACTTGTGACTTTTTCGCAACCGGACCTCGTAATTAGACTCAAATTCTTCCATTACTATTATTTCAACACATTTGAAGTGTTGGAACACGATTCGGGACAGTCGAAACAAGTTAGCTCCATCCGTGCGTCAACGTCTCAAATTCGAGTTAGTTTGTGTGCTACATTCCGAAGCCTATAACTTGTGACTTTTTCGCAACCAGACCTCGTAATTGAAATCAAACTCTTCCATTACTATTGTTTCAACAGATTTAAAGTGTTGGAACAAGATTTGGGACCGTCGAAACTAGTTAGCTCCATCCGTGTGTCAAGGTCTCAAATTGGACTCTGTTTGTGTGTTACGTTCCGAAGCCTATAACTTGTGACTTTTTCGCAACCGGACCTCGTAATTAGACTCGAATTCTTCCATTACTATTGTTTCAACAAATTTGAAGTGGTGGAACAAGATTCGGGATAGTCGAAACAAGTTAGCTCCATCCGTGCGTCAACGTCTCAAATTGGACTCAGTTTGTGTATTACATTTCGAAGCCTATAACTTGTGACTTTTTCGCAACCGGACCTCGTAATTGGACTCAAACTCTTCCATTACTATTGTTTCAACACATTTGATGTGTTGGAACAAGATTCGTGACAGTCGAAACAAGTTAGCTCCATCCGTGCGTCAACGTCTCAAATTGGACTCAGTTTGTGTGTTATATTCCGAAGGCTATAACTTGTGACATTTTCGCAACCGGACCTCTTATTTTGGACTCAAACTCTTCCATTACTATTGTTTCAACACATTTGATTTGTTGGAACAAGATTCTTGACAGTCGAAACAAGTTAGCTCCATCTGTGCGTCAACGTCTCAAATTGGACTCAGTTTGTGTGTTACATTCCGAAGCCTATAACTTGTGACTTTTTCGCAACCGGACCTCGTAATTGGACTCAAACTCTTCCATTACTATTGTTTCAACATATTTGAAGTGTTGGAACAAGATTCGTGACAGTCGAAACAAGTTAGCTCCATCCGTGCGTCAATGTCTGAAATTGGAGTCAGTTTGTGTGTTACATTCCAAAGCCTATAACTTGTGACTTTTTCGCAACCGGACCTCGTAATTGGACTCAAACTCTTTCATTACTATTGTTTCAACACTTTTGAAGTGTTGGAACAAGATTCGGGACAGTCGAAACAAGTTAGCTCCATCCGTGCGTCAACGTCTCAAATTGGAGTCAGTTTGTGTGTTACATTCCGAAGCCTATAACTTGTGACTTTTTCGCAACCAGACCTCGTAATTGGAATCAAACTCTTTCATTACTATTGTTTCAACAGATTTAAAGTGTTGGAACAAGATTTGGGACCGCCGAAACTAGTTAGCTCCATCCGTGCGTCAACGTCTCAAATTGGACTCAGTTTGTGTGTTACATTCCGAAGCCTATAACTTGTGACTTTTTCGCAACCAGACCTCGTAATTAGACTCAAACTCTTCCATTACTATTGTTTGAACACATTTGCAGTATTGGGACAAGATTCGTGACAGTCGAAAGAAGTTTGCTCCATCCGTGCGTCAACGTCTCGAATTGGACTCAGTTTGTGTATTACATTCCGAAGTCTATAACTTGTGACTTTTTCGCAACCGGACCTCGTGATTGGACTCAAACTCTTCCATTACTATTGTTTCAACACATTTGAAGTGTTGGAACAAGATTCGTGACAGTCGAAACAAGTTAGCTCCATCCGTGCGTCAACGTCTCAAATTGGACTCAATTTGTGTGTTACGTTCCGAAGCCTATAACTTGTGACTTTTTCGCAACCGGACCTCGTGATTGGACTCAAACTCTTCCATTACTATTGTTTCAACACATTTGAAGTGTTGGAACAAGATTCGTGACAGTCGAAACAAGTTAGCTCCATCCGTGCGTCAACGTCTCAAATTGGACTCAATTTGTGTGTTACGTTCCGAAGCCTATAACTTGTGACTTTTTCGCAACCGGACCTCGTAATTAGACTCGAATTCTTCTATTACTATTGTTTCAACACATTTGAAGTGTTGGAACAAGATTCGGGACAGTCGAAACAAGTTAGCTCCATCCGTGCGTCAATGTCTTTAATTGGACTCAGTTTGTGTGTTACATTCCGAAGCCTATAACTTGTGACTTTTTCGCAACCAGACCTCGTAATTGGAATCAAACCCTTCCATTACTATTGTTTCAACACATTTGAAGTGTTGGAACAAGATTCGGGACAGTCGAAACAAGTTAGCTCCATCCGTGCGTCAACGTCTCAAATTGGACTCAGTTTGTGTATTACATTCCGAAGCCTATAACTTGTGACTTTTTCGCAACCGGACCTCGTAATTGGACTCAAACTCTTCCATTACTATTGTTTCAACACATTTGAAGTGTTGGAACAAGATTCGTGACAGTCGAAAGAAGTTTGCTCCATCCGTGCGTCAACGTCTCAAATTGGACTCAGTTTTTGTGTTACATTCCGAAGCCTATAACTTGTGACTTTTTCGCAACCGGACCTCGTAATTGGACTCAAACTCTCCCATTACTATTGTTTCAACACATTTGCAGTGTTGGGACAAGATTCGTGACAGTCGAAAGAAGTTTGCTCCATCCGTGCGTCAACGTCTCAAATTGGACTCAGTTTGTTTATTACATTCCGAAGCCTATAACTTGTGACTTTTTTGCAACCAGACCTCGTAATTGAAATCAAACTCTTCCATTACTATTGTTTCAACAGATTTAAAGTGTTGGAACAAGATTTGGGACCGTCGAAACTAGTTAGCTCCATCCGTGCGTCAAGGTCTCAAATTGGACTCTGTTTGTGTGTTACGTTCCGAAGCCTATAACTTGTGACTTTTTCGCAACCGGTCCTCGTAATTAAACTCAAATTCTTCCACTACTATTGTTTCAACAAATTTGAAGTGGTGGAACAAGATTCGGGACAGTCGAAACAAGTTAGCTCCATCCGTGCGTCAACGTCTCAAATTGGACTCAGTTTGTGTGTTACGTTCCGAAGCCTATAACTTGTGACTTTTTCGCAACCGGACCTCGTAATTAGACTCGAATTCTTCCATTACTATTGTTTCAACACATTTGAAGTGTTGGAACAAGATTCGTGACAGTCGAAACAAGTTAGCTCCATCCCTGCGTCAACGTCTCAAATTGGACTCAGTTTGTGTGTTACGTTCCGAAGCCTATAACTTGTGACTTTTTCGCAACCGGACCTCGTAATTGGACTCAAACTCTTCCATTACTATTGTTTCAACACATTTGAAGTGTTGGAACAAGATTTGGGACCGTCGAAACTAGTGAGCTCCATCCGTGCGTCAAGATCTCAAATTGGACTCTGTTTGTGTGTTACGTTCCGAAGCCTATAACTTGTGACTTTTTCGCAACCGGACCTCGTAATTAGACTCGAATTCTTCCATTAGTATTGTTTCAACAAATTTGAAGTGGTGGAACAAGATTCGGGACAGTCGAAACAAGTTAGCTCCATCCGTGCGTCAACGTCTCAAATTGGACTCAGTTTGTGTATTACATTCCGAAGCCTATAACTTGAGACTTTTTCGCAACCGGACCTCGTAATTGGACTCAAACTCTTCCATTACTAATGTTTCAACACATTTGAAGTGTTGGAACAAGATTCGTCACAGTCGAAACAAGTTAGCTCCATCCGTGCGTCAACGTCTCAAATTGGACTCAGTTTGTGTGTTACGTTCCGAAGCCTATAACTTGTGACTTTTTCGCAACCGGACCTCTAATTAGACTCGAATTCTTCCATTACTATTGTTTCAACACATTTGCAGTGTTGGGACAAGATTCGTGACAGTCGAAAGAAGTTTGCTCCATCCGTGCGTCAACGTCTCAAATTGGACTCAGTTTGTTTATTACATTCCGAAGCCTATAACTTGTGACTTTTTCGCAACCAGACCTCGTAATTGAAATCAAACTCTTCCATTACTATTGTTTCAACAGATTTAAAGTGTTGGAAAAAGATTTGGGACCGTCGAAACTAGTTAGCTCCATCCGTGCGTCAGGGTCTCAAATTGGACTCTGTTTGTGTGTTACGTTCCGAAGCCTATAACTTGTGACTTTTTCGCAACCGGACCTCGTAATTAGACTCGAATTCTTCCATTACTATTGTTTCAACAAATTTGAAGTGGTGGAACAAGATTCGGGACAGTCGAAACAAGTTAGCTCCATCCGTGCGTCAACGTCTCAAATTGGACTCAGTTTGTGTATTACATTCCGAAGCCTATAACTTGTGACTTTTTCGTAACCGGACCTCGTAATTGGACTCAAACTCTTCCATTACTATTGTTTCAACACATTTGAAGTGTTGGAACAAGATTCGTGACAGTCGAAACAAGTTAGCTCCATCCGTGCGTCAACGTCTCAAATTGGACTCAGTTTGTGTGTTATATTGCGAAGGCTATAACTTGTGACATTTTCGCAACCGGACCTCTTATTTTGGACTCAAACTCTTCCATTACTATTGCTTCAACACATTTGATTTGTTGGAACAAGATTCTTGACAGTCGAAACAAGTTAGCTCCATCTGTGCGTCAACGTCTCGAATTGGACTCAGTTTGTGTATTACATTCCGAAGCCTATAACTTGTGACTTTTTCGCAACCGGACATCGTAATTAGACTCAAATTCTTCCATTACTATTGTTTCAACACATTTGAAGTGTTGGAACAAGATTCGGGACAGTCGAAAGAAGTTTGCTCCATCCGTTCGTCAATGTCTCTAATTGGACTCAGTTTGTGTGTTACATTCCAAAGCCTATAACTTGTGACTTTTTCGCAACCAGACCTCGTAATTGGAATCAAACTCTTCCATTACTATTGTTTCAACAGATTTAAAGTGTTGGAACAAGATTTGGGACCGTCGAAACTAGTTAGCTCCATCAGTGCGTCAACGTCTCAAATTGGAATCAGTTTGTGTGTTACGTTCCGAAGCCTATAACTTGTTACTTTTTCGCAACCGGACCTCGTAATTAGACTCGAATTCTTCCATTACTATTGTTTCAACACATTTAAAGTGTTGGAACAAGATTCGGGACAGTCGAAACAAGTTAGCTCCATCCGTGCGTCAACGTCTCAAATTGGACTCAGTTTGTGTGTTACATTCCGAAGCCTATAACTTGTGACTTTTTTGCAACCGGACCTCGTAATTGGACTCAAACTCTTTAATTACTATTGTTTCAACACATTTGAAGTGTTGGAACAAGATTTGGGACCGTCGAAACTAGTTAGCTCCATCCGTGCGTCAACGTCTCAAATTGGACTCAGTTTGTGTGTTACGTTCCGAAGCCTATAACTTGTGACTTTTTCGCAACCGGACCTCATAATTGGACTCAAACTCTTCCATTACTATTGTTTCAGTACATTTGCAGTGTTGGGACAAGATTCGTGACAGTCGAAAGAAGTTTGCTCCATCCGTGCGTCAACGTCTCAAATTGGACTCAGTTTATTTATTACATTCCGAAGCCTATAACTTGTGACTTTTTTCGCAACCAGACCTCGTAATTGGACTCAAACTCTTCCATTACTACTGTTTCAACAGATTTTAAGTGTTGGAACAAGATTTGGGACCGTCGAAACTAGTTAGCTCCATCTGTGCGTCAACGTCTCAAATTGGACTCAGTTTGTATGTTACATTCCGAAGCCTATAACTTGTGACTTTTTCGCAACCGGACATCGTAATTGGACTCAAACTCTTCCATTTCTATTGTTTCAACACATTTGAAGTGTTGGAACTAGATTCGTGACAGTCGAAACAAGTTAGCTCCATCCGTCCGTCAACGTCTAAAATTGGACTCAGTTTGTTTGTTACATTCCGAAGCCTATAACTTATGGGCTTTTAGCAATCGGACCATGTAATTGGACTCAAACTCTTCCATTACTATTGTTTCAACACAGTTGAATTGTTGGAACAAGATTCGTGACAGTCGAAACAAGTTAGCTCCATCCGTGCGTCAACGTCTCAAATTGGACTCAGTTTTTGTGTTACATTCCGAAGCCTATAACTTGTGACTTTTTCGCAACCGGACCTCGTAATTGGACTCAAACTCTCCCATTACTATTGTTTCAACACATTTGCAGTGTTGGGACAAGATTCGTGACAGTCGAAAAAAGTTTGCTCCATCCGTGCGTCAACGTCTCAAATTGGACTCAGTTTGTTTATTACATTCCGAAGCCTATAACTTGTGACTTTTTTGCAACCAGACCTCGTATTTGAAATCAAACTCTTCCATTACTATTGTTTCAACAGATTTAAAGTGTTGGAACAAGATTTGGGACCGTCGAAACTAGTTAGCTCCATCCGTGCGTCAAGGTCTCAAATTGGACTCTGTTTGTGTGTTACGTTCCGAAGCCTATAACTTGTGACTTTTTCGCAACCGGTCCTCGTAATTAAACTCGAATTCTTCCACTACTATTGTTTCAACAAATTTGAAGTGGTGGAACAAGATTCGGGACAGTCGAAACAAGTTAGCTCCATCCGTGCGTCAACGTCTCAAATTGGACTCAGTTTGTGTGTTACGTTCCGAAGCCTATAACTTGTGACTTTTTCGCAACCGGACCTCGTAATTAGACTCGAATTCTTCCATTACTATTGTTTCAACACATTTGAAGTGTTGGAACAAGATTCGTGACAGTCGAAACAAGTTAGCTCCATCCCTGCGTCAACGTCTCAAATTGGACTCAGTTTGTGTGTTACGTTCCGAAGCCTATAACTTGTGACTTTTTCGCAACCGGACCTCGTAATTGGACTCAAACTCTTCCATTACTATTGTTTCAACACATTTGAAGTGTTGGAACAAGATTTGGGACCGTCGAAACTAGTGAGCTCCATCCGTGCGTCAAGATCTCAAATTGGACTCTGTTTGTGTGTTACGTTCCGAAGCCTATAACTTGTGACTTTTTCGCAACCGGACCTCGTAATGAGACTCGAATTCTTCCATTAGTATTGTTTCAACAAATTTGAAGTGGTGGAACAAGATTCGGGACAGTCGAAACAAGTTAGCTCCATCCGTGCGTCAACGTCTCAAATTGGACTCAGTTTGTGTATTACATTCCGAAGCCTATAACTTGAGACTTTTTCGCAACCGGACCTCGTAATTGGACTCAAACTCTTCCATTACTATTGTTTCAACACATTTGAAGTGTTGGAACAAGATTCGTCACAGTCGAAACAAGTTAGCTCCATCCGTGCGTCAACGTCTCAAATTGGACTCAGTTTGTGTGTTACGTTCCGAAGCCTATAACTTGTGACTTTTTCTCAACCGGACCTCGTAATTAGACTCGAATTCTTCCATTACTATTGTTTCAACACATTTGCAGTGTTGGGACAAGATTCGTGACAGTCGAAAGAAGTTTGCTCCATCCGTGCGTCAACGTCTCAAATTGGACTCAGTTTGTTTATTACATTCCGAAGCCTATAACTTGTGACTTTTTCGCAACCAGACCTCGTAATTGAAATCAAACTCTTCCATTACTATTGTTTCAACAGATTTAAAGTGTTGGAAAAAGATTTGGGACCGTCGAAACTAGTTAGCTCCATCCGTGCGTCAGGGTCTCAAATTGGACTCTGTTTGTGTGTTACGTTCCGAAGCCTATAACTTGTGACTTTTTCGCAACCGGTCCTCGTAATTAAACTCGAATTCTTCCACTACTATTGTTTCAACAAATTTGAAGTGGTGGAACAAGATTCGGGACAGTCGAAACAAGTTAGCTCCATCCGTGCGTCAACGTCTCAAATTCGAGTTAGTTTGTGTGCTACATTCCGAAGCCTATAACTTGTGACTTTTTCGCAACCAGACCTCGTAATTGAAATCAAACTCTTCCATTACTATTGTTTCAACAGATTTAAAGTGTTGGAACAAGATTTGGGACCGTCGAAACTAGTTAGCTCCATCCGTGTGTCAAGGTCTCAAATTGGACTCTGTTTGTGTGTTACGTTCCGAAGCCTATAACTTGTGACTTTTTCGCAACCGGACCTCGTAATTAGACTCGAATTCTTCCATTACTATTGTTTCAACAAATTTGAAGTGGTGGAACAAGATTCGGGATAGTCGAAACAAGTTAGCTCCATCCGTGCGTCAACGTCTCAAATTGGACTCAGTTTGTGTATTACATTTCGAAGCCTATAACTTGTGACTTTTTCGCAACCGGACCTCGTAATTGGACTCAAACTCTTCCATTACTATTGTTTCAACACATTTGAAGTGTTGGAACAAGATTCGTGACAGTCGAAACAAGTTAGCTCCATCCGTGCGTCAACGTCTCAAATTGGACTCAGTTTGTGTGTTATATTCCGAAGGCTATAACTTGTGACATTTTCGCAACCGGACCTCTTATTTTGGACTCAAACTCTTCCATTACTATTGTTTCAACACATTTGATTTGTTGGAACAAGATTCTTGACAGTCGAAACAAGTTAGCTCCATCTGTGCGTCAACGTCTCAAATTGGACTCAGTTTGTGTGTTACATTCCGAAGCCTATAACTTGTGACTTTTTCGCAACCGGACCTCGTAATTGGACTCAAACTCTTCCATTACTATTGTTTCAACATATTTGAAGTGTTGGAACAAGATTCGTGACAGTCGAAACAAGTTAGCTCCATCCGTGCGTCAATGTCTGAAATTGGAGTCAGTTTGTGTGTTACATTCCAAAGCCTATAACTTGTGACTTTTTCGCAACCGGACCTCGTAATTGGACTCAAACTCTTTCATTACTATTGTTTCAACACTTTTGAAGTGTTGGAACAAGATTCGGGACAGTCGAAACAAGTTAGCTCCATCCGTGCGTCAACGTCTCAAATTGGAGTCAGTTTGTGTGTTACATTCCGAAGCCTATAACTTGTGACTTTTTCGCAACCAGACCTCGTAATTGGAATCAAACTCTTTCATTACTATTGTTTCAACAGATTTAAAGTGTTGGAACAAGATTTGGGACCGCCGAAACTAGTTAGCTCCATCCGTGCGTCAACGTCTCAAATTGGACTCAGTTTGTGTGTTACATTCCGAAGCCTATAACTTGTGACTTTTTCGCAACCAGACCTCGTAATTAGACTCAAACTCTTCCATTACTATTGTTTGAACACATTTGCAGTATTGGGACAAGATTCGTGACAGTCGAAAGAAGTTTGCTCCATCCGTGCGTCAACGTCTCGAATAGGACTCAGTTTGTGTATTACATTCCGAAGTCTATAACTTGTGACTTTTTCGCAACCGGACCTCGTGATTGGACTCAAACTCTTCCATTACTATTGTTTCAACACATTTGAAGTGTTGGAACAAGATTCGTCACAGTCGAAACAAGTTAGCTCCATCCGTGCGTCAACGTCTCAAATTGGACTCAATTTGTGTGTTACGTTCCGAAGCCTATAACTTGTGACTTTTTCGCAACCGGACCTCGTAATTAGACTCGAATTCTTCTATTACTATTGTTTCAACACATTTGAAGTGTTGGAACAAGATTCGGGACAGTCGAAACAAGTTAGCTCCATCCGTGCGTCAATGTCTTTAATTGGACTCAGTTTGTGTGTTACATTCCGAAGCCTATAACTTGTGACTTTTTCGCAACCAGACCTCGTAATTGGAATCAAACCCTTCCATTACTATTGTTTCAACACATTTGAAGTGTTGGAACAAGATTCGGGACAGTCGAAACAAGTTAGCTCCATCCGTGCGTCAACGTCTCAAATTGGACTCAGTTTGTGTATTACATTCCGAAGCCTATAACTTGTGACTTTTTCGCAACCGGACCTCGTAATTGGACTCAAACTCTTCCATTACTATTGTTTCAACACATTTGAAGTGTTGGAACAAGATTCGTGACAGTCGAAAGAAGTTTGCTCCATCCGTGCGTCAACGTCTCAAATTGGACTCAGTTTTTGTGTTACATTCCGAAGCCTATAACTTGTGACTTTTTCGCAACCGGACCTCGTAATTGGACTCAAACTCTCCCATTACTATTGTTTCAACACATTTGCAGTGTTGGGACAAGATTCGTGACAGTCGAAAGAAGTTTGCTCCATCCGTGCGTCAACGTCTCAAATTGGACTCAGTTTGTTTATTACATTCCGAAGCCTATAACTTGTGACTTTTTTGCAACCAGACCTCGTAATTGAAATCAAACTCTTCCATTACTATTGTTTCAACAGATTTAAAGTGTTGGAACAAGATTTGGGACCGTCGAAACTAGTTAGCTCCATCCGTGCGTCAAGGTCTCAAATTGGACTCTGTTTGTGTGTTACGTTCCGAAGCCTATAACTTGTGACTTTTTCGCAACCGGTCCTCGTAATTAAACTCAAATTCTTCCACTACTATTGTTTCAACAAATTTGAAGTGGTGGAACAAGATTCGGGACAGTCGAAACAAGTTAGCTCCATCCGTGCGTCAACGTCTCAAATTGGACTCAGTTTGTGTGTTACGTTCCGAAGCCTATAACTTGTGACTTTTTCGCAACCGGACCTCGTAATTAGACTCGAATTCTTCCATTACTATTGTTTCAACACATTTGAAGTGTTGGAACAAGATTCGTGACAGTCGAAACAAGTTAGCTCCATCCCTGCGTCAACGTCTCAAATTGGACTCAGTTTGTGTGTTACGTTCCGAAGCCTATAACTTGTGACTTTTTCGCAACCGGACCTCGTAATTGGACTCAAACTCTTCCATTACTATTGTTTCAACACATTTGAAGTGTTGGAACAAGATTTGGGACCGTCGAAACTAGTGAGCTCCATCCGTGCGTCAAGATCTCAAATTGGACTCTGTTTGTGTGTTACGTTCCGAAGCCTATAACTTGTGACTTTTTCGCAACCGGACCTCGTAATTAGACTCGAATTCTTCCATTAGTATTGTTTCAACAAATTTGAAGTGGTGGAACAAGATTCGGGACAGTCGAAACAAGTTAGCTCCATCCGTGCGTCAACGTCTCAAATTGGACTCAGTTTGTGTATTACATTCCGAAGCCTATAACTTGAGACTTTTTCGCAACCGGACCTCGTAATTGGACTCAAACTCTTCCATTACTATTGTTTCAACACATTTGAAGTGTTGGAACAAGATTCGTCACAGTCGAAACAAGTTAGCTCCATCCGTGCGTCAACGTCTCAAATTGGACTCAGTTTGTGTGTTACGTTCCGAAGCCTATAACTTGTGACTTTTTCGCAACCGGACCTCTAATTAGACTCGAATTCTTCCATTACTATTGTTTCAACACATTTGCAGTGTTGGGACAAGATTCGTGACAGTCGAAAGAAGTTTGCTCCATCCGTGCGTCAACGTCTCAAATTGGACTCAGTTTGTTTATTACATTCCGAAGCCTATAACTTGTGACTTTTTCGCAACCAGACCTCGTAATTGAAATCAAACTCTTCCATTACTATTGTTTCAACAGATTTAAAGTGTTGGAAAAAGATTTGGGACCGTCGAAACTAGTTAGCTCCATCCGTGCGTCAGGGTCTCAAATTGGACTCTGTTTGTGTGTTACGTTCCGAAGCCTATAACTTGTGACTTTTTCGCAACCGGACCTCGTAATTAGACTCGAATTCTTCCATTACTATTGTTTCAACAAATTTGAAGTGGTGGAACAAGATTCGGGACAGTCGAAACAAGTTAGCTCCATCCGTGCGTCAACGTCTCAAATTGGACTCAGTTTGTGTATTACATTCCGAAGCCTATAACTTGTGACTTTTTCGCAACCGGACCTCGTAATTGGACTCAAACTCTTCCATTACTATTGTTTCAACACATTTGAAGTGTTGGAACAAGATTCGTGACAGTCGAAACAAGTTAGCTCCATCCGTGCGTCAACGTCTCAAATTGGACTCAGTTTGTGTGTTATATTGCGAAGGCTATAACTTGTGACATTTTCGCAACCGGACCTCTTATTTTGGACTCAAACTCTTCCATTACTATTGCTTCAACACATTTGATTTGTTGGAACAAGATTCTTGACAGTCGAAACAAGTTAGCTCCATCTGTGCGTCAACGTCTCGAATTGGACTCAGTTTGTGTATTACATTCCGAAGCCTATAACTTGTGACTTTTTCGCAACCGGACATCGTAATTAGACTCAAATTCTTCCATTACTATTGTTTCAACACATTTGAAGTGTTGGAACAAGATTCGGGACAGTCGAAAGAAGTTTGCTCCATCCGTTCGTCAATGTCTCTAATTGGACTCAGTTTGTGTGTTACATTCCAAAGCCTATAACTTGTGACTTTTTCGCAACCAGACCTCGTAATTGGAATCAAACTCTTCCATTACTATTGTTTCAACAGATTTAAAGTGTTGGAACAAGATTTGGGACCGTCGAAACTAGTTAGCTCCATCAGTGCGTCAACGTCTCAAATTGGAATCAGTTTGTGTGTTACGTTCCGAAGCCTATAACTTGTTACTTTTTCGCAACCGGACCTCGTAATTAGACTCGAATTCTTCCATTACTATTGTTTCAACACATTTAAAGTGTTGGAACAAGATTCGGGACAGTCGAAACAAGTTAGCTCCATCCGTGCGTCAACGTCTCAAATTGGACTCAGTTTGTGTGTTACATTCCGAAGCCTATAACTTGTGACTTTTTTGCAACCGGACCTCGTAATTGGACTCAAACTCTTTAATTACTATTGTTTCAACACATTTGAAGTGTTGGAACAAGATTTGGGACCGTCGAAACTAGTTAGCTCCATCCGTGCGTCAACGTCTCAAATTGGACTCAGTTTGTGTGTTACGTTCCGAAGCCTATAACTTGTGACTTTTTCGCAACCGGACCTCATAATTGGACTCAAACTCTTCCATTACTATTGTTTCAGTACATTTGCAGTGTTGGGACAAGATTCGTGACAGTCGAAAGAAGTTTGCTCCATCCGTGCGTCAACGTCTCAAATTGGACTCAGTTTATTTATTACATTCCGAAGCCTATAACTTGTGACTTTTTCGCAACCAGACCTCGTAATTGGACTCAAACTCTTCCATTACTACTGTTTCAACAGATTTTAAGTGTTGGAACAAGATTTGGGACCGTCGAAACTAGTTAGCTCCATCTGTGCGTCAACGTCTCAAATTGGACTCAGTTTGTATGTTACATTCCGAAGCCTATAACTTGTGACTTTTTCGCAACCGGACATCGTAATTGGACTCAAACTCTTCCATTTCTATTGTTTCAACACATTTGAAGTGTTGGAACTAGATTCGTGACAGTCGAAACAAGTTAGCTCCATCCGTCCGTCAACGTCTAAAATTGGACTCAGTTTGTTTGTTACATTCCGAAGCCTATAACTTATGGGCTTTTAGCAATCGGACCATGTAATTGGACTCAAACTCTTCCATTACTATTGTTTCAACACAGTTGAATTGTTGGAACAAGATTCGTGACAGTCGAAACAAGTTAGCTCCATCCGTGCGTCAACGTCTCAAATTGGACTCAGTTTTTGTGTTACATTCCGAAGCCTATAACTTGTGACTTTTTCGCAACCGGACCTCGTAATTGGACTCAAACTCTCCCATTACTATTGTTTCAACACATTTGCAGTGTTGGGACAAGATTCGTGACAGTCGAAAAAAGTTTGCTCCATCCGTGCGTCAACGTCTCAAATTGGACTCAGTTTGTTTATTACATTCCGAAGCCTATAACTTGTGACTTTTTTGCAACCAGACCTCGTATTTGAAATCAAACTCTTCCATTACTATTGTTTCAACAGATTTAAAATGTTGGAACAAGATTTGGGACCGTCGAAACTAGTTAGCTCCATCCGTGCGTCAAGGTCTCAAATTGGACTCTGTTTGTGTGTTACGTTCCGAAGCCTATAACTTGTGACTTTTTCGCAACCGGTCCTCGTAATTAAACTCGAATTCTTCCACTACTATTGTTTCAACAAATTTGAAGTGGTGGAACAAGATTCGGGATAGTCGAAACAAGTTAGCTCCATCCGTGCGTCAACGTCTCAAATTGGACTCAGTTTGTGTGTTACGTTCCGAAGCCTATAACTTGTGACTTTTTCGCAACCGGACCTCGTAATTAGACTCGAATTCTTCCATTACTATTGTTTCAACACATTTGAAGTGTTGGAACAAGATTCGTGACAGTCGAAACAAGTTAGCTCCATCCCTGCGTCAACGTCTCAAATTGGACTCAGTTTGTGTGTTACGTTCCGAAGCCTATAACTTGTGACTTTTTCGCAACCGGACCTCGTAATTGGACTCAAACTCTTCCATTACTATTGTTTCAACACATTTGAAGTGTTGGAACAAGATTTGGGACCGTCGAAACTAGTGAGCTCCATCCGTGCGTCAAGATCTCAAATTGGACTCTGTTTGTGTGTTACGTTCCGAAGCCTATAACTTGTGACTTTTTCGCAACCGGACCTCGTAATGAGACTCGAATTCTTCCATTAGTATTGTTTCAACAAATTTGAAGTGGTGGAACAAGATTCGGGACAGTCGAAACAAGTTAGCTCCATCCGTGCGTCAACGTCTCAAATTGGACTCAGTTTGTGTATTACATTCCGAAGCCTATAACTTGAGACTTTTTCGCAACCGGACCTCGTAATTGGACTCAAACTCTTCCATTACTATTGTTTCAACACATTTGAAGTGTTGGAACAAGATTCGTCACAGTCGAAACAAGTTAGCTCCATCCGTGCGTCAACGTCTCAAATTGGACTCAGTTTGTGTGTTACGTTCCGAAGCCTATAACTTGTGACTTTTTCGCAACCGGACCTCGTAATTAGACTCGAATTCTTCCATTACTATTGTTTCAACACATTTGCAGTGTTGGGACAAGATTCGTGACAGTCGAAAGAAGTTTGCTCCATCCGTGCGTCAACGTCTCAAATTGGACTCAGTTTGTTTATTACATTCCGAAGCCTATAACTTGTGACTTTTTCCCAACCAGACCTCGTAATTGAAATCAAACTCTTCCATTACTATTGTTTCAACAGATTTAAAGTGTTGGAAAAAGATTTGGGACCGTCGAAACTAGTTAGCTCCATCCGTGCGTCAGGGTCTCAAATTGGACTCTGTTTGTGTGTTACGTTCCGAAGCCTATAACTTGTGACTTTTTCGCAACCGGTCCTCGTAATTAAACTCGAATTCTTCCACTACTATTGTTTCAACAAATTTGAAGTGGTGGAACAAGATTCGGGACAGTCGAAACAAGTTAGCTCCATCCGTGCGTCAACGTCTCAAATTGGACTCAGTTTGTGTGTTACGTTCCGAAGCCTATAACTTGTGACTTTTTCGCAACCGGACCTCGTAATTAGACTCGAATTCTTCCATTACTATTGTTTCAACACATTTGAAGTGTTGGAACAAGATTCGTGACAGTCGAAACAAGTTAGCTCCATCCCTGCGTCAACGTCTCAAATTGGACTCAGTTTGTGTGTTACGTTCCGAAGCCTATAACTTGTGACTTTTTCGCAACCGGACCTCGTAATTGGACTCAAACTCTTCCATTACTATTGTTTCAACACATTTGAAGTGTTGGAACAAGATTTGGGACCGTCGAAACTAGTGAGCTCCATCCGTGCGTCAAGATCTCAAATTGGACTCTGTTTGTGTGTTACGTTCCGAAGCCTATAACTTGTGACTTTTTCGCAACCGGACCTCGTAATTAGACTCGAATTCTTCCATTAGTATTGTTTCAACAAATTTGAAGTGGTGGAACAAGATTCGGGACAGTCGAAACAAGTTAGCTCCATCCGTGCGTCAACGTCTCAAAATGGACTCAGTTTGTGTATTACATTCCGAAGCCTATAACTTGAGACTTTTTCGCAACCGGACCTCGTAATTGGACTCAAACTCTTCCATTACTATTGTTTCAACACATTTGAAGTGTTGGAACAAGATTCGTCACAGTCGAAACAAGTTAGCTCCATCCGTGCGTCAACGTCTAAAATTGGACTCAGTTTGTGTGTTACGTTCCGAAGCCTATAACTTGTGACTTTTTCGCAACCGGACCTCGTAATTAGACTCGAATTCTTCCATTACTATTGTTTCAACACATTTGCAGTGTTGGGACAAGATTCGTGACAGTCGAAAGAAGTTTGCTCCATCCGTGCGTCAACGTCTCAAATTGGACTCAGTTTGTTTATTACATTCCGAAGCCTATAACTTGTGACTTTTTCGCAACCAGACCTCGTAATTGAAATCAAACTCTCCCATTACTATTGTTTCAACAGATTTAAAGTGTTGGAAAAAGATTTGGGACCGTCGAAACTAGTTAGCTCCATCCGTGCGTCAGGGTCTCAAATTGGACTCTGTTTGTGTGTTACGTTCCGAAGCCTATAACTTGTGACTTTTTCGCAACCGGACCTCGTAATTAGACTCGAATTCTTCCATTACTATTGTTTCAACAAATTTGAAGTGGTGGAACAAGATTCGGGACAGTCGAAACAAGTTAGCTCCATCCGTGCGTCAACGTCTCAAATTGGACTCAGTTTGTGTATTACATTCCGAAGCCTATAACTTGTGACTTTTTCGCAACCGGACCTCGTAATTGGACTCAAACTCTTCCATTACTATTGTTTCAACACATTTGAAGTGTTGGAACAAGATTCGTGACAGTCGAAACAAGTTAGCTCCATCCGTGCGTCAACGTCTCAAATTGGACACAGTTTGTGTGTTATATTGCGAAGGCTATAACTTGTGACATTTTCCCAACCGGACCTCTTATTTTGGACTCAAACTCTTCCATTACTATTGTTTCAACACATTTGATTTGTTGGAACAAGATTCGTGACAGTCGAAACAAGTTAGCTCCATCTGTGCGTCAACGTCTCGAATTGGACTCAGTTTGTGTATTACATTCCGAAGCCTATAACTTGTGACTTTTTCGCAACCAGACCTCGTAATTGGAATCAAACTCTTCCATTACTATTGTTTCAACAGATTTAAAGTGTTGGAACAAGATTTGGGACCGTCGAAACTAGTTAGCTCCATCAGTGCGTCAACGTCTCAAATTGGACTCAGTTTGTGTGTTACGTTCCGAAGCCTATAACTTGTTACTTTTTCGCAACCGGACCTCGTAATTAGACTCGAATTCTTCCATTACTATTGTTTCAACACATTTAAAGTGTTGGAACAAGATTCGGGATAGTCGAAACAAGTTAGCTCCATCCGTGCGTCAACGTCTCAAATTGGACTCAGTTTGTGTGTTACATTCCGAAGCCTATAACTTGTGACTTTTTTGCAATCGGACCTCGTAATTGGACTCAAACTCTTTAATTACTATTGTTTCAACACATTTGAAGTGTTGGAACAAGATTTGGGACCGTCGAAACTAGTTAGCTCCATCCGTGCGTCAACGTCTCAAATTGGACTCAGTTTGTGTGTTACGTTCCGAAGCCTATAACTTGTGACTTTTTCGCAACCGGACCTCCTAATTGGACTCAAACTCTTCCATTACTATTGTTTCAGTACATTTGCAGTGTTGGGACAAGATTCGTGACAGTCGAAAGAAGTTTGCTCCATCCGTGCGTCAACGTCTCAAATTGGACTCAGTTTATTTATTACATTCCGAAGCCTATAACTTGTGACTTTTTCGCAACCAGACCTCGTAATTGGACTCAAACTCTTCCATTACTACTGTTTCAACAGATTTTAAGTGTTGGAACAAGATTTGGGACCGTCGAAACTAGTTAGCTCCATCTGTGCGTCAACGTCTCAAATTGGACTCAGTTTGTATGTTACATTCCGAAGCCTATAACTTGTGACTTTTTCGCAACCGGACATCGTAATTGGACTCAAACTCTTCCATTTCTATTGTTTCAACACATTTGAAGTGTTGGAACTAGATTCGTGACAGTCGAAACAAGTTAGCTCCATCCGTCCGTCAACGTCTAAAATTGGACTCAGTTTGTTTGTTACATTCCGAAGCCTATAACTTATGGGCTTTTAGCAATCGGACCATGTAATTGGACTCAAACTCTTCCATTACTATTGTTTCAACACAGTTGAATTGTTGGAACAAGATTCGTGACAGTCGAAACAAGTTAGCTCCATCCGTGCGTCAACGTCTCAAATTGGACTCAGTTTTTGTGTTACATTCCGAAGCCTATAACTTGTGACTTTTTCGCAACCGGACCTCGTAATTGGACTCAAACTCTCCCATTACTATTGTTTCAACACATTTGCAGTGTTGGGCAAGATTCGTGACAGTCGAAAGAAGTTTGCTCCATCCGTGCGTCAACGTCTCAAATTGGACTCAGTTTGTTTATTACATTCCGTGGCCTATAACTTGTGACTTTTTTGCAACCAGACCTCGTAATTGAAATCAAACTCTTCCATTACTATTGTTTCAACAGATTTAAAGTGTTGGAACAAGATTTGGGACCGTCGAAACTAGTTAGCTCCATCCGTGCGTCAAGGTCTCAAATTGGACTCTATTTGTGTGTTACGTTCCGAAGCCTATAACTTGTGACTTTTTCGCAACCGGTCCTCGTAATTAAACTCGAATTCTTCCACTACTATTGTTTCAACAAATTTGAAGTGGTGGAACAAGATTCGGGACAGTCGAAACAAGTTAGCTCCATCCGTGCGTCAACGTCTCAAATTGGACTCAGTTTGTGTGTTACGTTCCGAAGCCTATAACTTGTGACTTTTTCGCAACCGGACCTCGTAATTAGACTCGAATTCTTCCATTACTATTGTTTCAACACATTTGAAGTGTTGGAACAAGATTCGTGACAGTCGAAACAAGTTAGCTCCATCCCTGCGTCAACGTCTCAAATTGGACTCAGTTTGTGTGTTACGTTCCGAAGCCTATAACTTGTGACTTTTTCGCAACCGGACCTCGTAATTAGACTCGAATTCTTCCATTACTATTGTTTCAACATATTTGCAGTGTTGGGACAAGATTCGTGACAGTCGAAAGAAGTTTGCTCCATCCGTGCGTCAACGTCTCAAATTGGACTCAGTTTGTTTATTACATTCCGAAGCCTATAACTTGTGACTTTTTTGCAACCAGACCTCGTAATTGAAATCAAACTCTTCCATTACTATTGTTTCAACAGATTTAAAGTGTTGGAACAAGATTCGTGACAGTCGAAACAAGTTAGCTCCATCCGTGCGTCAACGTCTCAAATTGGACTCAGTTTGTGTGTTATATTGCGAAGGCTATAACTTGTGACATTTTCGCAACCGGACCTCTTATTTTGGACTCAAACTCTTCCATTACTATTGTTTCAACACATTTGATTTGTTAAAACAAGATTCTTGACAGTCGAAACAAGTTAGCTCCATCTGTGCGTCAACGTCTCAAATTGGACTCAGTTTGTGTGTTACATTCCGAAGCCTATAACTTGTGACTTTTTCGCAACCGGAAGTCGTAATTGGACTCAAACTCTTCCATTACTATTGTTTCAACACATTTGAAGTGTTGGAACAAGATTCGTGACAGTCGAAACAAGTTAGCTCCATCCATGCGTCAACGTCTCAAATTGGACTCAGTTTGTGTGTTACGTTCCGAAGCCTATAACTTGTGACTTTTTCGCAACCGGACCTCGTAATTAGACTCGAATTCTTCCATTACTATTGTTTCAACACATTTGAAGTGTTGGAACACGATTTGGGACAGTCGAAACAAGTTAGCTCCATCCGTGCGTCAACGTCTCAAATTGGAGTTAGTTTGTGTGTTACATTCCGAAGCCTATAACTTGTGACTTTTTCGCAACCAGACCTCGTAATTGAAATCAAACTCTTCCATTACTATTGTTTCAACATTTTTAAAGTGTTGGAACAAGATTTGGGACCGTCGAAACTAGTTAGCTCCATCCGTGCGTCAAGGTCTCAAATTGGACTCTGTTTGGGTGTTACGTTCCGAAGCCTATAACTTGTGACTTTTTCGCAACCGGACCTCGTAATTAGACTCGAATTCTTCCATTACTATTGTTTCAACACATTTGCAGTGTTGGGACAAGATTCGTGACAGTCGAAAGAAGTTTGCTCCATCCGTGCGTCAACGTCTCAAATTGGACTCAGTTTGTTTATTACATTCCGAAGCCTATAACTTGTGACTTTTTCGCAACCAGACCTCGTAATTGAAATCAAACTCTTCCATTACTATTGTTTCAACAGATTTAAAGTGTTGGAAAAAGATTTGGGACCGTCGAAACTAGTTAGCTCCATCCGTGCGTCAGGGTCTCAAATTGGATTCTGTTTGTGTGTTACGTTCCGAAGCCTATAACTTGTGACTTTTTCGCAACCGGACCTCGTAATTAGACTCGAATTCCTCCATTACTATTGTTTCAACAAATTTGAAGTGGTGGAACAAGATTCGGGACAGTCGAAACAAGTTAGCTCCATCCGTGCGTCAACGTCTCAAATTGGACTCAGTTTGTGTATTACATTCCGAAGCCTATAACTTGTGACTTTTTCGCAACCGGACCTCGTAATTGGACTCAAACTCTTCCATTACTATTGTTTCAACACATTTGAAGTGTTGGAACAAGATTCGTGACAGTCGAAACAAGTTAGCTACATCCGTGCGTCAACGTCTCAAATTGGACTCAGTTTGTGTGTTATATTGCGAAGGCTATAACTTGTGACATTTTCGCAACCGGACCTCTTATTTTGGACTCAAACTCTTCCATTACTATTGTTTCAACACATTTGATTTGTTGGAACAAGATTCTTGACAGTCGAAACGAGTTAGCTCCATCTGTGCGTCAACGTCTCGAATTGGACTCAGTTTGTGTATTACATTCCGAAGCCTATAACTTGTGACTTTTTCGCAACCGGACATCGTAATTAGACTCAAATTCTTCCATTACTATTGTTTCAACACATTTGAAGTGTTGGAACAAGATTCGGGACAGTCGAAAGAAGTTTGCTCCATCCGTTCGTCAATGTCTCTAATTGGACTCAGTTTGTGTGTTACATTCCAAAGCCTATAACTTGTGACTTTTTCGCAACCAGACCTCGTAATTGGAATCAAACTCTTCCATTACTATTGTTTCAACAGATTTAAAGTGTTGGAACAAGATTTGGGACCGTCGAAACTAGTTAGCTCCATCAGTGCGTCAACGTCTCAAATTGGACTCAGTTTGTGTGTTACGTTCCGAAGCCTATAACTTGTTACTTTTTCGCAACCGGACCTCGTAATTAGACTCGAATTCTTCCATTACTATTGTTTCAACACATTTAATGTGTTGGAACAAGATTCGGGACAGTCGAAACAAGTTAGCTCCATCCGTGCGTCAACGTCTCAAATTGGACTCAGTTTGTGTGTTACATTCCGAAGCCTATAACTTGTGACTTTTTTGCAACCGGACCTCGTAATTGGACTCAAACTCTTTAATTACTATTGTTTCAACACATTTGAAGTGTTGGAACAAGATTTGGGACCGTCGAAACTAGTTAGCTCCATCCGTGCGTCAACGTCTCAAATTGGACTCAGTTTGTGTGTTACGTTCCGAAGCCTATAACTTGTGACTTTTTCGCAACCGGACCTCGTAATTGGACTCAAACTCTTCCATTACTATTGTTTCAGTACATTTGCAGTGTTGGGACAAGATTCGTGACAGTCGAAAGAAGTTTGCTCCATCCGTGCGTCAACGTCTCAAATTGGACTCAGTTTATTTATTACATTCCGAAGCCTATAACTTTGTGACTTTTTCGCAACCAGACCTCGTAATTGGACTCAAACTCTTCCATTACTACTGTTTCAACAGATTTTAAGTGATGGAACAAGATTTGGGACCGTCGAAACTAGTTAGCTCCATCTGTGCGTCAACGTCTCAAATTGGACTCAGTTTGTATGTTACATTCCGAAGCCTATAACTTGTGACTTTTTCGCAACCGGACATCGTAATTGGACTCAAACTCTTCCATTTCTATTGTTTCAACACATTTGAAGTGTTGGAACTAGATTCGTGACAGTCGAAACAAGTTAGCTCCATCCGTCCGTCAACGTCTAAAATTGGACTCAGTTTGTTTGTTACATTCCGAAGCCTATAACTTATGGGCTTTTAGCAATCGGACCATGTAATTGGACTCAAACTCTTCCATTACTATTGTTTCAACACAGTTGAATTGTTGGAACAAGATTCGTGACAGTCGAAACAAGTTAGCTCCATCCGTGCGTCAACGTCTCAAATTGGACTCAGTTTTTGTGTTACATTCCGAAGCCTATAACTTGTGACTTTTTCGCAACCGGACCTCGTAATTGGACTCAAACTCTCCCATTACTATTGTTTCAACATATTTGCAGTGTTGGGACAAGATTCGTGACAGTCGAAAGAAGTTTGCTCCATCCGTGCGTCAACGTCTCAAATTGGACTCAGTTTGTTTATTACATTCCGAAGCCTATAACTTGTGACTTTTTTGCAACCAGACCTCGTAATTGAAATCAAACTCTTCCATTACTATTGTTTCAACAGATTTAAAGTGTTGGAACAAGATTCGTGACAGTCGAAACAAGTTAGCTCCATCCGTGCGTCAACGTCTCAAATTGGACTCAGTTTGTGTGTTATATTGCGAAGGCTATAACTTGTGACATTTTCGCAACCGGACCTCTTATTTTGGACTCAAACTCTTCCATTACTATTGTTTCAACACATTTGATTTGTTGGAACAAGATTCTTGACAGTCGAAACAAGTTAGCTCCATCTGTGCGTCAACGTCTCAAATTGGACTCAGTTTGTGTGTTACATTCCGAAGCCTATAACTTGTGACTTTTTCGCAACCGGAAGTCGTAATTGGACTCAAACTCTTCCATTACTATTGTTTCAACACATTTGAAGTGTTGGAACAAGATTCGTGACAGTCGAAACAAGTTAGCTCCATCCATGCGTCAACGTCTCAAATTGGACTCAGTTTGTGTGTTACGTTCCGAAGCCTATAACTTGTGACTTTTTCGCAACCGGACCTCGTAATTAGACTCGAATTCTTCCATTACTATTGTTTCAACACATTTGAAGTGTTGGAACACGATTTGGTACAGTCGAAACAAGTTAGCTCCATCCGTGCGTCAACGTCTCAAATTGGAGTTAGTTTGTGTGTTACATTCCGAAGCCTATAACTTGTGACTTTTTCGCAACCAGACCTCGTAATTGAAATCAAACTCTTCCATTACTATTGTTTCAACATTTTTAAAGTGTTGGAACAAGATTTGGGACCGTCGAAACTAGTTAGCTCCATCCGTGCGTCAAGGTCTCAAATTGGACTCTGTTTGGGTGTTACGTTCCGAAGCCTATAACTTGTGACTTTTTCGCAACCGGACCTCGTAATTAGACTCGAATTCTTCCATTACTATTGTTTCAACACATTTGCAGTGTTGGGACAAGATTCGTGACAGTCGAAAGAAGTTTGCTCCATCCGTGCGTCAACGTCTCAAATTGGACTCATTTTGTTTATTACATTCCGAAGCCTATAACTTGTGACTTTTTCGCAACCAGACCTCGTAATTGAAATCAAACTCTTCCATTACTATTGTTTCAACAGATTTATAGTGTTGGAAAAAGATTTGGGACCGTCGAAACTAGTTAGCTCCATCCGTGCGTCAGGGTCTCAAATTGGACTCTGTTTGTGTGTTACGTTCCGAAGCCTATAACTTGTGACTTTTTCGCAACCGGACCTCGTAATTAGACTCGAATTCTTCCATTACTATTGTTTCAACAAATTTGAAGTGGTGGAACAAGATTCGGGACAGTCGAAACAAGTTAGCTCCATCCGTGCGTCAACGTCTCAAATTGGACTCAGTTTGTGTATTACATTCCGAAGCCTATAACTTGTGACTTTTTCGCAACCGGACCTCGTAATTGGACTCAAACTCTTCCATTACTATTGTTTCAACACATTTGAAGTGTTGGAACAAGATTCGTGACAGTCGAAACAAGTTAGCTCCATCCGTGCGTCAACGTCTCAAATTGGACTCAGTTTGTGTGTTATATTGCGAAGGCTATAACTTGTGACATTTTCGCAACCGGAGCTCTTATTTTGGACTCAAACTCTTCCATTACTATTGTTTCAACACATTTGATTTGTTGGAACAAGATTCTTGACAGTCGAAACAAGTTAGCTCCATCTGTGCGTCAACGTCTCGAATTGGACTCAGTTTGTGTATTACATTCCGAAGCCTATAACTTGTGACTTTTTCGCAACCGGACATCGTAATTAGACTCAAATTCTTCCATTACTATTGTTTCAACACATTTGAAGTGTTGGAACAAGATTCGGGACAGTCGAAAGAAGTTTGCTCCATCCGTTCGTCAATGTCTCTAATTGGACTCAGTTTGTGTTACATTCCAAAGCCTATAACTTGTGACTTTTTCGCAACCAGACCTCGTAATTGGAATCAAACTCTTCCATTACTATTGTTTCAACAGATTTAAAGTGTTGGAACAAGATTTGGGACCGTCGAAACTAGTTAGCTCCATCAGTGCGTCAACGTCTCAAATTGGACTCAGTTTGTGTGTTACGTTCCGAAGCCTATAACTTGTTACTTTTTCGCAACCGGACCTCGTAATTAGACTCGAATTCTTCCATTACTATTGTTTCAACACATTTAATGTGTTGGAACAAGATTCGGGACAGTCGAAACAAGTTAGCTCCATCCGTGCGTCAACGTCTCAAATTGGACTCAGTTTGTGTGTTACATTCCGAAGCCTATAACTTGTGACTTTTTCGCAACCGGACCTCGTAATTAGACTCGAATTCTTCCATTACTATTGTTTCAACACATTTGAAGTGTTGGAACAAGATTTGGGACCGTCGAAACTAGTTAGCTCCATCCGTGCGTCAACGTCTCAAATTGGACTCAGTTTGTGTGTTACGTTCCGAAGCCTATAACTTGTGACTTTTTCGCAACCGGACCTCGTAATTGGACTCAAACTCTTCCATTACTATTGTTTCAGTACATTTGCAGTGTTGGGACAAGATTCGTGACAGTCGAAAGAAGTTTGCTCCATCCGTGCGTCAACGTCTCAAATTGGACTCAGTTTATTTATTACATTCCGAAGCCTATAACTTGTGACTTTTTCGCAACCAGACCTCGTAATTGGACTCAAACTCTTCCATTACTACTGTTTCAACAGATTTTAAGTGTTGGAACAAGATTTGGGACCGTCGAAACTAGTTAGCTCCATCTGTGCGTCAACGTCTCAAATTGGACTCAGTTTGTATGTTACATTCCGAAGCCTATAACTTGTGACTTTTTCGCAACCGGACATCGTAATTGGACTCAAACTCTTCCATTTCTATTGTTTCAACACATTTGAAGTGTTGGAACTAGATTCGTGACAGTCGAAACAAGTTAGCTCCATCCGTCCGTCAACGTCTAAAATTGGACTCAGTTTGTTTGTTACATTCCGAAGCTTATAACTTATGGGCTTTTAGCAATCGGACCATGTAATTGGACTCAAACTCTTCCATTACTATTGTTTCAACACAGTTGAATTGTTGGAACAAGATTCGTGACAGTCGAAACAAGTTAGCTCCATCCGTGCGTCAACGTCTCAAATTGGACTCAGTTTTTGTGTTACATTCCGAAGCCTATAACTTGTGACTTTTTCGCAACCGGACCTCGTAATTGGACTCAAACTCTCCCATTACTATTGTTTCAACATATTTGCAGTGTTGGGACAAGATTCGTGACAGTCGAAAGAAGTTTGCTCCATCCGTGCGTCAACGTCTCAAATTGGACTCAGTTTGTTTATTACATTCCGAAGCCTATAACTTGTGACTTTTTTGCAACCAGACCTCGTAATTGAAATCAAACTCTTCCATTACTATTGTTTCAACAGATTTAAAGTGTTGGAACAAGATTCGTGACAGTCGAAACAAGTTAGCTCCATCCGTGCGTCAACGTCTCAAATTGGACTCAGTTTGTGTGTTATATTGCGAAGGCTATAACTTGTGACATTTTCGCAACCGGACCTCTTATTTTGGACTCAAACTCTTCCATTACTATTGTTTCAACACATTTGATTTGTTGGAACAAGATTCTTGACAGTCGAAACAAGTTAGCTCCATCTGTGCGTCAACGTCTCAAATTGGACTCAGTTTGTGTGTTACATTCCGAAGCCTATAACTTGTGACTTTTTCGCAACCGGAAGTCGTAATTGGACGCAAACTCTTCCATTACTATTGTTTCAACACATTTGAAGTGTTGGAACAAGATTCGTGACAGTCGAAACAAGTTAGCTCCATCCATGCGTCAACGTCTCAAATTGGACTCAGTTTGTGTGTTACGTTCCGAAGCCTATAACTTGTGACTTTTTCGCAACCGGACCTCGTAATTAGACTCGAATTCTTCCATTACTATTGTTTCAACACATTTGAAGTGTTGGAACACGATTTGGGACAGTCGAAACAAGTTAGCTCCATCCGTGCGTCAACGTCTCAAATTGGAGTTAGTTTGTGTGTTACATTCCGAAGCCTATAACTTGTGACTTTTTCGCAACCAGACCTCGTAATTGAAATCAAACTCTTCCATTACTATTGTTTCAACATTTTTAAAGTGTTGGAACAAGATTTGGGACCGTCGAAACTAGTTAGCTCCATCCGTGCGTCAAGGTCTCAAATTGGACTCTGTTTGGGTGTTACGTTCCGAAGCCTATAACTTGTGACTTTTTCGCAACCGGACCTCGTAATTAGACTCGAATTCTTCCATTACTATTGTTTCAACAAATTTGAAGTGGTGGAACAAGATTCGGGACAGTCGAAACAAGTTAGCTCCATCCGTGCGTCAACGTCTCAAATTGGACTCAGTTTGTGTATTACATTCCGAAGCCTATAACTTGTGACTTTTTCGCAACCGGACCTCGTAATTGGACTCAAACTCTTCCATTACTATTGTTTCAACACATTTGAAGTGTTGGAACAAGATTTGTGACAGTCGAAACAAGTTAGCTCCATCCGTGCGTCAACGTCTCAAATTGGACTCAGTTTGTGTGTTACGTTCCGAAGCCTATAACTTGTGACTTTTTCGCCACCGGACCTCGTAATTTGACTCGAATTCTTCCATTACTATTGTTTCAACAGATTTTAAGTGTTGGAACATGATTTGGGACCGTCGAAACAAGTTAGCTCCATCCGTGCGTCAACGTCTCAAATTGGACTCAGTTCGTTTGTTACATTACGAAGCCTATAACTTAAGGGCTTTTAGCAATCGGACCATGTAATTGGACTCAAACTCTTCCATTACTATTGTTTCAACACATTTGATGTGTTGGAACAAGATTCTTGACAGTCGAAACAAGTTAGCTCAATCCGTGCATCAACGTCTCAAATTGGACTCAGTTTGTGTATTACATTCCGAAGCCTATAACTTGTGACTTTTTCGCAACCGGACCTCGTAATTAGACTCGAATTCTTCTATTACTATTGTTTCAACACATTTGCAGTGTTGGGACAAGATTCGTGACAGTCGAAACAAGTTTGCTCCATCCGTGCGTCAACGTCTCAAATTGGACTCAGTTTGTGTATTACATTCCGAAGCTTATAACTTGTGACTTTTTCGCAACCATACCTCGTAATTGGACTCAAACTCTTCCATTACTATTGTTTCAACACATTTGAAGTGTTGGAACAAGATTTGTGACAGTCGAAACAAGTTAGCTCCATCCGTGCGTCAACGTCTCAAATTGGACTCAGTTTGTGTGTTACGTTCCGAAGCTTATAACTTGTGAATTTTTCGCAACCAGACCTCGTAATTGGACTCCAACTCTTCAATTACTATTGTTTCAACACATTTGCAGTGTTGGGACAAGATTCTTGACAGTCGAAAGAAGTTTGCTCCATCCGTGCGTCAACGTCTCAAATTGGACTCAGTTTGTGTATTACCTTCCAAAGCCCATAACTTGTGACTTTTTCGCAACCAGACCTCGTAATTGGACACAAACTCTTCAATTACTATTGTTTCAACACATTTGAAGTGTTGGAACAAGATTCGTGACAGTCGAAACTAGTTAGCTCCATCCGTGCGTCAACGTCTCAAATTGGACTCAGTTTGTGTGTTACGTTCCGAAGCTTATAACTTGTGAATTTTTCGCAACCAGACCTCGTAATTGGACTCCAACTCTTCTATTACTATTGTTTCAACAGATTTTAAGTGTTGGAACATGATTTGGGACCGTCGAAACAAGTTAGCTCCATCCATGCGTCAACGTCTCAAATTGGACTCAGTTTGTGTGTTATATTCCGAAGGCTATAACTTGTGACATTTTTGCAACCGGACCTCTTATTTTGGACTCAAACTCTTCCATTACTATTGTTTCAACACATTTGATGTATTGGAACAAGATTCTTGACAGTCGAAACAAGTTAGCTCCATCCGTGCATCAACGTCTCAAATTGGACTCAGTTTGTGTGTTACATTCCGAAGCCTATAACTTGTGACTTTTTCGCAACTGGACCTCGTAATTGGACTCAAACTCTTCCATTACTATTGTTTCAACACAATTGAAGTGTTGGAGCAAAATTCGGGACAGTCGAAAGAAGTTTGCTCCATCCGTTCTTCAATGTCTCTAATTGGACTCCAACTCTTCTATTACTATTGTTTCAACAGATTTTAAGTGTTGGAACATGATTTGGGACCGTCGAAACAAGTTAGCTCCATCCATGCGTCAACGTCTCAAATTGGACTCAGTTTGTGTGTTATATTCCGAAGGCTATAACTTGTGACATTTTCGCAACCGGACCTCTTATTTTGGACTCAAACTCTTCCATTACTATTGTTACAACACATTTGATGTATTGGAACAAGATTCTTGACAGTCGAAACAAGTTAGCTCCATCCGTGCATCAACGTCTCAAATTGGACTCAGTTTGTGTGTTACATTCCGAAGCCTATAACTTGTGACTTTTTCGCAACTGGACCTCGTAATTGGACTCAAGCTCTTCCATTACTATTGTTTCAACACATTTGAAGTCTTGGAGCAAAATTCGGGACAGTCGAAAGAAGTTTGCTCCATCCGTTCGTCAATGTCTCTAATTGGACTCAGTTTGTGTGTTACATTCCGAAGCCTATAACTTGTGACGTTTTCGCAACCAGAGCTCGTAATTTGACTCAAACTCTTCCATTACAATTGTTTCAACAGATTTTAAGTGTTGGAACATGATTTGGGAGCGTCGAAACAAGTTAGCTCTATCCGTGCGTCAACGTCTCAAATTGGACTCAGTTCGTTTGTTACATTCCGAAGCCTATAACTTAAGGGCTTTTAGCAATCGGACCATGTAATTGGACTCAAACTCTTCCATTACTATTGTTTCAACACATTTGATGTGTTGGAACAAGATTCTTGACAGTCGAAACAAGTTAGCTCACTCCGTGCATCAACGTCTCAAATTGGACTCAGTTTGTGTGTTACATTCCGAAGCCTATAACTTGTGACTTTTTCGCAATCGGACCTCGTAATTGGACTAAATCTCTTCCATTACCATTGTTTCAATACATTTGAATTGTTGGATCAAGAATCGTGACAGTCGAAACAAGTTAGCTCCATCCGTGCGTCAACGTCTCAAATTGGACTCAGTTTGTGTGTTACGTTCCGAAGCTTATAACTTGTGAATTTTTCGCAACCAGACCTCGTAATTGGACTCCAACTCTTCCATTACTATTGTTTCAACAGATTTTAAGTGTTGGAACATGATTTGGGACCGTCGAAGCAAGTTAGCTCCATCCATGCGTCAACGTCTCAAATTGGACTCAGTTTGTGTGTTACATTCCGAAGCCTATAACTTGTGACTTTTTCGCAACCAGACCTCTTAATTGGACTCAAACTCTTCCATTACTATTGTTTGAACACATTTGCAGTATTGGGACAAGATTCGTGACAGTCGAAAGAAGTTTGCTCCATCCGTGCGTCAACGTCTCGAATTGGACTCAGTTTGTGTATTACATTCCGAAGCCTATAACTTGTGACTTTTTCGCAACCGGACCTCGTGATTGGACTCAAACTCTTCCATTACTATTGTTTCAACACATTTGAAGTGTTGGAACAAGATTCGTGACAGTCGAAACAAGGTAGCTCCATCCGTGCGTCAACGTCTCAAATTGGACTCAGTTTGTGTGTTACATTCCGAAGCGTATAACTTGTGACTTTTTCGCAACCGGACCTTGTAATTAGACTCGAATTCTTCCATTACTATTGTTTCAACACATTTGAAGTGTTGGAACAAGATTCGGGACAGTCGAAACAAGTTAGCTCCATCCGTGCGTCAACGTCTCAAATTGGAGTCAGTTTGTGTGTTACATTCCGAAGCCTATAACTTGTGACTTTTTCGCAACCAGACCTCGTAATTGGAATCAAACTCTTCCATTACTATTGTTTCAACAGATTTAAAGTGTTGGAACAAGATTTGGGACCGTCGAAACTAGTTAGCTCCATCCGTGCGTCAACGTCTCAAATTGGACTCAGTTTGTGTGTTACATTCCGAAGCCTATAACTTGTGACTTTTTCGCAATCGGACCTCGTAATTGGACTCAAACTCTTCCATTACTATTGTTTTTTTTTTGGATATTAAGCTTGGGGTTAGGCAGACCCCTACCTGACCTTAAAGAGAATCAAGTTCTGAAATAGAAACGACCAGATGCATCTTCTGAGAGGATGACATCAAGTTCTAAAGGAAAAGAAGATGGAAGTAAAAAGTTACATCCAAAATTAAGAACTAACGAGGCTAGAAGGTCCGCAGCTCTGTTGACCTCTCTATAAACATGGCATATCTCAAAGGATTCAAATCTGGATCGGTTCTGATTGATAGACCAAACAAGCTTACGTGATCTCCAAGGAATAGGTAAAGTCCCTCGAACAATATCTACTGCTTGGGCAGAATCCGATGCAACTAGGATCGAATCAATACCATGGGAAAGAGCTAATTGAATGTCAATGGAGATAGCTTGAAGTTCGTGGAAGATGATAGACTCTTTCGGATAGCCACCCGCAAATGCTATAATGGCATTGCCATTACATTCTCTCAAAATGCCGCCATAACCAGCTGAATGGTCTCTCATAGACCCATCGGTGTTGAGAAGATAAGTGTTTGGAAGAGGAGGAATCCATTTGCAAGTAATAGGTGGAATGTGGTGAAAAATAACCGGGATTCGCCATGATTCAAAAAATGCTCTACTGCGTGGAGAATCTTCGATCTTAAATTCTTTAGAACCAATTCTAGTTCTAGTGACCTCTACAATCTGATGCAAAATCACTTCTTTAGGTAGAAAGGTGTTTCTGAAAGTACGCATGTTCCGTTCCTTCCAAATCATATAAATAGTAGCATTGAACGCTACTTTAAGAACTTGTGAAATCAAGTCCGAACCGGTGAAGTTGCTGAGAATCCATTGTGCTTCAAGATCAGAAGAAGCCACAACTCTATTGAAGCGAGAAAGCAGCAACACTTGAGACCATATGTATTGCGTATATGGGCAATCAAAGTAAAGATGTTTGACGCTTTCTTCTGTGACCCAGCAGAAAAAGCATTTGAAGTTGTCAACCACATGCCTTACTTGGGGTTTATCTTTGGTGAGAAGGCCACCTGTTATAGCAAGCCAAGAAACAAAGCAATGTCTTGGGATAGAGAGGCTGGTCCACACAATATTGCACCAGTCGACCTTATCTCCTCTAAGACGAATCGCTTAAGCTGAGTCAAGAGTGAATTGGCCCGACGAAGAAGGTTTCCAGATAATATCATCCTTAAGCATAAGGGGCTCAATATCAACTTTAGCAAGATTACTCCAAATAAGATCTAGTTCTTGAGTATGTGCTTGGGGCCTAGTCCAAACTCCATCATTAATAAGACTAGAAACCTTATCAAGGAGTCGAAGTCGAGTGTCGAACTGTTGGTTACGATAGAACACATCTATCAATATACCTTGGGGGTGCCATGGATCGTGCCAAAGGGATGTATTTTGGCCATCCCCTATAAGATGTAAAATCAATAACTTGGCAGCTTGGCGAGATGCAAGAACCTTTCTCCAAATCCACGAGCAGTCTTGGGGAATAGCCATAGTCCAGAATTGCTGATTTCGGACAAGATTAGCTTTAGACCATGCAACCCAAAGGTTATCTTGATTTGCAGCTATAGCAAAGGTATGACGGAGAATGGCTGCCTTGTTCCAATTTTCCAAACTTCGCAACCCAAGGCCACCTTCTGATTTAGGACAGCAAATCTTGTTCCAAGCAACTGCGTAGGATTTCCTTAGAAGATCCGGGCCACTCCAAAGGAATTTAGAACATAAGCTTTCAATTTTCCTTAAAATAAATTTCGGCATAAGGAAACAAAAACTCCAATAGAGTTGAATGCTATGAAGCACTGACTTGATCAATTCCAGCCGACCGGCATAGGAGAGAAGTTTGCCCTTCCATGCTTGAATCCGGGCCAATAATCTATCAAGTAGAGGTTGACAATCAGCTGCCGATAATCTTGATGAGATCAAAGGTAATCCCAAATACCGAATAGGGATAGTCCCTTCTTGGAAGCCAAGAATTTCCAAAATTTCCTCCTTTGTTGCAGCCTCTAACCCAGAACTGAAGAAGGAACTCTTAGTTCGATTAGCTTCCAAGCCCGTGATATCTTTGAAAAGAATGAGAATGTCATTGAGGGTGGCTGCAGATTGAACATCACCCCCAAAGAATACCATAAGATCATCGGCGAAGCAGAGATGAGTTATGGTAGGGGATCGACATTTGGGGTGCAAAGTGAAAAGTCCATCACGAGCTTGCTGTTGGATAAGAACATTGAAGATACCCATCGCTAGAACGAATATGTAGGGAGACAAAGGGTCACCTTGCCTAATTCCCTTGCGGCCTTCAAAGTATCCCTCCGGGCTACCATTGATAAGAATAGAGAATTTGACCGTAGTAAGGCAGATGCGGATCCAATCAATATAATCCAGGTGGAAATTCAGCTTGATAAGGAGAGCTATAATGAAATCCCATCGAAGATTATCGAAAGCCTTCTTGAGATCGATCTTAACTGTGCAACGAGGAGGAAGGTTGTTCCTGTGGTAATTTCTGAAGAGTTCATGGCATATTTGAATGTTGTCGCTGATATTCCGACCTTGGACAAAGGCGGATTGATATGGCTCGACCAAAAAAGGTAGATGAGGCTTCAATCTATTAGCCAAAATTTTCGAGATACATTTGTATATAATGTTACAGCAGGAGATAGGGCGAAAATCTGTAACGGAGGTAGGATTACTCACCTTTGGGATAAGGGATAGAAAAGTAGAGTTGACTCCACAAGGTAGCTTATGCGATCGGAAAAATTTTTTTATAGCTTTGATGAAGTCCACTTTGATAATATGCCAAGTTCTTTTGAAGAAGCAAGCATTGAAGCCGTCTGGCCCCGGAGCCTTAAAATCATTCATGCTAAAAAGCACTTTCTGGATCTCCTCCTCAGAAATCTCAACAGCCATCTCATTCTTGTGAGTGTCATCAAGTATTCTTTCCAACGAGAGGGAAGCAATGATGTCGCTATTGTAATTATCCTCCACCGAGCCAAGCTGGTCATGAAAATATCTCAGAATTTCAACTTTGATGTCATTAGCTTCCGTGAGCTTATGATTGTTCTGATCATATAGACTGAGAATAGCATTTCTGGATCTTCTTGCTTTGAGGGAGCTATGGAAAAAAGAGGAATTACTGTCCCCAAGTGACAGCCAATTAACTCTAGATTTTTGCTTAATGTGGGCTTCTTCAAAAGCTGAAAGAGTGGAATAACGTTTAAGAAGGCTGGCTTCTTGTAAACTGAAGGTTTCATCACCGGGATGCATTTGGATGAGCTTTTGGATGTCATCAAGATCAGATTTGGCAGAACAAACCTGGTTACTCAAATTATTGAAGGTGCTGCGGTTCCAATCTTTGAGCTTAGCTTTAAGAAGCTTGAGTTTTTGGGTTAATCGAAACATGGGATTCCCGAGAATAGAAACTTTCCAAACTTCTTCAACAATAGGCAAAAAATGAGGGTGATCAACCCAAAAGTTAAAAAACTTGAAGGGTTTAATGCCGTGTAAGTTTTTTTGACACCAACTCAACAGCACAGGGCAGTGGTCGGAGATGCCAGGAGGGAAAAACTCAGCTTGAGAATCGTTGAATGAGTTAACCCAGAGATGGTTAACAAGGACCCGATCAAGCTTGCAGAAAATTTGATTGCTCCCATGGCTCTTGTTACTCCAAGTATATTTCATGCCAATGTGCTTCAAATCTTCGAGGCCGGTGTCATTCAAGCATTCTTTGAATTCTCTGAGCGAGCTGAGTTTGGCTGGGTTACCCCCAATTTTCTCGTCAGCAAATCGTATAGTGTTGAAATCTCCCATAACAGTCCAAGGGCAACTGATGCTACCAGCAAGTGAAGACAAGAAATGCCATAACTCTCGACGAACTTCCAGCTTGTTATCTGCATAAACAACTGTAAGAAAAAATTGTTTATTACCAACAATTTCATTGACAGAGCAATGAATGGCCTGGTGATTCTTATGCAGGAGTTGGATATCTACAACCGCTGGATCCCATAGTATCCAAACACGACCATGGGTAGAGTTATCATAGTTCTCAAGGAGACGCCAACCAGGACAGATCCACGCCTGAATTTTGCTGCTATGGATGCTTCGCACTTTAGTTTCAATTAGCCTAATGATAGAAAGATGCTTGAGTTGGATAAGACTCTTAACTTCTCTCTGTTTATTGGAGTCATTCAGACCCCTGATGTTCCAAACAACAATGTTATTCATTGGAGACAGCAGGAGGAAGATTACCTATCTGGGTACTCCCCTTGTCTAGACTGTCTGTGGAACGGTATAAAGAAGTGGTCATTTCCGCTATACCTTCGCGTAGCCTTGATACAGAATCAGAATTACAATTCTTTCGCTTGAGTATTGCCAATTCATTAGAGCTAAAATCAGATGGACCAGCTTTTCCTTTAGACAGTGATTCGTCATTATCGTGGTCATTAAAATTCTTGTCTAGGATGCTGAATTTATTGCGAAGATGGAGGATCTCTGTAGGCTTTACCGTTGCTGGATCAGCACCCTGTTTCATTGAGTCACTGGGACAAATAGCAGGGGGGTTCAATGAGGTGGCTGGGGTAATCCATCCCTCCTCTGTACTAGGAGGCTGATGATAATCTCCATTGAGCTCGTCAGATTCTACCTCAGAACTGAGTTCTGCGGTCGGCTTTAGAACCCATTCTCGACGAACTCTTTTCTTAACTCCCGGACAGCCCTTGTCATTGTGACCCAATGAACAACACAAAGAACACTTCATAGGCTTCCAGGAGTATTCGACACGAACATCAACAGTGGGAAAACCTTCAATTTCGACTGGTATAGATTCAGGGAATGAGCTCGTCGCATCAACTTCAATGCAGACCCTAGCATATGAAAGTCTACTCCGATTAACAGTAGCATTATCGAGGAAAATTGGTTTGCCCACTGCACTAGCGACATAGCTGATCCCAGTAGGAGTCCAAAGGATCTTTGGTAGAGCGATGAGATTGATCCAAATTGGCAGCGATAGAAAGTTGTTAAACAGAGAATCAACATTGGGTTGCCAAGGGCGAAGAACCAAAAGACGACCAGATATAAACCAAGGCCCGCGATCGAGGATATTTTCTCGATCCTCAGGATCAGAAAATTTCATATAAAGAAGGCCATTATCCTGCATTGAGAGATCTAGAGTGCCTTTGGGTTTCCATAACCTTTCAAGAGAATTCTTAATCCAAAAGAATGGAAGTTTCTTACCTACGATTCGGCCAACCAAGTAATCTTCCCAAATAGATCTGCCTTCGTCAAGAACTTCAATCGGACATCTGACCACAGATTTGCCATCGACAATACAAGGCTCATAAAACTGAAGTTCTGATTTCTTAGTACCAGACGGTTGTGCATGAGAAAACAAAGATTTCCAAGAAACAGGCGGGCAAGCAGGAGCTGGTAGACCCAAAGATTGGCCCAAAACAGGGAATTCCTCGATAAAAAGAGGGGCTAACGGCATCTCAGAAGAAGCTGACACCGTTGGAGTTCGAGCCGGTTGTGTAGACTTCAGCGGGGAGCCGGAGGAGCCAGGAGCAAGCCCCGGGGGGCCTGCCATAAGGAGAAAATCTACGATCTACAGCAAAGAAATACCGATCAAGGAAGACCTAACCTGAACAATCAAAGAATTGGAGAAGAAGAAGAAGCCGGATTGCAGCGAATAAGTGGAGAAAATTAAAAAACTAGAAGAAAAAAAATTCAAGATCCAAACCAAACCCTAGGAGAGAGAAGAGAGCACTTCCTTCCCATTCTCAGTTTTTTTTTCGTCTTACTTCTCTTTAAACTTTCCATTACTATTGTTTCAACATATTTGAATTGTTGGAACAAGATTCGTGACAGTCGAAACAAGTTAGCTCCATCCGTGCGTCAACGTCTCAAATTGGACTCAGTTTGTGTGTTACGTTCCGAAGCCTATAACTTGTGACTTTTTCGCAACCGGACCTCGTAATTAGACTCGAATTCTTCCATTACTATTGTTTCAACACATTTGAAGTGTTGGAACAAGATTCGGGACAGTCGAAACAAGTTAGCTCCATCCGTGCGTCAACGTCTCAAATTGGACTCAGTTTGTGTGTTACATTCCGAAGCCTATAACTTGTTACTTTTTCGCAACCGGACCTCGTAATTAGACTCAAATTCTTCCATTTCTATTGTTTCAACACATTTGAAGTGTTGGAACTAGATTCGTGACAGTCGAAACAAGTTAGCTCCAGCTGTGCGTCAACGTCTCAAACTGGACTCAGTTTGTTTGTTACATTCCGAAGCCTATAACTTATGGGCTTTTAGCAATCGGACCATGTAATTGGACTCAAACTCTTCCATTACTATTGTTTCAACACAGTTGAATTGTTGGAACAAGATTCGTCACAGTCGAAACAAGTTAGCTTCATCCGTGCGTCAACGTCTCAAATTGGACTCAATTTTTGTGTTACATTCCGAAGCCTATAACTTGTGACTTTTTCGCAACCGGACCTCGTAATTGGACTCAAACTCTTCCATTACTATTGTTTCAACACATTTGCAGTGTTGGGACAAGATTCGTGACAGTCGAAAGAAGTTTGCTCCATCCGTGCGTCAACGTCTCAAATTGGACTCAGTTTGTTTATTACATTCCAAAGCCTATAACTTGTGACTTTTTCGCAACCAGACCTCCTAATTGAAATCAAACTCTTCCATTACTATTGTTTCAACAGATTTAAAGTGTTGGAACAAGATTTGGGACCGTCGAAACTAGTTAGCTCCATCCGTGCGTCAACGTCTCAAATTGGACTCTGTTTGTGTGTTACATTCCGAAGCCTATAACTTGCGACTTTTTCGCAACCAGACCTCGTAATTGGACTCAAACTCTTCCATTACTATTGTTTGAACACATTTACAGTATTGGGACAAGATTCGTGACAGTCGAAAGAAGTTTGCTCCATCCGTGCGTCAACGTCTCTAATTGGACTCAGTTTGTGTATTACATTCCGAAGCCTATAACTTGTGACTTTTTCGCAACCGGACCTCGTGATTGGACTCAAACTCTTCCATTACTATTGTTTCAACACATTTCAAGTGTTGGAACAAGATTCGTGACAGTCGAAACAAGTTAGCTCCATCCATGCGTCAACGTCTCAAATTGGACTCAGTTTGTGTGTTATATTCCAAAGGCTATAACTTGTGACATTTTCGCAACCGGACCTCTTATTTTGGACTCAAACTCTTCCATTACTATTGTTTCAACACATTTGAAGTGTTGGAACAAGATTCGTAACAGTCGAAACAAGTTAGCTCCATCCATGCGTCAACGTCTCAAATTGGACTCAGTTTGTGTGTTATATTCCGAAGGCTATAACTTGTGACATTTTCGCAACCGGACCTCTTATTTTGGACTCAAACTCTTCCATTACTATTGTTTCAACACATTTGAAGTGTTGGAACAAGATTCGTGACAGTCGAAACAAGTTAGCTCCATCCGTGCGTCAACGTCTCAAATTGGACTCAGTTTGTGTGTTACGTTCCAAAGCCTATAACTTGTGACTTTTTTGCAATCGAACCTCGTAATTAGACTCGAATTCTTCCATTACTATTGTTTCAACACATTAAAAGTGTTGGAACAAGATTCGGGACAGTCGAAATAAGTTAGCTCCATCCGTGCGTCAATGTCTTTAATTGGACTCAGTTTGTGTGTTACATTCCGAAGCCTATAACTTGTGACTTTTTCGCAACCGGACCTCGTAATTGGACTCAAACTCTTCCATTACTATTGTTTCAACAGATTTTAAGTGTTGGAACAAGATTGGGGACCGTCGAAACTAGTTAGCTCCATCTGTGCGTCAACGTCTCAAATTGGACTCAGTTTGTGTGTTACATTCCGAAGCCTATAACTTGTGACTTTTTCGCAACCGGACCTCGTAATTGGACTCAAACTCTTCCATTACTATTGTTTCAACACATTTGAAGTGTTGGAACAAGATTCGTGACAGTCGAAACAAGTTAGCTCCATCCGTGCGTCAACGGCTCAAATTGGACTCAGTTTGTGTGTTACGTTCCGAAGCCTATAACTTGTGACTTTTTCGCAACCGAACCTCGTAATTAGACTCGAATTCTTCCATTACTATTGTTTCAACACATTTGAAGTGTTGGAACAAGATTCGGGACAGTCGAAACAAGTTAGCTCCATCCGTGCGTCAACGTCTCAAATTGGACTCAGTTTGTGTGTTACATTCCGAAGCCTATAACTTGTGACTTTTTCGCAACCGGACCTCGTAATTGGACTCAAACTCTTCAATTACTATTGTTTCAACACATTTGAAGTGTTGGAACAAGATTCGGGACAGTCGAAAGAAGTTTGCTCCATCCGTTCGTCAATGTCTCTAATTGGACTCAGTTTGTGTGTTACATTCCAAAGCCTATAACTTGTGACTTTTTCGCAACCAGACCTCGTAATTTGACTCAAACTCTTCCATTTCTATTGTTTCAACACATTTGAAGTGTTGGAACTAGATTCGTGACAGTCGAAACAAGTTAGCTCCATCCGTGCGTCAACGTCTCAAATTGGACTCAGTTTGTTTGTTACATTCCGAAGCCTATAACTTATGGGCTTTTAGCAATCGGACCATGTAATTGGACTCAAACTCTTCCATTGCTATTGTTTCAACACAGTTGAATTGTTGGAACAAGATTCGTGACAGTCGAAACAAGTTAGCTCCATCCGTGCGTCAACGTCTCAAATTAGACTCAGTTTTTGAGTTACATTCCGAAGCCTATAACTTGTGACTTTTTCGCAACCGGACCTCGTAATTGGACTCAAACTCTTCTATTACTGTTGTTTCAACACATTTGCAGTGTTGGAACAAGATTCGTGGCAGTCGAAAGAAGTTTGCTCCATCCGTGCGTCAACGTCTCAAATTTGACTCAGTTTGTTTATTACATTCCGAAGCCTATAACTTGTGACTTTTTCGCAACCAGACCTCGTAATTGAAATCAAACTCTTCCATTACTATTGTTTCAACAGATTTAAAGTGTTGGAACAAGATTTGGGACCGTCGAAACTAGTTAGCTCCATCCGTGCGTCAACGTCTCAAATTGGACTCGGTTTGTGTGTTACATTCCGAAGCCTATAACTTGTGACTTTTTCGCAACCAGACCTCGTAATTGGACTCAAACTCTTCCATTACTATTGTTTGAACACATTTACAGTATTGGGACAAGATTCGTGACAGTCGAAAGAAGTTTGCTCCATCCGTGCGTCAACGTCTCAAATTAGACTCAGTTTGTGTATTACATTCCGAAGCCTATAACTTGTGACTTTTTCGCAACCGGACCTCGTGATTGGACTCAAACTCTTCCATTACTATTGTTTCAACACATTTGAAGTGTTGGAACAAGATTCGTGACAGTCGAAACAAGTTAGCTCCATCCGTGCGTCAACGTCTCAAATTGGACTCAGTTTGTGTGTTACGTTCCGAAGCCTATAACTTGTGACTTTTTTGCAACCGGACCTCGTAATTAGACTCGAATTCTTTCATTAGTATTGTTTCAACACATTTGAAGTACTGGAACAAGATTCGGGACAGTCGAAACAAGTTAGCTCCATCCGTGCGTCAACGTCTCAAATTGGACTCAATTTGTGTGTTACATTCCGAAGCCAATAACTTGTGACTTTTTCGCAACCGGACCTCGTAATTAGACTCGAATTCTTCCATTACTATTGTTTCAACACATTTGAAGTGTTGGAACAAGATTCGGGACAGTCGAAACAAGTTAGCTCCATCCGTGCGTCAACGTCTGAAATTGGAGTCAGTTTGTGTGTTACATTCCAAAGCCTATAACTTGTCACTTTTTCGCAACCGGACCTCGTAATTGGACTCAAACACTTCCATCACTATTGTTTCTACACTTTTGAAATGTTGGAACTAGATTCGGGACAGTCGAAACAAGTTAGCTCCATCCGTGCGTCAACGTCTCAAATTGGAGTCAGTTTGTGTGTTACATTCCGAAGCCTATAACTTGTGACTTTTTCGCAACCAGACCTCGTAATTGGAATCAAACACTTTCATTACTATTGTTTCAACAGATTTAAAGTGTTGGAACAAGATTTGGGACCGCCGAAACTAGTTAGCTCCATCCGTGCGTCAACGTCTCAAATTGGACTCAGTTTGTGTGTTGCATTCCGAAGCCTATAACTTGTGACTTTTTCGCAACCAGACCTCGTAATTGGACTCAAACTCTTCCATTACTATTGTTTGAACACATTTGCAGTATTGGGACAAGATTCGTGACAGTCGAAAGAAGTTTGCTCCATCCGTGCGTCAACGTCTCGAATTGGACTCAGTTTGTGTATTACATTCCGAAGCCTATAACTTGTGACTTTTTCGCAACCGGACCTCGTGATTGGACTCAAACTCTTCCATTACTATTGTTTCAACACATTTGAAGTGTTGGAACAAGATTCGGGACAGTCGAAACAAGTTAGCTCCATCCGTGCGTCAACGTCTCAAATTGGACTCAGTTTGTGTGTTACGTTCCGAAGCCTATAACTTGTGACTTTTTCGCAACCGGACCTCGTAATTAGACTCGAATTCTTCCATTACTATTGTTTCCACACATTTGAAGTGTTGGAACAAGATTCGGGACAGTCGAAACAAGTTAGCTCCATCCGTGCGTCAACGTCTCAAATTGGACTCAGTTTGTGTGTTACGTTCCGAAGCCAATAACTTGTGACTTTTTCGCAACCGGACCTCGTAATTAGACTCAAATTCTTCCATTACTATTGTTTCAACACATTTGAAGTGTTGGAACAAGATTCGGGACAGTCGAAACAAGTTAGCTCCATCCGTGCGTCAACGTCTGAAATTGGAGTCAGTTTGTGTGTTACATTCTAAAGCCTATAACTTGTGACTTTTTCGCAACCGGACCTCGTAATTGGACTCAAACTCTTCCATTACTATTGTTTCAACACTTTTGAAATGTTGGAACTAGATTCGGGACAGTCGAAACAAGTTAGCTCCATCCGTGCGTCAACGTCTCAAATTGGAGTCAGTTTGTGTGTTACATTCCGAAGCCTATAACTTGTGACTTTTTCGCAACCAGACCTCGTAATTGGAATCAAACACTTTCATTACTATTGTTTCAACAGATTTAAAGTGTTGGAACAAGATTTGGGACCGCCGAAACTAGTTAGCTCCATCCGTGCGTCAACGTCTCAAATTGGACTCAGTTTGTGTGTTACATTCCGAAGCCTATAACTTGTGACTTTTTCGCAACCAGACCTCGTAATTGGACTTAAACTCTTCCATTACTATTGTTTGAACACATTTGCAGTATTGGGACAAGATTCGTGACAGTCGAAAGAAGTTTGCTCCATCCGTGCGTCAACGTCTCCAATTGGACTCAGTTTGTGTGTTACGTTCCGAAGCCTATAACTTGTGACTTTTTCGCAACCGGACCTCGTAATTAGACTCGAATTCTTCCATTACTATTGTTTCAACACATTTGAAGTGTTGGAACAAGATTCGGGACAGTCGAAACAAGTTAGCTCCATCCGTGCGTCAACGTCTGAAATTGGAGTCAGTTTGTGTGTTACATTCCAAAGCCTATAACTTGTGACTTTTTCGCAACCGGACCTCGTAATTGGACTCAAACTCTTCCATCACTATTGTTTCTACACTTTTGAAATGTTGGAACTAGATTCGGGATAGTCGAAACAAGTTAGCTCCATCCGTGCGTCAACGTCTCAAATTGGAGTCAGGTTGTGTGTTACATTCCGAAGCCTATAACTTGTGACTTTTTCGCAACCAGACCTCGTAATTGGAATCAAACACTTTCATTACTATTGTTTCAACAGATTTAAAGTGTTGGAACAAGATTTGGGACCGCCGAAACTAGTTAGCTCCATCCGTGCGTCAACGTCTCAAATTGGACTCAGTTTGTGTGTTGCATTCCGAAGCCTATAACTTGTGACTTTTTCGCAACCAGACCTCGTAATTGGACTCAAACTCTTCCATTACTATTGTTTGAACACATTTGCAGTATTGGGACAAGATTCGTGACAGTCGAAAGAAGTTTGCTCCATCCGTGCGTCAACGTCTCGAATTGGACTCAGTTTGTGTATTACATTCCGAAGCCTATAACTTGTGACTTTTTCGCAACCGGACCTCGTGATTGGACTCAAACTCTTCCATTACTATTGTTTCAACACATTTGAAGTGTTGGAACAAGATTCGTCACAGTCGAAACAAGTTAGCTCCATCCGTGCGTCAACGTCTCAAATTGGACTCAGTTTGTGTGTTACGTTCCGAAGCCTATAACTTGTGACTTTTTCGCAACCGGACCTCGTAATTAGACTCGAATTCTTCCATTACTATTGTTTCCACACATTTGAAGTGTTGGAACAAGATTCGGGACAGTCGAAACAAGTTAGCTCCATCCGTGCGTCAACGTCTCAAATTGGACTCAGTTTGTGTGTTACGTTCCGAAGCCAATAACTTGTGACTTTTTCGCAACCGGACCTCGTAATTAGACTCAAATTCTTCCATTACTATTGTTTCAACACATTTGAAGTGTTGGAACAAGATTCGGGACAGTCGAAACAAGTTAGCTCCATCCGTGCGTCAACGTCTGAAATTGGAGTCAGTTTGTGTGTTACATTCTAAAGCCTATAACTTGTGACTTTTTCGCAACCGGACCTCGTAATTGGACTCAAACTCTTCCATTACTATTGTTTCAACACTTTTGAAATGTTGGAACTAGATTCGGGACAGTCGAAACAAGTTAGCTCCATCCGTGCGTCAACGTCTCAAATTGGAGTCAGTTTGTGTGTTACATTCCGAAGCCTATAACTTGTGACTTTTTCGCAACCAGACCTCGTAATTGGAATCAAACTCTTTCATTACTATTGTTTCAACAGATTTAAAGTGTTGGAACAAGATTTGGGACCGCCGAAACTAGTTAGCTCCATCCGTGCGTCAACGTCTCAAATTGGACTCAGTTTGTGTGTTACATTCCGAAGCCTATAACTTGTGACTTTTTCGCAACCAGACCTCGTAATTGGACTTAAACTCTTCCATTACTATTGTTTGAACACATTTGCAGTATTGGGACAAGATTCGTGACAGTCGAAAGAAGTTTGCTCCATCCGTGCGTCAACGTCTCAAATTGGACTCAGTTTGTGTGTTACGTTCCGAAGCCTATAACTTGTGACTTTTTCGCAACCGGACCTCGTAATTAGACTCGAATTCTTCCATTACTATTGTTTCAACACATTTGAAGTGTTGGAACAAGATTCGGGACAGTCGAAACAAGTTAGCTCCATCCGTGCGTCAACGTCTGAAATTGGAGTCAGTTTGTGTGTTACATTCCAAAGCCTATAACTTGTGACTTTTTCACAACCGGACCTCGTAATTGGACTCAAACTCTTCCATTACTATTGTTTCAACACTTTTGAAATGTTGGAACTAGATTCGTGACAGTCGAAACTAGTTAGCTCCATCCGTGCGTCAACGTCTCAAATTGGAGTCAGTTTGTGTGTTACATTCCGAAGCCTGTAACTTGTGACTTTTTCGCAACCAGACCTCGTAATTCTAATCAAACTCTTCCATTACTATTGTTTCAATAGATTTAAAGTGTTGGAACAAGATTTGGGACCGTCGAAACTAGTTAGCTCCATCCGTGCGTCAACGTCTCAAATTGGACTCAGTTTGTGTGTTACATTCCGAAGCCTATAACTTGTGACTTTTTCCCAACCAGACCTCTTAAATGGACTCAAACTCTTGGGACAAGATTCGTGACAGTCGAAAGAAGTTTGCTCCATCCGTGCGTCAACGTCTCGAATTGGACTCAGTTTGTGTATTACATTCCGAAGCCTATAACTTGTGACTTTTTCGCAACCGGACCTCGTGATTGGACTCAAAATCTTCCATTACTATTGTTTCAACACATTTGAAGTGTTGGAACAAGATTCGGGACAGTCGAAACAAGTTAGCTCCATCCGTGCGTCAACGTCTCAAATTGGACTCAGTTTGTGTGTTACGTTCCGAAGCCTATAACTTGTGACTTTTTCGCAACCGGACCTCGTAATTAGACTCGAATTCTTCCATTACTATTGTTTCCACACATTTGAAGTGTTGGAACAAGATTCGGGACAGTCGAAACAAGTTAGCTCCATCCGTGCGTCAACGTCTCAAATTGGACTCAGTTTGTGTGTTACGTTCCGAAGCCAATAACTTGTGACTTTTTCGCAACCGGACCTCGTAATTAGACTCAAATTCTTCCATTACTATTGTTTCAACACATTTGAAGTGTTGGAACAAGATTCGGGACAGTCGAAACAAGTTAGCTCCATCCGTGCGTCAACGTCTGAAATTGGAGTCAGTTTGTGTGTTACATTCTAAAGCCTATAACTTGTGACTTTTTCGCAACCGGACCTCGTAATTGGACTCAAACTCTTCCATTACTATTGTTTCAACACTTTTGAAATGTTGGAACTAGATTCGGGACAGTCGAAACAAGTTAGCTCCATCCGTGCGTCAACGTCTCAAATTGGAGTCAGTTTGTGTGTTACATTCCGAAGCCTATAACTTGTGACTTTTTCGCAACCAGACCTCGTAATTGGAATCAAACACTTTCATTACTATTGTTTCAACAGATTTAAAGTGTTGGAACAAGATTTGGGACCGCCGAAACTAGTTAGCTCCATCCGTGCGTCAACGTCTCAAATTGGACTCAGTTTGTGTGTTACATTCCGAAGCCTATAACTTGTGACTTTTTCGCAACCAGACCTCGTAATTGGACTTAAACTCTTCCATTACTATTGTTTGAACACATTTGCAGTATTGGGACAAGATTCGTGACAGTCGAAAGAAGTTTGCTCCATCCGTGCGTCAACGTCTCCAATTGGACTCAGTTTGTGTGTTACGTTCCGAAGCCTATAACTTGTGACTTTTTCGCAACCGGACCTCGTAATTAGACTCGAATTCTTCCATTACTATTGTTTCAACACATTTGAAGTGTTGGAACAAGATTCGGGACAGTCGAAACAAGTTAGCTCCATCCGTGCGTCAACGTCTGAAATTGGAGTCAGTTTGTGTGTTACATTCCAAAGCCTATAACTTGTGACTTTTTCGCAACCGGACCTCGTAATTGGACTCAAACTCTTCCATCACTATTGTTTCTACACTTTTGAAATGTTGGAACTAGATTCGGGATAGTCGAAACAAGTTAGCTCCATCCGTGCGTCAACGTCTCAAATTGGAGTCAGGTTGTGTGTTACATTCCGAAGCCTATAACTTGTGACTTTTTCGCAACCAGACCTCGTAATTGGAATCAAACACTTTCATTACTATTGTTTCAACAGATTTAAAGTGTTGGAACAAGATTTGGGACCGCCGAAACTAGTTAGCTCCATCCGTGCGTCAACGTCTCAAATTGGACTCAGTTTGTGTGTTGCATTCCGAAGCCTATAACTTGTGACTTTTCGCAACCGGACCTCGTGATTGGACTCAAACTCTTCCATTACTATTGTTTCAACACATTTGAAGTGTTGGAACAAGATTCGTCACAGTCGAAACAAGTTAGCTCCATCCGTGCGTCAACGTCTCAAATTGGACTCAGTTTGTGTGTTACGTTCCGAAGCCTATAACTTGTGACTTTTTCGCAACCGGACCTCGTAATTAGACTCGAATTCTTCCATTACTATTGTTTCCACACATTTGAAGTGTTGGAACAAGATTCGGGACAGTCGAAACAAGTTAGCTCCATCCGTGCGTCAACGTCTCAAATTGGACTCAGTTTGTGTGTTACGTTCCGAAGCCAATAACTTGTGACTTTTTCGCAACCGGACCTCGTAATTAGACTCAAATTCTTCCATTACTATTGTTTCAACACATTTGAAGTGTTGGAACAAGATTCGGGACAGTCGAAACAAGTTAGCTCCATCCGTGCGTCAACGTCTGAAATTGGAGTCAGTTTGTGTGTTACATTCTAAAGCCTATAACTTGTGACTTTTTCGCAACCGGACCTCGTAATTGGACTCAAACTCTTCCATTACTATTGTTTCAACACTTTTGAAATGTTGGAACTAGATTCGGGACAGTCGAAACAAGTTAGCTCCATCCGTGCGTCAACGTCTCAAATTGGAGTCAGTTTGTGTGTTACATTCCGAAGCCTATAACTTGTGACTTTTTCGCAACCAGACCTCGTAATTGGAATCAAACTCTTTCATTACTATTGTTTCAACAGATTTAAAGTGTTGGAACAAGATTTGGGACCGCCGAAACTAGTTAGCTCCATCCGTGCGTCAACGTCTCAAATTGGACTCAGTTTGTGTGTTACATTCCGAAGCCTATAACTTGTGACTTTTTCGCAACCAGACCTCGTAATTGGACTTAAACTCTTCCATTACTATTGTTTGAACACATTTGCAGTATTGGGACAAGATTCGTGACAGTCGAAAGAAGTTTGCTCCATCCGTGCGTCAACGTCTCAAATTGGACTCAGTTTGTGTGTTACGTTCCGAAGCCTATAACTTGTGACTTTTTCGCAACCGGACCTCGTAATTAGACTCGAATTCTTCCATTACTATTGTTTCAACACATTTGAAGTGTTGGAACAAGATTCGGGACAGTCGAAACAAGTTAGCTCCATCCGTGCGTCAACGTCTGAAATTGGAGTCAGTTTGTGTGTTACATTCCAAAGCCTATAACTTGTGACTTTTTCACAACCGGACCTCGTAATTGGACTCAAACTCTTCCATTACTATTGTTTCAACACTTTTGAAATGTTGGAACTAGATTCGTGACAGTCGAAACTAGTTAGCTCCATCCGTGCGTCAACGTCTCAAATTGGAGTCAGTTTGTGTGTTACATTCCGAAGCCTGTAACTTGTGACTTTTTCGCAACCAGACCTCGTAATTCTAATCAAACTCTTCCATTACTATTGTTTCAATAGATTTAAAGTGTTGGAACAAGATTTGGGACCGTCGAAACTAGTTAGCTCCATCCGTGCGTCAACGTCTCAAATTGGACTCAGTTTGTGTGTTACATTCCGAAGCCTATAACTTGTGACTTTTTCCCAACCAGACCTCTTAAATGGACTCAAACTCTTGGGACAAGATTCGTGACAGTCGAAAGAAGTTTGCTCCATCCGTGCGTCAACGTCTCGAATTGGACTCAGTTTGTGTATTACATTCCGAAGCCTATAACTTGTGACTTTTTCGCAACCGGACCTCGTGATTGGACTCAAAATCTTCCATTACTATTGTTTCAACACATTTGAAGTGTTGGAACAAGATTCGGGACAGTCGAAACAAGTTAGCTCCATCCGTGCGTCAACGTCTCAAATTGGACTCAGTTTGTGTGTTACATTCCGAAGCCTATAACTTGTGACTTTTTCGCAACCGGACCTTGTAATTAGACTCGAATTCTTTCATTACTATTGTTTCAACACATTTGAAGTGTTGGAACAAGATTCGGGACAGTCGAAACAAGTTAGCTCCATCCGTGCGTCAACATCTCAAATTTGAGTCAGTTTGTGTGTTACATTCCGAAGCCTATAACTTGTGACTTTTTCGCAACCAGACCTCGTAATTCTAATCAAACTCTTTCATTACTATTGTTTCAACAGATTTAAAGTGTTGGAACAAGATTTGGGACCGTCGAAACTAGTTAGCTCCATCCGTGCGTCAACGTCTCAAATTGGACTCAGTTTGTGTGTTACAATCCGAAGCTTATAACTTGTGACTTTTTCGCAACCAGACCTCTTAATTGGACTCAAACTCTTCCATTACTATTGTTTGAAAACATTTGCAGTATTGGGACAAGATTCGTGACAGTCGAAAGAAGTTTGCTCCATCCGTGCGTCAACGTCTCGAATTGGACTCAGTTTGTGTATTACATTCCGAAGCCTATAACTTGTGACTTTTTCGCAACCGGACCTCGTGATTGGACTCAAACTCTTCCATTACTATTGTTTCAACACATTTGAAGTGTTGGAACAAGATTCGTGACAGTCGAAACAAGTTTGCTCCATCCGTGCGTCAACGTCTCAAATTGGACTCAGTTTGTGTGTTACATTCCGAAGCCTATAACTTGTGACTTTTTCGTAACCGGACCTTGTAATTAGACTCGAATTCTTCCATTACTATTGTTTCAACACTTTTGAAGTGTTGGAACAAGATTCGGGACAGTCAAAACAAGTTAGCTCCATCCGTGCGTCAACGTCTCAAATTGGACTCAGTTTGTGTGTTACGTTCCGAAGCCAATAACTTGTGACTTTTTCGCAACCGGACCTAGTAATTGGACTCGAATTCTTCCATTACTATTGTTTCAACACATTTGAAGTGTTGGAACAAGATTCGGGACAGTCGAAACAAGTTAGCTCCATCCGTGCGTCAACGTCTGAAATTGGAGTCAGTTTGTGTGTTACATTCTAAAGCCTATAACTTGTGACTTTTTCGCAACCGGACCTCGTAATTGGACTCAAACTCTTCCATTACTATTGTTTCAACACTTTTGAAATGTTGGAACTAGATTCGGGACAGTCGAAACAAGTTAGCTCCATCCGTGCGTCAACGTCTCAAATTGGAGTCAGTTTGTGTGTTACATTCCGAAGCCTATAACTTGTGAATTTTTCGCAACCAGACCTCGTAATTGGAATCAAACTCTTTCATTACTATTGTTTCAACAGATTTAAAGTGTTGGAACAAGATTTGGGACCGCCGAAACTAGTTAGCTCCATCCGTGCGTCAACGTCTCAAATTGGACTCAGTTTGTGTGTTACATTCCGAAGCCTATAACTTGTGACTTTTTCGCAACCAGACCTCGTAATTGGACTTAAACTCTTCCATTACTATTGTTTGAACACATTTGCAGTATTGGGACAAGATTCGTGACAGTCGAAAGAAGTTTGCTCCATCCGTGCGTCAACGTCTCAAATTGGACTCAGTTTGTGTGTTACGTTCCGAAGCCTATAACTTGTGACGTTTTCGCAATCGGACCTCGTAATTAGACTCAAATTCTTCCATTACTATTGTTTCAACACATTTGAAGTGTTGGAACAAGATTCGGGATAGTCGAAACAAGTTAGCTCCATCCGTGCGTCAACGTCTGAAATTGGAGTCAGTTTGTGTGTTACATTCCAAAGCCTATAACATGTGACTTTTTCGCAAACGGACCTCGTAATTGGACTCAAACTCATCCATTACTATTGTTTCAACACTTTTGAAATGTTGGAACTAGATTCGGGACAGTCGAAACAAGTTAGCTCCATCCGTGCGTCAACGTCTCAAATTGGAGTCAGTTTGTGTGTTACATTCCGAAGCCTATAACTTGTGACTTTTTCGCAACCAGACCTCGTAATTGGAATCAAACACTTTCATTACTATTGTTTCAACAGATTTAAAGTGTTGGAACAAGATTTGGGACCGCCGAAACTAGTTAGCTCCATCCGTGCGTCAACGTCTCAAATTGGACTCAGTTTGTGTGTTACATTCCGAAGCCTATAACTTGTGACTTTTTCGCAACCAGACCTCGTAATTGGACTTAAACTCTTCCATTACTATTGTTTGAACACATTTGCAGTATTGGGACAAGATTCGTGACAGTCGAAAGAAGTTTGCTCCATCCGTGCGTCAACGTCTCCAATTGGACTCAGTTTGTGTGTTACGTTCCGAAGCCTATAACTTGTGACTTTTTCGCAACCGGACCTCGTAATTAGACTCGAATTCTTCCATTACTATTGTTTCAACACATTTGAAGTGTTGGAACAAGATTCGGGACAGTCGAAACAAGTTAGCTCCATCCGTGCGTCAACGTCTGAAATTGGAGTCAGTTTGTGTGTTACATTCCAAAGCCTATAACTTGTGACTTTTTCGCAACCGGACCTCGTAATTGGACTCAAACTCTTCCATCACTATTGTTTCTACACTTTTGAAATGTTGGAACTAGATTCGGGATAGTCGAAACAAGTTAGCTCCATCCGTGCGTCAACGTCTCAAATTGGAGTCAGGTTGTGTGTTACATTCCGAAGCCTATAACTTGTGACTTTTTCGCAACCAGACCTCGTAATTGGAATCAAACACTTTCATTACTATTGTTTCAACAGATTTAAAGTGTTGGAACAAGATTTGGGACCGCCGAAACTAGTTAGCTCCATCCGTGCGTCAACGTCTCAAATTGGACTCAGTTTGTGTGTTGCATTCCGAAGCCTATAACTTGTGACTTTTTCGCAACCAGACCTCGTAATTGGACTCAAACTCTTCCATTACTATTGTTTGAACACATTTGCAGTATTGGGACAAGATTCGTGACAGTCGAAAGAAGTTTGCTCCATCCGTGCGTCAACGTCTCGAATTGGACTCAGTTTGTGTATTACATTCCGAAGCCTATAACTTGTGACTTTTTCGCAACCGGACCTCGTGATTGGACTCAAACTCTTCCATTACTATTGTTTCAACACATTTGAAGTGTTGGAACAAGATTCGTCACAGTCGAAACAAGTTAGCTCCATCCGTGCGTCAACGTCTCAAATTGGACTCAGTTTGTGTGTTACGTTCCGAAGCCTATAACTTGTGACTTTTTCGCAACCGGACCTCGTAATTAGACTCGAATTCTTCCATTACTATTGTTTCCACACATTTGAAGTGTTGGAACAAGATTCGGGACAGTCGAAACAAGTTAGCTCCATCCGTGCGTCAACGTCTCAAATTGGACTCAGTTTGTGTGTTACGTTCCGAAGCCAATAACTTGTGACTTTTTCGCAACCGGACCTCGTAATTAGACTCAAATTCTTCCATTACTATTGTTTCAACACATTTGAAGTGTTGGAACAAGATTCGGGACAGTCGAAACAAGTTAGCTCCATCCGTGCGTCAACGTCTGAAATTGGAGTCAGTTTGTGTGTTACATTCTAAAGCCTATAACTTGTGACTTTTTCGCAACCGGACCTCGTAATTGGACTCAAACTCTTCCATTACTATTGTTTCAACACTTTTGAAATGTTGGAACTAGATTCGGGACAGTCGAAACAAGTTAGCTCCATCCGTGCGTCAACGTCTCAAATTGGAGTCAGTTTGTGTGTTACATTCCGAAGCCTATAACTTGTGACTTTTTCGCAACCAGACCTCGTAATTGGAATCAAACTCTTTCATTACTATTGTTTCAACAGATTTAAAGTGTTGGAACAAGATTTGGGACCGCCGAAACTAGTTAGCTCCATCCGTGCGTCAACGTCTCAAATTGGACTCAGTTTGTGTGTTACATTCCGAAGCCTATAACTTGTGACTTTTTCGCAACCAGACCTCGTAATTGGACTTAAACTCTTCCATTACTATTGTTTGAACACATTTGCAGTATTGGGACAAGATTCGTGACAGTCGAAAGAAGTTTGCTCCATCCGTGCGTCAACGTCTCAAATTGGACTCAGTTTGTGTGTTACGTTCCGAAGCCTATAACTTGTGACTTTTTCGCAACCGGACCTCGTAATTAGACTCGAATTCTTCCATTACTATTGTTTCAACACATTTGAAGTGTTGGAACAAGATTCGGGACAGTCGAAACAAGTTAGCTCCATCCGTGCGTCAACGTCTGAAATTGGAGTCAGTTTGTGTGTTACATTCCAAAGCCTATAACTTGTGACTTTTTCACAACCGGACCTCGTAATTGGACTCAAACTCTTCCATTACTATTGTTTCAACACTTTTGAAATGTTGGAACTAGATTCGTGACAGTCGAAACTAGTTAGCTCCATCCGTGCGTCAACGTCTCAAATTGGAGTCAGTTTGTGTGTTACATTCCGAAGCCTGTAACTTGTGACTTTTTCGCAACCAGACCTCGTAATTCTAATCAAACTCTTCCATTACTATTGTTTCAATAGATTTAAAGTGTTGGAACAAGATTTGGGACCGTCGAAACTAGTTAGCTCCATCCGTGCGTCAACGTCTCAAATTGGACTCAGTTTGTGTGTTACATTCCGAAGCCTATAACTTGTGACTTTTTCCCAACCAGACCTCTTAAATGGACTCAAACTCTTGGGACAAGATTCGTGACAGTCGAAAGAAGTTTGCTCCATCCGTGCGTCAACGTCTCGAATTGGACTCAGTTTGTGTATTACATTCCGAAGCCTATAACTTGTGACTTTTTCGCAACCGGACCTCGTGATTGGACTCAAAATCTTCCATTACTATTGTTTCAACACATTTGAAGTGTTGGAACAAGATTCGGGACAGTCGAAACAAGTTAGCTCCATCCGTGCGTCAACGTCTCAAATTGGACTCAGTTTGTGTGTTACATTCCGAAGCCTATAACTTGTGACTTTTTCGCAACCGGACCTTGTAATTAGACTCGAATTCTTTCATTACTATTGTTTCAACACATTTGAAGTGTTGGAACAAGATTCGGGACAGTCGAAACAAGTTAGCTCCATCCGTGCGTCAACATCTCAAATTTGAGTCAGTTTGTGTGTTACATTCCGAAGCCTATAACTTGTGACTTTTTCGCAACCAGACCTCGTAATTCTAATCAAACTCTTTCATTACTATTGTTTCAACAGATTTAAAGTGTTGGAACAAGATTTGGGACCGTCGAAACTAGTTAGCTCCATCCGTGCGTCAACGTCTCAAATTGGACTCAGTTTGTGTGTTACAATCCGAAGCTTATAACTTGTGACTTTTTCGCAACCAGACCTCTTAATTGGACTCAAACTCTTCCATTACTATTGTTTGAAAACATTTGCAGTATTGGGACAAGATTCGTGACAGTCGAAAGAAGTTTGCTCCATCCGTGCGTCAACGTCTCGAATTGGACTCAGTTTGTGTATTACATTCCGAAGCCTATAACTTGTGACTTTTTCGCAACCGGACCTCGTGATTGGACTCAAACTCTTCCATTACTATTGTTTCAACACATTTGAAGTGTTGGAACAAGATTCGTGGCAGTCGAAACAAGTTTGCTCCATCCGTGCGTCAACGTCTCAAATTGGACTCAGTTTGTGTGTTACATTCCGAAGCCTATAACTTGTGACTTTTTCGTAACCGGACCTTGTAATTAGACTCGAATTCTTCCATTACTATTGTTTCAACACTTTTGAAGTGTTGGAACAAGATTCGGGACAGTCAAAACAAGTTAGCTCCATCCGTGCGTCAACGTCTCAAATTGGACTCAGTTTGTGTGTTACGTTCCGAAGCCAATAACTTGTGACTTTTTCGCAACCGGACCTAGTAATTTTACTCGAATTCTTCCATTACTATTGTTTCAACACATTTGAAGTGTTGGAACAAGATTCGGGACAGTCGAAACAAGTTAGCTCCATCCGTGCGTCAACGTCTGAAATTGGAGTCAGTTTGTGTGTTACATTCTAAAGCCTATAACTTGTGACTTTTTCGCAACCGGACCTCGTAATTGGACTCAAACTCTTCCATTACTATTGTTTCAACACTTTTGAAATGTTGGAACTAGATTCGGGACAGTCGAAACAAGTTAGCTCCATCCGTGCGTCAACGTCTCAAATTGGAGTCAGTTTGTGTGTTACATTCCGAAGCCTATAACTTGTGAATTTTTCGCAACCAGACCTCGTAATTGGAATCAAACTCTTTCATTACTATTGTTTCAACAGATTTAAAGTGTTGGAACAAGATTTGGGACCGCCGAAACTAGTTAGCTCCATCCGTGCGTCAACGTCTCAAATTGGACTCAGTTTGTGTGTTACGTTCCGAAGCCAATAACTTGTGACTTTTTCGCAACCGGACCTAGTAATTGGACTTAAACTCTTCCATTACTATTGTTTGAACACATTTGCAGTATTGGGACAAGATTCGTGACAGTCGAAAGAAGTTTGCTCCATCCATGCGTCAACGTCTCAAATTGGACTCAGTTTGTGTGTTACGTTCCGAAGCCTATAACTTGTGACGTTTTCGCAATCGGACCTCGTAATTAGACTCAAATTCTTCCATTACTATTGTTTCAACACATTTGAAGTGTTGGAACAAGATTCGGGATAGTCGAAACAAGTTAGCTCCATCCGTGCGTCAACGTCTGAAATTGGAGTCAGTTTGTGTGTTACATTCCAAAGCCTATAACATGTGACTTTTTCGCAAACGGACCTCGTAATTGGACTCAAACTCATCCATTACTATTGTTTCAACACTTTTGAAATGTTGGAACTAGATTCGGGACAGTCGAAACAAGTTAGCTCCATCCGTGCGTCAACGTCTCAAATTGGAGTCAGTTTGTGTGTTACATTCCGAAGCCTATAACTTGTGACTTTTTCGCAACCGGACCTCGTGATTGGACTCAAACTCTTCCATTACTATTGTTTCAACACATTTGAAGTGTTGGAACAAGATTCGTGACAGTCGAAAGAAGTTTGCTCCATCCGTGCGTCAACGTCTCGAATTGGACTCAGTTTGTGTATTACATTCCGAAGCCTATAACTTGTGACTTTTTCGCAACCGGACCTCGTAATTGGACTCAAACTCTTCCATTACTATTGTTTCAACAGATTTTAAGTGTTGGAACAAGATTTGGGACCGTCAAAACTAGTTAGCTCCATCTGTGCGTCAACGTCTCAAATTGGACTCAGTTTGTGTGTTACATTCCGAAGCCTATAACTTGTGACTTTTTCGCAACCGGACCTCGTAATTGGACTCAAACTCTTCCATTACTATTGTTTCAACACATTTGAAGTGTTGGAACAAGATTCGTGACAGTCCAAACAAGTTAGCTCCATCCGTGCGTCAACGTCTGAAATTGGAGTCAGTTTGTGTGTTACATTCCAAAGCCTATAACTTGTGACTTTTTCGCAACCGGACCTCGTAATTGGACTCAAACTTTTCCATTACTATTGTTTCAACACTTTTGAAATGTTGGAACTAGATTCGTGACAGTCGAAACTAGTTAGCTCCATCCGTGCGTCAACGTCTCAAATTGGAGTCAGTTTGTGTGTTACATTCCGAAGCCTATAACTTGTGACTTTTTCGCAACCAGACCTCGTAATTGGAATCAAACTCTTCCATTACTATTGTTTCAACAGATTTAAAGTGTTGGAACAAGATTTGGGACCGTCGAAACTAGTTAGCTCCATCCGTGCATCAACGTCTCAAATTGGACTCAGTTTGTGTGTTACATTCCGAAGCCTATAACTTGTTACTTTTTCCCAACCAGACCACTTAATTGGACTCAAACTCTTCCATTACTATTGTTTGAACACATTTGCAGTATTGGGACAAGATTCGTGACAGTCGAAAGAAGTTTGCTCCATCCGTGCGTCAACGTCGCGAATTGGACTCAGTTTGTGTATTACATTCCGAAGCCTATAACTTGTGACTTTTTCGCAACCGGACCTCGTGATTGGACTCAAACTCTTCCATTACTATTGTTTCAACACATTTGAAGTGTTGGAACAAGATTCGGGACAGTCGAAACAAGTTAGCTCCATCCGTGCGTCAACGTCTCAAATTGGACTCAGTTTGTGTCTTACATTCCGAAGCCTATAACTTGTGACTTTTTCGCAACCGGACCTTGTAATTAGACTCGAATTCTTCCATTACTATTGTTTCAACACATTTGAAGTGTTGGAACAAAATTCGGGACAGTCGAAACAAGTTAGCTCCATCCGTGCGTCAACGTCTCAAATTTGAGTCAGTTTGTGTGTTACATTCCGAAGCCTATAACTTGTGACTTTTTCGCAACCAGACCTCGTAATTGGAATCAAACTCTTCCATTACTATTGTTTCAACAGATTTAAAGTGTTGGAACAAGATTTGGGACCGTCGAAACTAGTTAGCTCCATCCGTGCGTCAACGTCTCAAATTGGACTCAGTTTGTGTGTTACATTCCGAAGCCTATAACTTGTTACTTTTTCCCAACCAGACCACTTAATTGGACTCAAACTCTTCCATTACTATTGTTTGAACACATTTGCAGTATTGGGACAAGATTCGTGACAGTCGAAAGAAGTTTGCTCCATCCGTGCGTCAACGTCGCGAATTGGACTCAGTTTGTGTATTACATTCCGAAGCCTATAACTTGTGACTTTTTCGCAACCGGACCTCGTGATTTGACTCAAACTCTTCCATTACTATTGTTTCAACACATTTGAAGTGTTGGAACAAGATTCGTGACAGTCGAAACAAGTTAGCTCCATCCGTGCGTCAACGTCTGAAATTGGAGTCAGTTTGTGTGTTACATTCCGAAGCCTATAACTTGTGACTTTTTCGCAACCGGACCTTGTAATTAGACTCGAATTCTTCCATTACTATTGTTTCAACACATTTGAAGTGTTGGAACAAAATTCGGGACAGTCGAAACAAGTTAGCTCCATCCGTGCGTCAACGTCTCAAATTTGAGTCAGTTTGTGTGTTACATTCCGAAGCCTATAACTTGTGACTTTTTCGCAACCAGACCTCGTAATTGGAATCAAACTCTTCCATTACTATTGTTTCAACAGATTTAAAGTGTTGGAACAAGATTTGGGACCGTCGAAACTAGTTAGCTCCATCCGTGCGTCAACGTCTCAAATTGGACTCAGTTTGTGTGTTACATTCCGAAGCCTATAACTTGTTACTTTTTCCCAACCAGACCACTTAATTGGACTCAAACTCTTCCATTACTATTGTTTGAACACATTTGCAGTATTGGGACAAGATTCGTGACAGTCGAAAGAAGTTTGCTCCATCCGTGCGTCAACGTCGCGAATTGGACTCAGTTTGTGTATTACATTCCGAAGCCTATAACTTGTGACTTTTTCGCAACCGGACCTCGTGATTTGACTCAAACTCTTCCATTACTATTGTTTCAACACATTTGAAGTGTTGGAACAAGATTCGTGACAGTCGAAACAAGTTAGCTCCATCCGTGCGTCAACGTCTGAAATTGGAGTCAGTTTGTGTGTTACATTCCGAAGCCTATAACTTGTGACTTTTTCGCAACCGGACCTTGTAATTAGACTCGAATTCTTCCATTACTATTGTTTCAACACATTTGAAGTGTTGGAACAAAATTCGGGACAGTCGAAACAAGTTAGCTCCATCCGTGCGTCAACGTCTCAAATTTGAGTCAGTTTGTGTGTTACATTCCGAAGCCTATAACTTGTGACTTTTTCGCAACCAGACCTCGTAATTGGAATCAAACTCTTCCATTACTATTGTTTCAACAGATTTAAAGTGTTGGAACAAGATTTGGGACCGTCGAAACTAGTTAGCTCCATCCGTGCGTCAACGTCTCAAATTGGACTCAGTTTGTGTGTTACAATCCGAAGCCTATAACTTGTGACTTTTTTGCAACCAGACCTCTTAATTGGACTCAAACTCTTCCATTACTATTGTTTGAACACATTTGCAGTATTGGGACAAGATTCGTGACAGTCGAAAGAAGTTTGCTCCATCCGTGCGTCAACGTCTCGAATTGGACTCAGTTTGTGTATTATATTCCGAAGCCTATAACTTGTGACTTTTTCGCAACCGGACCTCGTGATTGGACTCAAACTCTTCCATTACTATTGTTTCAACACATTTGAAGTGTTGGAACAAGATTCGTGACAGTCGAAAGAAGTTTGCTCCATCCGTGCGTCAACGTCTCGAATTGGACTCAGTTTGTGTATTACATTCCGAAGCCTATAACTTGTGACTTTTTCGCAACCGGACCTCGTAATTGGACTCAAACTCTTCCATTACTATTGTTTCAACAGATTTTAAGTGTTGGAACAAGATTTGGGACCGTCAAAACTAGTTAGCTCCATCTGTGCGTCAACGTCTCAAATTGGACTCAGTTTGTGTGTTACATTCCGAAGCCTATAACTTGTGACTTTTTCGCAACCGGACCTCGTAATTGGACTCAAACTCTTCCATTACTATTGTTTCAACACATTTGAAGTGTTGGAACAAGATTCGTGACAGTCCAAACAAGTTAGCTCCATCCGTGCGTCAACGTCTGAAATTGGAGTCAGTTTGTGTGTTACATTCCAAAGCCTATAACTTGTGACTTTTTCGCAACCGGACCTCGTAATTGGACTCAAACTTTTCCATTACTATTGTTTCAACACTTTTGAAATGTTGGAACTAGATTCGTGACAGTCGAAACTAGTTAGCTCCATCCGTGCGTCAACGTCTCAAATTGGAGTCAGTTTGTGTGTTACATTCCGAAGCCTATAACTTGTGACTTTTTCGCAACCAGACCTCGTAATTGGAATCAAACTCTTCCATTACTATTGTTTCAACAGATTTAAAGTGTTGGAACAAGATTTGGGACCGTCGAAACTAGTTAGCTCCATCCGTGCATCAACGTCTCAAATTGGACTCAGTTTGTGTGTTACATTCCGAAGCCTATAACTTGTTACTTTTTCCCAACCAGACCACTTAATTGGACTCAAACTCTTCCATTACTATTGTTTGAACACATTTGCAGTATTGGGACAAGATTCGTGACAGTCGAAAGAAGTTTGCTCCATCCGTGCGTCAACGTCGCGAATTGGACTCAGTTTGTGTATTACATTCCGAAGCCTATAACTTGTGACTTTTTCGCAACCGGACCTCGTGATTGGACTCAAACTCTTCCATTACTATTGTTTCAACACATTTGAAGTGTTGGAACAAGATTCGGGACAGTCGAAACAAGTTAGCTCCATCCGTGCGTCAACGTCTCAAATTGGACTCAGTTTGTGTCTTACATTCCGAAGCCTATAACTTGTGACTTTTTCGCAACCGGACCTTGTAATTAGACTCGAATTCTTCCATTACTATTGTTTCAACACATTTGAAGTGTTGGAACAAAATTCGGGACAGTCGAAACAAGTTAGCTCCATCCGTGCGTCAACGTCTCAAATTTGAGTCAGTTTGTGTGTTACATTCCGAAGCCTATAACTTGTGACTTTTTCGCAACCAGACCTCGTAATTGGAATCAAACTCTTCCATTACTATTGTTTCAACAGATTTAAAGTGTTGGAACAAGATTTGGGACCGTCGAAACTAGTTAGCTCCATCCGTGCGTCAACGTCTCAAATTGGACTCAGTTTGTGTGTTACATTCCGAAGCCTATAACTTGTTACTTTTTCCCAACCAGACCACTTAATTGGACTCAAACTCTTCCATTACTATTGTTTGAACACATTTGCAGTATTGGGACAAGATTCGTGACAGTCGAAAGAAGTTTGCTCCATCCGTGCGTCAACGTCGCGAATTGGACTCAGTTTGTGTATTACATTCCGAAGCCTATAACTTGTGACTTTTTCGCAACCGGACCTCGTGATTTGACTCAAACTCTTCCATTACTATTGTTTCAACACATTTGAAGTGTTGGAACAAGATTCGTGACAGTCGAAACAAGTTAGCTCCATCCGTGCGTCAACGTCTGAAATTGGAGTCAGTTTGTGTGTTACATTCCGAAGCCTATAACTTGTGACTTTTTCGCAACCGGACCTTGTAATTAGACTCGAATTCTTCCATTACTATTGTTTCAACACATTTGAAGTGTTGGAACAAAATTCGGGACAGTCGAAACAAGTTAGCTCCATCCGTGCGTCAACGTCTCAAATTTGAGTCAGTTTGTGTGTTACATTCCGAAGCCTATAACTTGTGACTTTTTCGCAACCAGACCTCGTAATTGGAATCAAACTCTTCCATTACTATTGTTTCAACAGATTTAAAGTGTTGGAACAAGATTTGGGACCGTCGAAACTAGTTAGCTCCATCCGTGCGTCAACGTCTCAAATTGGACTCAGTTTGTGTGTTACAATCCGAAGCCTATAACTTGTGACTTTTTTGCAACCAGACCTCTTAATTGGACTCAAACTCTTCCATTACTATTGTTTGAACACATTTGCAGTATTGGGACAAGATTCGTGACAGTCGAAAGAAGTTTGCTCCATCCGTGCGTCAACGTCTCGAATTGGACTCAGTTTGTGTATTATATTCCGAAGCCTATAACTTGTGACTTTTTCGCAACCGGACCTCGTGATTGGACTCAAACTCTTCCATTACTATTGTTTCAACACATTTGAAGTGTTGGAACAAGATTCGTGACGGTCGAAACAAGTTAGCTCCATCCGTGCGTCAACGTCTCAAATTGGACTCAGTTTGTGTGTTACATTCCGAAGCCTATAACTTGTGACTTTTTCGTAACCGGACCTTGTAATTAGACTCGAATTCTTCCATTACTATTGTTTCAACACTTTTGAAGTGTTGGAACAAGATTCGGGACAGTCAAAACAAGTTAGCTCCATCCGTGCGTCAACGTCTCAAATTGGACTCAGTTTGTGTGTTACGTTCCGAAGCCAATAACTTGTGACTTTTTCGCAACCGGACCTAGTAATTTTACTCGAATTCTTCCATTACTATTGTTTCAACACATTTGAAGTGTTGGAACAAGATTCGGGACAGTCGAAACAAGTTAGCTCCATCCGTGCGTCAACGTCTGAAATTGGAGTCAGTTTGTGTGTTACATTCTAAAGCCTATAACTTGTGACTTTTTCGCAACCGGACCTCGTAATTGGACTCAAACTCTTCCGTTACTATTGTTTCAACACTTTTGAAATGTTGGAACTAGATTCGGGACAGTCGAAACAAGTTAGCTCCATCCGTGCGTCAACGTCTCAAATTGGAGTCAGTTTGTGTGTTACATTCCGAAGCCTATAACTTGTGAATTTTTCGCAACCAGACCTCGTAATTGGAATCAAACTCTTTCATTACTATTGTTTCAACAGATTTAAAGTGTTGGAACAAGATTTGGGACCGCCGAAACTAGTTAGCTCCATCCGTGCGTCAACGTCTCAAATTGGACTCAGTTTGTGTGTTACGTTCCGAAGCCAATAACTTGTGACTTTTTCGCAACCGGACCTAGTAATTGGACTTAAACTCTTCCATTACTATTGTTTGAACACATTTGCAGTATTGGGACAAGATTCGTGACAGTCGAAAGAAGTTTGCTCCATCCATGCGTCAACGTCTCAAATTGGACTCAGTTTGTGTGTTACGTTCCGAAGCCTATAACTTGTGACGTTTTCGCAATCGGACCTCGTAATTAGACTCAAATTCTTCCATTACTATTGTTTCAACACATTTGAAGTGTTGGAACAAGATTCGGGATAGTCGAAACAAGTTAGCTCCATCCGTGCGTCAACGTCTGAAATTGGAGTCAGTTTGTGTGTTACATTCCAAAGCCTATAACATGTGACTTTTTCGCAAACGGACCTCGTAATTGGACTCAAACTCATCCATTACTATTGTTTCAACACTTTTGAAATGTTGGAACTAGATTCGGGACAGTCGAAACAAGTTAGCTCCATCCGTGCGTCAACGTCTCAAATTGGAGTCAGTTTGTGTGTTACATTCCGAAGCCTATAACTTGTGACTTTTTCGCAACCGGACCTCGTGATTGGACTCAAACTCTTCCATTACTATTGTTTCAACACATTTGAAGTGTTGGAACAAGATTCGTGACAGTCGAAAGAAGTTTGCTCCATCCGTGCGTCAACGTCTCGAATTGGACTCAGTTTGTGTATTACATTCCGAAGCCTATAACTTGTGACTTTTTCGCAACCGGACCTCGTAATTGGACTCAAACTCTTCCATTACTATTGTTTCAACAGATTTTAAGTGTTGGAACAAGATTTGGGACCGTCAAAACTAGTTAGCTCCATCTGTGCGTCAACGTCTCAAATTGGACTCAGTTTGTGTGTTACATTCCGAAGCCTATAACTTGTGACTTTTTCGCAACCGGACCTCGTAATTGGACTCAAACTCTTCCATTACTATTGTTTCAACACATTTGAAGTGTTGGAACAAGATTCGTGACAGTCCAAACAAGTTAGCTCCATCCGTGCGTCAACGTCTGAAATTGGAGTCAGTTTGTGTGTTACATTCCAAAGCCTATAACTTGTGACTTTTTCGCAACCGGACCTCGTAATTGGACTCAAACTTTTCCATTACTATTGTTTCAACACTTTTGAAATGTTGGAACTAGATTCGTGACAGTCGAAACTAGTTAGCTCCATCCGTGCGTCAACGTCTCAAATTGGAGTCAGTTTGTGTGTTACATTCCGAAGCCTATAACTTGTGACTTTTTCGCAACCAGACCTCGTAATTGGAATCAAACTCTTCCATTACTATTGTTTCAACAGATTTAAAGTGTTGGAACAAGATTTGGGACCGTCGAAACTAGTTAGCTCCATCCGTGCATCAACGTCTCAAATTGGACTCAGTTTGTGTGTTACATTCCGAAGCCTATAACTTGTTACTTTTTCCCAACCAGACCACTTAATTGGACTCAAACTCTTCCATTACTATTGTTTGAACACATTTGCAGTATTGGGACAAGATTCGTGACAGTCGAAAGAAGTTTGCTCCATCCGTGCGTCAACGTCGCGAATTGGACTCAGTTTGTGTATTACATTCCGAAGCCTATAACTTGTGACTTTTTCGCAACCGGACCTCGTGATTGGACTCAAACTCTTCCATTACTATTGTTTCAACACATTTGAAGTGTTGGAACAAGATTCGGGACAGTCGAAACAAGTTAGCTCCATCCGTGCGTCAACGTCTCAAATTGGACTCAGTTTGTGTCTTACATTCCGAAGCCTATAACTTGTGACTTTTTCGCAACCGGACCTTGTAATTAGACTCGAATTCTTCCATTACTATTGTTTCAACACATTTGAAGTGTTGGAACAAAATTCGGGACAGTCGAAACAAGTTAGCTCCATCCGTGCGTCAACGTCTCAAATTTGAGTCAGTTTGTGTGTTACATTCCGAAGCCTATAACTTGTGACTTTTTCGCAACCAGACCTCGTAATTGGAATCAAACTCTTCCATTACTATTGTTTCAACAGATTTAAAGTGTTGGAACAAGATTTGGGACCGTCGAAACTAGTTAGCTCCATCCGTGCGTCAACGTCTCAAATTGGACTCAGTTTGTGTGTTACATTCCGAAGCCTATAACTTGTTACTTTTTCCCAACCAGACCACTTAATTGGACTCAAACTCTTCCATTACTATTGTTTGAACACATTTGCAGTATTGGGACAAGATTCGTGACAGTCGAAAGAAGTTTGCTCCATCCGTGCGTCAACGTCGCGAATTGGACTCAGTTTGTGTATTACATTCCGAAGCCTATAACTTGTGACTTTTTCGCAACCGGACCTCGTGATTTGACTCAAACTCTTCCATTACTATTGTTTCAACACATTTGAAGTGTTGGAACAAGATTCGTGACAGTCGAAACAAGTTAGCTCCATCCGTGCGTCAACGTCTGAAATTGGAGTCAGTTTGTGTGTTACATTCCGAAGCCTATAACTTGTGACTTTTTCGCAACCGGACCTTGTAATTAGACTCGAATTCTTCCATTACTATTGTTTCAACACATTTGAAGTGTTGGAACAAAATTCGGGACAGTCGAAACAAGTTAGCTCCATCCGTGCGTCAACGTCTCAAATTTGAGTCAGTTTGTGTGTTACATTCCGAAGCCTATAACTTGTGACTTTTTCGCAACCAGACCTCGTAATTGGAATCAAACTCTTCCATTACTATTGTTTCAACAGATTTAAAGTGTTGGAACAAGATTTGGGACCGTCGAAACTAGTTAGCTCCATCCGTGCGTCAACGTCTCAAATTGGACTCAGTTTGTGTGTTACATTCCGAAGCCTATAACTTGTTACTTTTTCCCAACCAGACCACTTAATTGGACTCAAACTCTTCCATTACTATTGTTTGAACACATTTGCAGTATTGGGACAAGATTCGTGACAGTCGAAAGAAGTTTGCTCCATCCGTGCGTCAACGTCGCGAATTGGACTCAGTTTGTGTATTACATTCCGAAGCCTATAACTTGTGACTTTTTCGCAACCGGACCTCGTGATTTGACTCAAACTCTTCCATTACTATTGTTTCAACACATTTGAAGTGTTGGAACAAGATTCGTGACAGTCGAAACAAGTTAGCTCCATCCGTGCGTCAACGTCTGAAATTGGAGTCAGTTTGTGTGTTACATTCCGAAGCCTATAACTTGTGACTTTTTCGCAACCGGACCTTGTAATTAGACTCGAATTCTTCCATTACTATTGTTTCAACACATTTGAAGTGTTGGAACAAAATTCGGGACAGTCGAAACAAGTTAGCTCCATCCGTGCGTCAACGTCTCAAATTTGAGTCAGTTTGTGTGTTACATTCCGAAGCCTATAACTTGTGACTTTTTCGCAACCAGACCTCGTAATTGGAATCAAACTCTTCCATTACTATTGTTTCAACAGATTTAAAGTGTTGGAACAAGATTTGGGACCGTCGAAACTAGTTAGCTCCATCCGTGCGTCAACGTCTCAAATTGGACTCAGTTTGTGTGTTACAATCCGAAGCCTATAACTTGTGACTTTTTTGCAACCAGACCTCTTAATTGGACTCAAACTCTTCCATTACTATTGTTTGAACACATTTGCAGTATTGGGACAAGATTCGTGACAGTCGAAAGAAGTTTGCTCCATCCGTGCGTCAACGTCTCGAATTGGACTCAGTTTGTGTATTATATTCCGAAGCCTATAACTTGTGACTTTTTCGCAACCGGACCTCGTGATTGGACTCAAACTCTTCCATTACTATTGTTTCAACACATTTGAAGTGTTGGAACAAGATTCGTGACAGTCGAAAGAAGTTTGCTCCATCCGTGCGTCAACGTCTCGAATTGGACTCAGTTTGTGTATTACATTCCGAAGCCTATAACTTGTGACTTTTTCGCAACCGGACCTCGTAATTGGACTCAAACTCTTCCATTACTATTGTTTCAACAGATTTTAAGTGTTGGAACAAGATTTGGGACCGTCAAAACTAGTTAGCTCCATCTGTGCGTCAACGTCTCAAATTGGACTCAGTTTGTGTGTTACATTCCGAAGCCTATAACTTGTGACTTTTTCGCAACCGGACCTCGTAATTGGACTCAAACTCTTCCATTACTATTGTTTCAACACATTTGAAGTGTTGGAACAAGATTCGTGACAGTCCAAACAAGTTAGCTCCATCCGTGCGTCAACGTCTGAAATTGGAGTCAGTTTGTGTGTTACATTCCAAAGCCTATAACTTGTGACTTTTTCGCAACCGGACCTCGTAATTGGACTCAAACTTTTCCATTACTATTGTTTCAACACTTTTGAAATGTTGGAACTAGATTCGTGACAGTCGAAACTAGTTAGCTCCATCCGTGCGTCAACGTCTCAAATTGGAGTCAGTTTGTGTGTTACATTCCGAAGCCTATAACTTGTGACTTTTTCGCAACCAGACCTCGTAATTGGAATCAAACTCTTCCATTACTATTGTTTCAACAGATTTAAAGTGTTGGAACAAGATTTGGGACCGTCGAAACTAGTTAGCTCCATCCGTGCATCAACGTCTCAAATTGGACTCAGTTTGTGTGTTACATTCCGAAGCCTATAACTTGTTACTTTTTCCCAACCAGACCACTTAATTGGACTCAAACTCTTCCATTACTATTGTTTGAACACATTTGCAGTATTGGGACAAGATTCGTGACAGTCGAAAGAAGTTTGCTCCATCCGTGCGTCAACGTCGCGAATTGGACTCAGTTTGTGTATTACATTCCGAAGCCTATAACTTGTGACTTTTTCGCAACCGGACCTCGTGATTGGACTCAAACTCTTCCATTACTATTGTTTCAACACATTTGAAGTGTTGGAACAAGATTCGGGACAGTCGAAACAAGTTAGCTCCATCCGTGCGTCAACGTCTCAAATTGGACTCAGTTTGTGTCTTACATTCCGAAGCCTATAACTTGTGACTTTTTCGCAACCGGACCTTGTAATTAGACTCGAATTCTTCCATTACTATTGTTTCAACACATTTGAAGTGTTGGAACAAAATTCGGGACAGTCGAAACAAGTTAGCTCCATCCGTGCGTCAACGTCTCAAATTTGAGTCAGTTTGTGTGTTACATTCCGAAGCCTATAACTTGTGACTTTTTCGCAACCAGACCTCGTAATTGGAATCAAACTCTTCCATTACTATTGTTTCAACAGATTTAAAGTGTTGGAACAAGATTTGGGACCGTCGAAACTAGTTAGCTCCATCCGTGCGTCAACGTCTCAAATTGGACTCAGTTTGTGTGTTACATTCCGAAGCCTATAACTTGTTACTTTTTCCCAACCAGACCACTTAATTGGACTCAAACTCTTCCATTACTATTGTTTGAACACATTTGCAGTATTGGGACAAGATTCGTGACAGTCGAAAGAAGTTTGCTCCATCCGTGCGTCAACGTCGCGAATTGGACTCAGTTTGTGTATTACATTCCGAAGCCTATAACTTGTGACTTTTTCGCAACCGGACCTCGTGATTTGACTCAAACTCTTCCATTACTATTGTTTCAACACATTTGAAGTGTTGGAACAAGATTCGTGACAGTCGAAACAAGTTAGCTCCATCCGTGCGTCAACGTCTGAAATTGGAGTCAGTTTGTGTGTTACATTCCGAAGCCTATAACTTGTGACTTTTTCGCAACCGGACCTTGTAATTAGACTCGAATTCTTCCATTACTATTGTTTCAACACATTTGAAGTGTTGGAACAAAATTCGGGACAGTCGAAACAAGTTAGCTCCATCCGTGCGTCAACGTCTCAAATTTGAGTCAGTTTGTGTGTTACATTCCGAAGCCTATAACTTGTGACTTTTTCGCAACCAGACCTCGTAATTGGAATCAAACTCTTCCATTACTATTGTTTCAACAGATTTAAAGTGTTGGAACAAGATTTGGGACCGTCGAAACTAGTTAGCTCCATCCGTGCGTCAACGTCTCAAATTGGACTCAGTTTGTGTGTTACAATCCGAAGCCTATAACTTGTGACTTTTTTGCAACCAGACCTCTTAATTGGACTCAAACTCTTCCATTACTATTGTTTGAACACATTTGCAGTATTGGGACAAGATTCGTGACAGTCGAAAGAAGTTTGCTCCATCCGTGCGTCAACGTCTCGAATTGGACTCAGTTTGTGTATTATATTCCGAAGCCTATAACTTGTGACTTTTTCGCAACCGGACCTCGTGATTGGACTCAAACTCTTCCATTACTATTGTTTCAACACATTTGAAGTGTTGGAACAAGATTCGTGACGGTCGAAACAAGTTAGCTCCATCCGTGCGTCAACGTCTCAAATTGGACTCAGTTTGTGTGTTACATTCCGAAGCCTATAACTTGTGACTTTTTCGCAACCGGACCTTGTAATTAGACTCGAATTCTTCCATTACTATTGTTTCAACACTTTTGAAGTGTTGGAACAAGATTCGGGACAGTCGAAACAAGTTAGCTCCATCCGTGCGTCAACGTCTCAAATTGGACTCAGTTTGTGTGTTACGTTCCGAAGCCAATAACTTGTGACTTTTTCGCAACCGGACCTCGTAATTAGACTCGAATTCTTCCATTACTATTGTTTCAACACATTTGAAGTGTTGGAACAAGATTCGGGACAGTCGAAACAAGTTAGCTCCATCCGTGCGTCAACGTCTGAAATTGGAGTCAGTTTGTGTGTTACATTCTAAAGCCTATAACTTGTGACTTTTTCGCAACCGGACCTCGTAATTGGACTCAAGCTCTTCCATTACTATTGTTTCAACACTTTTGAAATGTTGGAACTAGATTCGGGACAGTCGAAACAAGTTAGCTCCATCCGTGCGTCAACGTCTCAAATTGGAGTCAGTTTGTGTGTTACATTCCGAAGCCTATAACTTGTGACTTTTTCGCAACCAGACCTCGTAATTGGAATCAAACTCTTTCATTACTATTGTTTCAATAGATTTAAAGTGTTGGAACAAGATTTGGGACCGCCGAAACTAGTTAGCTCCATCCGTGCGTCAACGTCTCAAATTGGACTCAGTTTGTGTGTTACATTCCGAAGCCTATAACTTGTGACTTTTTCGCAACCAGACCTCGTAATTGGACTTAAACTCTTCCATTACTATTGTTTGAACACATTTGCAGTATTGGGACAAGATTCGTGACAGTCGAAAGAAGTTTGCTCCATCCGTGCGTCAACGTCTCGAATTGGACTCAGTTTGTGTATTACATTCCGAAGCCTATAACTTGTGACTTTTTCGCAATCGGACCTCGTAATTGGACTCAAACTCTTCCATTACTATTGTTTCAACAGATTTTAAGTGTTGGAACAAGATTTGGGACCGTCGAAACTAGTTAGCTCCATCCGTGCGTCAACGTCTCAAATTGGACTCAGTTTGTGTGTTACATTCCGAAGCCTATAACTTGTGACTTTTTCGCAACCAGACCTCTTAATTGGACTCAAACTCTTCCATTACCATTGTTTGAACACATTTGCAGTATTGGGACAACATTCGTGACAGTCAAAAGAAGTTTGCTCCATCCGTGCGTCAACGTCTCGAATTGGACTCAGTTTGTGTATTACATTCCGAAGCCTATAACTTGTGACTTTTTCGCAACCGGACCTCGTGATTGGACTCAAACTCTTCCATTACTATTGTTTGAACACATTTGCAGTATTGGGACAAGATTCGTGACAGTCAAAAGAAGTTTGCTCCATCCGTGCGTCAACGTCTCGAATTGGACTCAGTTTGTGTGTTACATTCCGAAGCCTATAACTTGTGACTTTTTCGCAACCGGACCTTGTAATTAGACTCGAATTCTTCCATTACTATTGTTTCAACACTTTTGAAGTGTTGGAACAAGATTCGGGACAGTCGAAACAAGTTAGCTCCATCCGTGCGTCAACGTCTCAAATTGGACTCAGTTTGTGTGTTACGTTCCGAAGCCAATAACTTGTGACTTTTTCGCAACCGGACCTTGTAATTAGACTCGAATTCTTCCATTACTATTGTTTCAACACATTTGAAGTGTTGGAACAAAATTCGGGACAGTCGAAACAAGTTAGCTCCATCCGTGCGTCAACGTCTCAAATTTGAGTCAGTTTGTGTGTTACATTCCGAAGCCTATAACTTGTGACTTTTTCGCAACCAGACCTCGTAATTGGAATCAAACTCTTCCATTACTATTGTTTCAACAGATTTAAAGTGTTGGAACAAGATTTGGGACCGTCGAAACTAGTTAGCTCCATCCGTGCGTCAACGTCTCAAATTGGACTCAGTTTGTGTGTTACATTCCGAAGCCTATAACTTGTTACTTTTTCCCAACCAGACCACTTAATTGGACTCAAACTCTTCCATTACTATTGTTTGAACACATTTGCAGTATTGGGACAAGATTCGTGACAGTCGAAAGAAGTTTGCTCCATCCGTGCGTCAACGTCGCGAATTGGACTCAGTTTGTGTATTACATTCCGAAGCCTATAACTTGTGACTTTTTCGCAACCGGACCTCGTGATTTGACTCAAACTCTTCCATTACTATTGTTTCAACACATTTGAAGTGTTGGAACAAGATTCGGGACAGTCGAAACAAGTTAGCTCCATCCGTGCGTCAACGTCTGAAATTGGAGTCAGTTTGTGTGTTACATTCCGAAGCCTATAACTTGTGACTTTTTCGCAACCGGACCTTGTAATTAGACTCGAATTCTTCCATTACTATTGTTTCAACACATTTGAAGTGTTGGAACAAAATTCGGGACAGTCGAAACAAGTTAGCTCCATCCGTGCGTCAACGTCTCAAATTTGAGTCAGTTTGTGTGTTACATTCCGAAGCCTATAACTTGTGACTTTTTCGCAACCAGACCTCGTAATTGGAATCAAACTCTTCCATTACTATTGTTTCAACAGATTTAAAGTGTTGGAACAAGATTTGGGACCGTCGAAACTAGTTAGCTCCATCCGTGCGTCAACGTCTCAAATTGGACTCAGTTTGTGTGTTACAATCCGAAGCCTATAACTTGTGACTTTTTCGCAACCAGACCTCTTAATTGGACTCAAACTCTTCCATTACTATTGTTTGAACACATTTGCAGTATTGGGACAAGATTCGTGACAGTCGAAAGAAGTTTGCTCCATCCGTGCGTCAACGTCTCGAATTGGACTCAGTTTGTGTATTATATTCCGAAGCCTATAACTTGTGACTTTTTCGCAACCGGACCTCGTGATTGGACTCAAACTCTTCCATTACTATTGTTTCAACACATTTGAAGTGTTGGAACAAGATTCGTGACGGTCGAAACAAGTTAGCTCCATCCGTGCGTCAACGTCTCAAATTGGACTCAGTTTGTGTGTTACATTCCGAAGCCTATAACTTGTGACTTTTTCGCAACCGGACCTTGTAATTAGACTCGAATTCTTCCATTACTATTGTTTCAACACTTTTGAAGTGTTGGAACAAGATTCGGGACAGTCGAAACAAGTTAGCTCCATCCGTGCGTCAACGTCTCAAATTGGACTCAGTTTGTGTGTTACGTTCCGAAGCCAATAACTTGTGACTTTTTCGCAACCGGACCTCGTAATTAGACTCGAATTCTTCCATTACTATTGTTTCAACACATTTGAAGTGTTGGAACAAGATTCGGGACAGTCGAAACAAGTTAGCTCCATCCGTGCGTCAACGTCTCAAATTGGACTCAGTTTGTGTGTTACGTTCCGAAGCCAATAACTTGTGACTTTTTCGCAACCGGACCTCGTAATTAGACTCGAATTCTTCCATTACTATTGTTTCAACACATTTGAAGTGTTGGAACAAGATTCGGGACAGTCGAAACAAGTTAGCTCCATCCGTGCGTCAACGTCTGAAATTGGAGTCAGTTTGTGTGTTACATTCTAAAGCCTATAACTTGTGACTTTTTCGCAACCGGACCTCGTAATTGGACTCAAGCTCTTCCATTACTATTGTTTCAACACTTTTGAAATGTTGGAACTAGATTCGGGACAGTCGAAACAAGTTAGCTCCATCCGTGCGTCAACGTCTCAAATTGGAGTCAGTTTGTGTGTTACATTCCGAAGCCTATAACTTGTGACTTTTTCGCAACCAGACCTCGTAATTGGAATCAAACTCTTTCATTACTATTGTTTCAATAGATTTAAAGTGTTGGAACAAGATTTGGGACCGCCGAAACTAGTTAGCTCCATCCGTGCGTCAACGTCTCAAATTGGACTCAGTTTGTGTGTTACATTCCGAAGCCTATAACTTGTGACTTTTTCGCAACCAGACCTCGTAATTGGACTTAAACTCTTCCATTACTATTGTTTGAACACATTTGCAGTATTGGGACAAGATTCGTGACAGTCGAAAGAAGTTTGCTCCATCCGTGCGTCAACGTCTCGAATTGGACTCAGTTTGTGTATTACATTCCGAAGCCTATAACTTGTGACTTTTTCGCAATCGGACCTCGTAATTGGACTCAAACTCTTCCATTACTATTGTTTCAACAGATTTTAAGTGTTGGAACAAGATTTGGGACCGTCGAAACTAGTTAGCTCCATCCGTGCGTCAACGTCTCAAATTGGACTCAGTTTGTGTGTTACATTCCGAAGCCTATAACTTGTGACTTTTTCGCAACCAGACCTCTTAATTGGACTCAAACTCTTCCATTACCATTGTTTGAACACATTTGCAGTATTGGGACAACATTCGTGACAGTCAAAAGAAGTTTGCTCCATCCGTGCGTCAACGTCTCGAATTGGACTCAGTTTGTGTATTACATTCCGAAGCCTATAACTTGTGACTTTTTCGCAACCGGACCTCGTGATTGGACTCAAACTCTTCCATTACTATTGTTTGAACACATTTGCAGTATTGGGACAAGATTCGTGACAGTCAAAAGAAGTTTGCTCCATCCGTGCGTCAACGTCTCGAATTGGACTCAGTTTGTGTGTTACATTCCGAAGCCTATAACTTGTGACTTTTTCGCAACCGGACCTTGTAATTAGACTCGAATTCTTCCATTACTATTGTTTCAACACTTTTGAAGTGTTGGAACAAGATTCGGGACAGTCGAAACAAGTTAGCTCCATCCGTGCGTCAACGTCTCAAATTGGACTCAGTTTGTGTGTTACGTTCCGAAGCCAATAACTTGTGACTTTTTCGCAACCGGACCTTGTAATTAGACTCGAATTCTTCCATTACTATTGTTTCAACACATTTGAAGTGTTGGAACAAAATTCGGGACAGTCGAAACAAGTTAGCTCCATCCGTGCGTCAACGTCTCAAATTTGAGTCAGTTTGTGTGTTACATTCCGAAGCCTATAACTTGTGACTTTTTCGCAACCAGACCTCGTAATTGGAATCAAACTCTTCCATTACTATTGTTTCAACAGATTTAAAGTGTTGGAACAAGATTTGGGACCGTCGAAACTAGTTAGCTCCATCCGTGCGTCAACGTCTCAAATTGGACTCAGTTTGTGTGTTACATTCCGAAGCCTATAACTTGTTACTTTTTCCCAACCAGACCACTTAATTGGACTCAAACTCTTCCATTACTATTGTTTGAACACATTTGCAGTATTGGGACAAGATTCGTGACAGTCGAAAGAAGTTTGCTCCATCCGTGCGTCAACGTCGCGAATTGGACTCAGTTTGTGTATTACATTCCGAAGCCTATAACTTGTGACTTTTTCGCAACCGGACCTCGTGATTTGACTCAAACTCTTCCATTACTATTGTTTCAACACATTTGAAGTGTTGGAACAAGATTCGGGACAGTCGAAACAAGTTAGCTCCATCCGTGCGTCAACGTCTGAAATTGGAGTCAGTTTGTGTGTTACATTCCGAAGCCTATAACTTGTGACTTTTTCGCAACCGGACCTTGTAATTAGACTCGAATTCTTCCATTACTATTGTTTCAACACATTTGAAGTGTTGGAACAAAATTCGGGACAGTCGAAACAAGTTAGCTCCATCCGTGCGTCAACGTCTCAAATTTGAGTCAGTTTGTGTGTTACATTCCGAAGCCTATAACTTGTGACTTTTTCGCAACCAGACCTCGTAATTGGAATCAAACTCTTCCATTACTATTGTTTCAACAGATTTAAAGTGTTGGAACAAGATTTGGGACCGTCGAAACTAGTTAGCTCCATCCGTGCGTCAACGTCTCAAATTGGACTCAGTTTGTGTGTTACAATCCGAAGCCTATAACTTGTGACTTTTTCGCAACCAGACCTCTTAATTGGACTCAAACTCTTCCATTACTATTGTTTGAACACATTTGCAGTATTGGGACAAGATTCGTGACAGTCGAAAGAAGTTTGCTCCATCCGTGCGTCAACGTCTCGAATTGGACTCAGTTTGTGTATTATATTCCGAAGCCTATAACTTGTGACTTTTTCGCAACCGGACCTCGTGATTGGACTCAAACTCTTCCATTACTATTGTTTCAACACATTTGAAGTGTTGGAACAAGATTCGTGACGGTCGAAACAAGTTAGCTCCATCCGTGCGTCAACGTCTCAAATTGGACTCAGTTTGTGTGTTACATTCCGAAGCCTATAACTTGTGACTTTTTCGCAACCGGACCTTGTAATTAGACTCGAATTCTTCCATTACTATTGTTTCAACACTTTTGAAGTGTTGGAACAAGATTCGGGACAGTCGAAACAAGTTAGCTCCATCCGTGCGTCAACGTCTCAAATTGGACTCAGTTTGTGTGTTACGTTCCGAAGCCAATAACTTGTGACTTTTTCGCAACCGGACCTCGTAATTAGACTCGAATTCTTCCATTACTATTGTTTCAACACATTTGAAGTGTTGGAACAAGATTCGGGACAGTCGAAACAAGTTAGCTCCATCCGTGCGTCAACGTCTCAAATTGGACTCAGTTTGTGTGTTACGTTCCGAAGCCAATAACTTGTGACTTTTTCGCAACCGGACCTCGTAATTAGACTCGAATTCTTCCATTACTATTGTTTCAACACATTTGAAGTGTTGGAACAAGATTCGGGACAGTCGAAACAAGTTAGCTCCATCCGTGCGTCAACGTCTGAAATTGGAGTCAGTTTGTGTGTTACATTCCGAAGCCTATAACTTGTGACTTTTTCGCAACCGGACCTTGTAATTAGACTCGAATTCTTCCATTACTATTGTTTCAACACTTTTGAAGTGTTGGAACAAGATTCGGGACAGTCGAAACAAGTTAGCTCCATCCGTGCGTCAACGTCTCAAATTGGACTCAGTTTGTGTGTTACGTTCCGAAGCCAATAACTTGTGACTTTTTCGCAACCGGACCTCGTAATTAGACTCGAATTCTTCCATTACTATTGTTTCAACACATTTGAAGTGTTGGAACAAGATTCGGGACAGTCGAAACAAGTTAGCTCCATCCGTGCGTCAACGTCTGAAATTGGAGTCAGTTTGTGTGTTACATTCTAAAGCCTATAACTTGTGACTTTTTCGCAACCGGACCTCGTAATTGGACTCAAGCTCTTCCATTACTATTGTTTCAACACTTTTGAAATGTTGGAACTAGATTCGGGACAGTCGAAACAAGTTAGCTCCATCCGTGCGTCAACGTCTCAAATTGGAGTCAGTTTGTGTGTTACATTCCGAAGCCTATAACTTGTGACTTTTTCGCAACCAGACCTCGTAATTGGAATCAAACTCTTTCATTACTATTGTTTCAATAGATTTAAAGTGTTGGAACAAGATTTGGGACCGCCGAAACTAGTTAGCTCCATCCGTGCGTCAACGTCTCAAATTGGACTCAGTTTGTGTGTTACATTCCGAAGCCTATAACTTGTGACTTTTTCGCAACCAGACCTCGTAATTGGACTTAAACTCTTCCATTACTATTGTTTGAACACATTTGCAGTATTGGGACAAGATTCGTGACAGTCGAAAGAAGTTTGCTCCATCCGTGCGTCAACGTCTCGAATTGGACTCAGTTTGTGTATTACATTCCGAAGCCTATAACTTGTGACTTTTTCGCAACCGGACCTCGTGATTGGACTCAAACTCTTCCATTACTATTGTTTGAACACATTTGCAGTATTGGGACAAGATTCGTGACAGTCAAAAGAAGTTTGCTCCATCCGTGCGTCAACGTCTCGAATTGGACTCAGTTTGTGTGTTACATTCCGAAGCCTATAACTTGTGACTTTTTCGCAACCGGACCTTGTAATTAGACTCGAATTCTTCCATTACTATTGTTTCAACACTTTTGAAGTGTTGGAACAAGATTCGGGACAGTCGAAACAAGTTAGCTCCATCCGTGCGTCAACGTCTCAAATTGGACTCAGTTTGTGTGTTACGTTCCGAAGCCAATAACTTGTGACTTTTTCGCAACCGGACCTCGTAATTAGACTCGAATTCTTCCATTACTATTGTTTCAACACATTTGAAGTGTTGGAACAAGATTCGGGACAGTCGAAACAAGTTAGCTCCATCCGTGCGTCAACGTCTGAAATTGGAGTCATTTGTGTGTTACATTCTAAAGCCTATAACTTGTGACTTTTTCGCAACCGGACCTCGTAATTGGACTCAAACTCTTCCATTACTATTGTTTGAACACATTTGCAGTATTGGGACAAGATTCGTGACAGTCGAAAGAAGTTTGCCCCATCCGTGCGTCAACGTCTCGAATTGGACTCAGTTTGTGTATTACATTCCGAAGCCTATAACTTGTGACTTTTTCGCAACCGGACCTCGTGATTGGACTCAAACTCTTCCATTACTATTGTTTCAACACATTTGAAGTGTTGGAACAAGATTCGTGACAGTCGAAACAAGTTAGCTCCATCCGTGCGTCAACGTCTCAAATTGGACTCAGTTTGTGTGTTACATTCCGAAGCCTATAACTTGTGACTTTTTCGCAACCGGACCTCATAATTAGACTCGAATTCTTACATTACTATTGTTTCAACACATTTGAAGTGTTGGAACAAGATTCGGGACAGTCGAAACAAGTTAGCTCCATCAGTGCGTCAACGTCTGAAATTGGAGTCAGTTTGTGTGTTACATTCCAAAGCCTATAACTTGTAACTTTTTCGCAACCGGACCTCGTAATTGGACTCAAACTCTTCCATTACTATTGTTTCAACACTTTTGAAATGTTGGAACTAGATTCGTGACAGTCGAAACTAGTTAGCTCCATCCGTGCGTCAACGTCTCAAATTGGAGTCAGTTTGTGTGTTACATTCCGAAGCCTATAACTTGTGACTTTTTCGCAACCAGACCTCGTAATTGGAATCAAACTCTTCCATTACTATTGTTTCAACAGATTTAAAGTGTTGGAACAAGATTTGGGACCGCCGAAACTAGTTAGCTCCATCCGTGCGTCAACGTCTCAAATTGGACTCAGTTTGTGTGTTACATTCCGAAGCCTATAACTTGTGACTTTTTCGCAACCAGACCTCGTAATTGGACTTAAACTCTTCCATTACTATTGTTTGAACACATTTGCAGTATTGGGACAAGATTCGTGACAGTCGAAAGAAGTTTGCTCCATCCGTGCGTCAACGTCTCGAATTGGACTCAGTTTGTGTATTACATTCCGAAGCCTATAACTTGTGACTTTTTCGCAATCGGACCTCGTAATTGGACTCAAACTGTTCCATTACTATTGTTTCAACAGATTTTAAGTGTTGGAACAAGATTTGGGACCGTCGAAACTAGTTAGCTCCATCCGTGCGTCAACGTCTCAAATTGGACTCAGTTTGTGTGTTACATTCCGAAGCCTATAACTTGTGACTTTTTCGCAACCAGACCTCTTAATTGGACTCAAACTCTTCCATTACTATTGTTTGAACACATTTGCAGTATTGGGACAAGATTCGTGACAGTCAAAAGAAGTTTGCTCCATCCGTGCGTCAACGTCTCGAATTGGACTCAGTTTGTGTATTACATTCCGAAGCCTATAACTTGTGACTTTTTCGCAACCGGACCTCGTAATTGGACTCAAACTATTCCATTACTATTGTTTCAACACATTTGAAGTGTTGGAACAAGATTCGTGACAGTCGAAACAAGTTAGCTCCATCCGTGCGTCAACGTCTCAAATTGGACTCAGTTTGTGTGTTACATTCCGAAGCCTATAACTTGTGACTTTTTCGCAACCGGACCTTGTAATTAGACTCGAATTCTTCCATTACTATTGTTTCAACACTTTTGAAGTGTTGGAACAAGATTCGGGACAGTCGAAACAAGTTAGCTCCATCCGTGCGTCAACGTCTCAAATTGGACTCACTTTGTGTGTTACGTTCCGAAGCCAATAACTTGTGACTTTTTCGCAACCGGACCTCGTAATTAGACTCGAACTCTTCCATTACTATTGTTTCAACACATTTGAAGTGTTGGAACAAGATTCGGGACAGTCGAAACAAGTTAGCTCCATCCGTGCGTCAACGTCTGAAATTGGAGTCAGTTTGTGTGTTACATTCCAAAGCCTATAACTTGTGACTTTTTCGCAACCGGACCTCGTAATTGGACTCAAACTCTTCCATTTCTATTGTTTCAACACTTTTGAAATGTTGGAACTAGATTCGTGACAGTCGAAACTAGTTAGCTCCATCCGTGCGTCAACGTCTCAAATTGGACTTAGTTTGTGTGTTACATTCCGAAGCCTATAACTTGTGACTCTTTCGCAACCGGACCTCGTGATTGGACTCAAACTCTTCCATTACTATTGTTTCAACACATTTGAAGTGTTGGAACAAGATTCGTGACAGTCGAAACAAGTTAGCTCCATCCGTGCGTCAACGTCTCAAATTGGACTCAGTTTGTGTGTTACATTCCGAAGCCTATAACTTGTGACTTTTTCGCAACCAGACCTCGTAATTGGACTTAAACTCTTCCATTACTATTGTTTGAACACATTTGCAGTATTGGGACAAGATTCGTGACAGTCGAAAGAAGTTTGCTCCATCCGTGCGTCAACGTCTCGAATTGGACTCAGTTTGTGTATTACATTCCGAAGCCTATAACTTGTGACTTTTTCGCAACCGGACCTCGTAATTAGACTCGAATTCTTCCATTACTATTGTTTCAACACTTTTGAAATGTTGGAACTAGATTCGGGACAGTCGAAACAAGTTAGCTCCATCCGTGCGTCAACGTCTGAAATTGGAGTCAGTTTGTGTGTTACATTCCAAAGCCTATAACTTGTGACTTTTTCGCAACCGGACCTCGTAATTGGACTCAAACTCTTCCATTACTATTGTTTCAACACTTTTGAAATGTTGGAACTAGATTTGTGACAGTCGAAGCTACTTAGCTCCATCCGTGCGTCAACGTCTCAAATTGGAGTCAGTTTGTGTGTTACATTCCGAAGCCTATAACTTGTGACTTTTTCGCAACCAGACCTCGTAATTGGAATCAAACTCTTCCATTACTATTGTTTCAATAGATTTAAAGTGTTGGAACAAGATTTGGGACCGTCGAAACTAGTTAGCTCCATCCGTGCGTCAACGTCTCAAATTGGACTCAGTTTGTGTGTTACATTCAGAAGCCTATAACTTGTGACTTTTTCCCAACCAGACCTCTTAATTGGACTCAAACTCTTCCATTACTATTGTTTGAAAACATTTGCAGTATTGGGACAAGATTCATGACAGTCGAAAGAAGTTTGCTCCATCCGTGCGTCAACGTCTCGAATTGGACTCAGTTTGTGTGTTACGTTCCGAAGCCTATAACTTGTGACTTTTTCGCAACCGGACCTCGTAATTAGACTAGAATTCTTCCATTACTATTGTTTCAACACATTTGAAGTGTTGGAACAAGATTCGGGACAGTCGAAACAAGTTAGCTCCATCCGTGCGTCAACGTCTCAAATTGAACTCAGTTTGTGTGTTACGTTCCGAAGCCTATAACTTGTGACTTTTTCGCAACCGGACCTTGTAATTAGACTCGAATTCTTCCATTACTATTGTTTCAACACTTTTGAAGTGTTGGAACAAGATTCGGGACAGTCGAAACAAGTTAGCTCCATCCGTGCGTCAACGTCTCAAATTGGACTCAGTTTGTGTGTTACGTTCCGAAGCCAATAACTTGTGTCTTTTTCGCAACCGGACCTCGTAATTAGACTCGAATTCTTCCATTACTATTGTTTCAACACATTTGAAGTGTTGGAACAAGATTCGGGACAGTCGAACCAAGTTAGCTCCATCCGTGCGTCAACGTCTGAAATTGGAGTCAGTTTGTGTGTTACATTCCAAAGCCTATAACTTATGACTTTTTCGCAACCGGACCTCGTAATTGGACTCAAACTCTTCCATTACTATTGTTTCAACACTTTTGAAATGTTGGAACTAGATTCGGGACAGTCGAAACAAGTTAGCTCCATCCGTGCGTCAACGTCTCAAATTGGAGTCAGTTTGTGTCTTACATTCCGAAGCCTATAACTTGTGACTTTTTCGCAACCAGACCTCGTAATTGGAATCAAACTCTTTCATTACTATTGTTTCAACAGATTTTAAGTGTTGGAACAAGATTTGGGACCGCCGAAACTAGTTAGCTCCATCCGTGCGTCAACGTCTCAAATTGGACTCAGTTTGTGTGTTACATTCCGAAGCCTATAACTTGTGACTTTTTCGTAACCAGACCTCGTAATTGGACTTAAACTCTTCCATTACTATTGTTTGAACACATTTGCAGTATTGGGACAAGATTCGTGACAGTCGAAAGAAGTTTGCTCCATCCGTGCGTCAACGTCTCGAATTGGACTCAGTTTGTGTATTACATTCCGAAGCCTATAACTTGTGACTTTTTTGCAACCGGACCTCGTAATTGGACTCAAACTCTTCCATTACTATTGTTTCAACAGATTTTAAGTGTTGGAACAAGATTTGGGACCGTCGAAACTAGTTAGCTCCATCTGTGCGTCAACGTCTCAAATTGGACTCAGTTTGTGTGTTACATTCCGAAGCCTATAACTTGTGACTTTTTCGCAACCGGACCTCGTAATTGGACTCAAACTCTTCCATTCCTATTGTTTCAACACTTTTGAAATGTTGGAACTAGATTCGGGACAGTCGACACAAGTTAGCTCCATCCGTGCGTCAACGTCTCAAATTGGATTCAGTTTGTGTGTTACATTCCGAAGCCTATAACTTGTGACTTTTTCGCAACCAGACCTCGTAATTGGAATCAAACTCTTTCATTACTATTGTTTCAACAGATTTAAAGTGTTGGAACAAGATTTGGGACCGCCGAAACTAGTTAGCTCCATCCGTGCGTCAACGTCTCAAATTGGACTCAGTTTGTGTGTTACATTCCGAAGCCTATAACTTGTGACTTTTTCGTAACCAGACCTCGTAATTGGATTTAAACTCTTCCATTACTATTGTTTGAACACATTTGCAGTATTGGGACAAGATTCGTGACAGTCGAAAGAAGTTTGCTCCATCCGTGCGTCAACGTCTCGAATTGGACTCAGTTTGTGTATTACATTCCGAAGCCTATAACTTGTGACTTTTTCGCAACCGGACCTCGTAATTGGACTCAAACTCTTCCATTACTATTGTTTCAACAGATTTTAAGTGTTGGAACAAGATTTGGGACCGTCGAAACTAGTTAGCTCCATCTGTGCGTCAACGTCTCAAATTGGACTCAGTTTGTGTGTTACATTCCGAAGCCTATAACTTGTGACTTTTTCGCAACCGGACCTCGTAATTGGACTCAAACTCTTCCATTACTATTGTTTCAACACATTTGAAGTGTTGGAACAAGATTCGGGACAGTCGAAACAAGTTAGCTCCATCCGTGCGTCAACGTCTCAAATTGGAGTCAGTTTGTGTGTTACATTCCGAAGCCTATAACTTGTGACTTTTTCGCAACCAGACCTCGTAATTGGAATCAAACTCTTCCATTACTATTGTTTCAACAGATTTAAAGTGTTGGAACAAGATTTGGGACCGTCGAAACTAGTTAGCTCCATCCGTGCGTCAACGTCTCAAATTGGACTCAGTTTGTGTGTTACATTCCGAAGCCTATAACTTGTGACTTTTTCGCAACCAGACCTCGTAATTGGAATCAAACTCTTCCATTACTATTGTTTCAACAGATTTAAAGTGTTGGAACAAGATTTGGGACCGTCGAAACTAGTTAGCTCCATCCGTGCGTCAACGTCTCAAATTGGACTCAGTTTGTGTGTTACATTCCGAAGCCTATAACTTGTGACTTTTTCGCAACCAGACCTCTTAATTGGACTCAAACTCTTCCATTACTATTGTTTGAACACATTTGCAGTATTGGGACAAGATTCGTGACAGTCGAAAGTAGTTTGCTCCATCCGTGCGTCAACGTCTCGAATTGGACTCAGTTTGTGTATTACATTCCGAAGCCTATAACTTGTGACTTTTTCGCAACCGGACCTTGTAATTAGACTCGAATTCTTCCATTACTATTGTTTCAACACATTAGAAGTGTTGGAACAAGATTCGGGACAGTCGAAACAAGTTAGCTCCATCCGTGCGTCAACGTCTCAAATTGGACTCAGTTTGTTTGGTACATTCCGAAGCCTATAACTTATAGGCTTTTAGCAATCGGACCATGTAATTGGACTCAAACTCTTCCATTACTATTGTTTCAACACAGTTGAATTGTTGGAACAAGATTCGTGACAGTCGAAACAAGTTAGCTCCATCCGTGCGTCAACGTCTCAAATTGGACTCAGTTTTTGTGTTAAATTCCGAAGCCTATAACTTGTGACTTTTTCGCAACCGGACCTCGTAATTGGACTCAAACTCTTCCATTACTATTGTTTCAACATTTTTGAAATGTTGGAACTAGATTCGGGACAGTCGAAACAAGTTAGCTCCATCCGTGCGTCAACGTCTCAAATTGGAGTCAGTTTGTGTGTTACATTCCGAAGCCTATAACTTGTGACTTTTTCGCAACCGGACCTCGTGATTGGACTCAAACTCTTCCATTACTATTGTTTCAACACATTTGAAGTGTTGGAACAAGATTCGTGACAGTCGAAACAAGTTAGCTCCATCCGTGCGTCAACGTCTCAAATTGGACTCAGTTTGTGTGTTACGTTCCGAAGCCTATAACTTGTGACTTTTTCGCAACCGGACCTCGTAATTAGACTCGAATTCTTCCATTACTATTGTTTCAACACATTTGAAGTGTTGGAACAAGATTCGGGACAGCCGAAACAAGTTAGCTCCATCCGTGCGTCAACGTCTGAAATTGGAGTCAGTTTGTGTGTTACATTCCAAAGCCTATAACTTGTGACTTTTTCGCAACCGGACCTCGTAATTGGACTCAAACTCTTCCATTACTATTGTTTCAACATTTTTGAAATGTTGGAACTAGATTCGGGACAGTCGAAACAAGTTAGCTCCATCCGTGCGTCAACGTCTCAAATTGGAGTCAGTTTGTGTGTTACATTCCGAAGCCTATAACTTGTGACTTTTTCGCAACCAGACCTCGTAATTGGAATCAAACTCTTTCATTACTATTGTTTCAACAGATTTAAAGTGTTGGAACAAGATTTGGGACCGCCGAAACTAGTTAGCTCCATCCGTGCGTCAACGTCTCAAATTGGACTAAGTTTGTGTGTTACATTCCGAAGCCTATAACTTGTGACTTTTTCGTAACCAGACCTCGTAATTGGACTTAAACTCTTCCATTACTATTGTTTGAACACATTTGCAGTATTGGGACAAGATTCGTGACAGTCGAAAGAAGTTTGCTCCATCCGTGCGTCAACGTCTCGAATTGGACTCAGTTTGTGTATTACATTCCGGAGCCTATAACTTGTGACTTTTTCGCAACCGGACCTCGTAATTGGACTCAAACTCTTCCATTACTATTGTTTCAACAGATTTTAAGTGTTGGAACAAGATTTGGGACCGTCGAAACTAGTTAGCTCCATCTGTGCGTCAACTTCTCAAATTGGACTCAGTTTGTGTGTTACAGTCCGAAGCCTATAACTTGTGACTTTTTCGCAACCGGACCTCGTAATTGGACTCAAACTCTTCCATTTCAACACATTTGAAGTGTTGGAACAAGATTCGTGACAGTCGAAACAAGTTAGCTCCATCCGTGCGTCAACGTCTGAAATTGGAGTTAGTTTGTGTGTTACGTTCCGAAGCCCATAACTTGTGACTTTTTCGCAACCGGACCTCATAATTAGACTCGAATTCTTTCATTACTATTGTTTCAACACATTTGAAGTGTTGGAACAAGATTCGGGACAGTCGAAACAAGTTAGCTCCATCCGTGCCTCAACGTCTCAAATTGGAGTCAGTTTGTGTGTTACATTCCGAAGCCTATAACTTGTGACTTTTTCGCAACCAGACCTCGTAATTAGAATCAAACTCTTCCGTTACTATTGTTTCAACAGATTTAAAGTGTTGGAACAAGATTTGGGACCGTCGAAACTAGTTAGCTCCATCCGTGCGTCAACATCTCAAATTGGACTCAGTTTGTGTGTTACATTCCGAAGCCTATAACTTATAGGCCTTTAGTAATCGGACCATGTAATTGGACTCAAACTCTTCCATTACTATTGTTTCAACACAGTTGAATTGTTGGAACAAGATTCGTGACAGTCGAAACAAGTTAGCTCCATCCGTGCGTCAACGTCTCAAATTGGACTCAGTTTTTGTGTTACATTCCGAAGCCTATAACTTGTGACTTTTTCGCAACCGGACCTCGTAATTGGACTCAAACTCTTCCATTACTATTGTTTCAACATTTTTGAAATGTTGGAACTAGATTCGGGACAGTCGAAACAAGTTAGCTCCATCCGTGCGTCAACGTCTCAAATTGGAGTCAGTTTGTGTGTTACATTCCGAAGCCTATAACTTGTGACTTTTTCGCAACCGGACCTCGTGATTGGACTCAAACTCTTCCATTACTATTGTTTCAACACATTTGAAGTGTTGGAACAAGATTCGTGACAGTCGAAACAAGTTAGCTCCATCCGTGCGTCAACGTCTCAAATTGGACTCAGTTTGTGTGTTACGTTCCGAAGCCTATAACTTGTGACTTTTTCGCAACCGGACCTCGTAATTAGACTCGAATTCTTCCATTACTATTGTTTCAACACATTTGAAGTGTTGGAACAAGATTCGGGACAGCCGAAACAAGTTAGCTCCATCCGTGCGTCAACGTCTGAAATTGGAGTCAGTTTGTGTGTTACATTCCAAAGCCTATAACTTGTGACTTTTTCGCAACCGGACCTCGTAATTGGACTCAAACTCTTCCATTACTATTGTTTCAACATTTTTGAAATGTTGGAACTAGATTCGGGACAGTCGAAACAAGTTAGCTCCATCCGTGCGTCAACGTCTCAAATTGGAGTCAGTTTGTGTGTTACATTCCGAAGCCTATAACTTGTGACTTTTTCGCAACCAGACCTCGTAATTGGAATCAAACTCTTTCATTACTATTGTTTCAACAGATTTAAAGTGTTGGAACAAGATTTGGGACCGCCGAAACTAGTTAGCTCCATCCGTGCGTCAACGTCTCAAATTGGACTAAGTTTGTGTGTTACATTCCGAAGCCTATAACTTGTGACTTTTTCGTAACCAGACCTCGTAATTGGACTTAAACTCTTCCATTACTATTGTTTGAACACATTTGCAGTATTGGGACAAGATTCGTGACAGTCGAAAGAAGTTTGCTCCATCCGTGCGTCAACGTCTCGAATTGGACTCAGTTTGTGTATTACATTCCGGAGCCTATAACTTGTGACTTTTTCGCAACTGGACCTCGTAATTGGACTCAAACTCTTCCATTACTATTGTTTCAACAGATTTTAAGTGTTGGAACAAGATTTGGGACCGTCGAAACTAGTTAGCTCCATCTGTGCGTCAACGTCTCAAATTGGACTCAGTTTGTGTGTTACAGTCTGAAGCCTATAACTTGTGACTTTTTCGCAACCGGACCTCGTAATTGGACTCAAACTCTTCCATTTCAACACATTTGAAGTGTTGGAACAAGATTCGTGACAGTCGAAACAAGTTAGCTCCATCCGTGCGTCAACGTCTGAAATTGGAGTTAGTTTGTGTGTTACGTTCCGAAGCCCATAACTTGTGACTTTTTCGCAACCGGACCTCATAATTAGACTCGAATTCTTTCATTACTATTGTTTCAACACATTTGAAGTGTTGGAACAAGATTCGGGACAGTCGAAACAAGTTAGCTCCATCCGTGCCTCAACGTCTCAAATTGGAGTCAGTTTGTGTGTTACATTCCGAAGCCTATAACTTGTGACTTTTTCGCAACCAGACCTCGTAATTAGAATCAAACTCTTCCGTTACTATTGTTTCAACAGATTTAAAGTGTTGGAACAAGATTTGGGACCGTCGAAACTAGTTAGCTCCATCCGTGCGTCAACGTCTCAAATTGGACTCAGTTTGTGTGTTACATTCCGAAGCCTATAACTTGTGACTTTTTCGCAACCAGACCTCGTAATTGGAATTAAACTCTTCCATTATTATTGTTTCAACAGATTTAAAGTGTTGGAACAAGATTTGGGACCGTCGAAACTAGTTAGCTCCATCCATGCGTCAACGTCTCAAATTGGACTCAGTTTGTGTGTTACATTCCGAAGCCTATAACTTGTGACTTTTTCGCAACCAGACCTCTTAATTGGACTCAAACTCTTCCATTACTATTGTTTGAACACATTTGCAGTATTGGGACAAGATTCGTGACAGTCGAAAGTAGTTTGCTCCATCCGTGCGTCAACGTCTCGAATTGGACTCAGTTTGTGTATTACATTCCGAAGCCTATAACTTGTGACTTTTTCGGAACCGGACCTCGTGATTGGACTCAAACTCTTCCATTACTATTGTTTCAACACATTTGAAGTGTTGGAACAAGACTCGTGACAGTCGAAACAAGTTAGCTCCATCCGTGTGTCAACGTCTCAAATTGGACTCAGTTTGTGTGTTACATTCCGAAGCCTATAACTTGTGACTTTTTTGCAACCGGACCTTGTAATTAGACTCGAATTCTTCCATTACTATTGTTTCAACACATTTGAAGTGTTGGAACAAGATTCGGGACAGTCGAAACAAGTTAGCTCCATCCGTGCGTCAACGTCTCAAATTGGACTCAGTTTGTTTGGTACATTCCGAAGCCTATAACTTATAGGCTTTTAGCAATCGGACCATGTAATTGGACTCAAACTCTTCCATTACTATTGTTTCAACACAGTTGAATTGTTGGAACAAGATTCGTGACAGTCGAAACAAGTTAGCTCCATCCGTGCGTCAACGTCTCAAATTGGACTCAGTTTGTGTGTTACATTCCGAAGCCTATAACTTGTGACTTTTTCGCAACCAGACCTCGTAATTGGAATTAAACTCTTCCATTACTATTGTTTCAACAGATTTAAAGTGTTGGAACAAGATTTGGGACCGTCGAAACTAGTTAGCTCCATCCGTGCGTCAACGTCTCAAATTGGACTCAGTTTGTGTGTTACATTCCGAAGCCTATAACTTGTGACTTTTTCGCAACCAGACCTCTTAATTGGACTCAAACTCTTCCATTACTATTGTTTGAACACATTTGCAGTATTGGGACAAGATTCGTGACAGTCGAAAGTAGTTTGCTCCATCCGTGCGTCAACGTCTCGAATTGGACTCAGTTTGTGTATTACATTCCGAAGCCTATAACTTGTGACTTTTTCGGAACCGGACCTCGTGATTGGACTCAAACTCTTCCATTACTATTGTTTCAACACATTTGAAGTGTTGGAACAAGACTCGTGACAGTCGAAACAAGTTAGCTCCATCCGTGCGTCAACGTCTCAAATTGGACTCAGTTTTTGTGTTACATTCCGAAGCCTATAACTTGTGACTTTTTCGCAACCGGACCTCGTAATTGGACTCAAACTCTTCTATTACTGTTGTTTCAACACATTTGCAGTGTTGGGACAAGATTCGTGGCAGTCGAAAGAAGTTTGCTCCATCCGTGCGTCAACGTCTCAAATTTGACTCAGTTTGTTTATTACATTCCGAAGCCTATAACTTGTGACTTTTTCGCAACCAGACCTCGTAATTGAAATCAAACTCTTCCATTACTATTGTTTCAACAGATTTAAAGTGTTGGAACAAGATTTGGGACCGTCGAAAGTAGTTAGCTCCATCCGTGCGTCAACGTCTCAAATTGGACTCGGTTTGTGTGTTACATTCCGAAGCCTATAACTTGTGACTTTTTCGCAACCAGACCTCGTAATTGGACTCAAACTCTTACATTACTATTGTTTGAACACATTTACAGTATTGGGACAAGATTCGTGACAGTCGAAAGAAGTTTGCTCCATCCGTGCGTCAACGTCTCAAATTAGACTCAGTTTGTGTATTACATTCGGAAGCCTATAACTTGTGACTTTTTCGCAACCGGACCTCGTGATTGGACTCAAACTCTTCCATTACTATTGTTTCAACACATTTGAAGTGTTGGAACAAGATTCGTGACAGTCGAAACAAGTTAGCTCCATCCGTGCGTCAACGTCTCAAATTGGACTCAGTTTGTGTGTTACGTTCCGAAGCCTATAACTTGTGACTTTTTCGCAACCGGACCTCGTAATTAGACTCGAATTCTTCCATTAGTATTGTTTCAACACATTTGAAGTGGTGGAACAAGATTCGGGACAGTCGAAACAAGTTAGCTCCATCCGTGCGTCAACGTCTCAAATTGGACTCAGTTTGTGTGTTACATTCCGAAGCCTATAACTTGTGACTTTTTCGCAACCAGACCTCTTAATTGGACTCAAACTCTTCCATTACTATTGTTTGAACACATTTGCAGTATTGGGACAAGATTCGTGACAGTCGAAAGAAGTTAGCTCCATCCGTGCGTCAACGTCTCAAATTAGACTCAGTTTGTGTATTACATTCCGAAGCCTATAACTTGTGACTTTTTCGCAACCGGACCTCGTGATTGGACTCAAACTCTTCCATTACTATTGTTTCAACACATTTGAAGTGTTGGAAGAAGATTCGTGACAGTCGAAACAAGTTAGCTCCATCCGTGCGTCAACGTCTCAAATTGGACTCAGTTTGTGTGTTACGTTCCGTAGCCTATAACTTGTGACTTTTTCGCAACCGGACCTTGTAATTAGACTCGAATTCTTCCATTACTATTGTTTCAACACTTTTGAAGTATTGGAACAAGATTCGGGACAGTCGAAACAAGTTAGCTCCATCCGTGCGTCAACGTCTCAAATTGGACTCAGTTTGTGTGTTACGTTCCGAAGCCAATAACTTGTAACTTTTTCGCAACCGGACCTCGTAATTCGACTCGAATTCTTCCATTACTATTGTTTTAACACATTTGAAGTGTTGGAACAAGATTCGGGACAGTCGAAACAAGTTAGCTCCATCCGTGCGTCAACGTCTGAAATTGGAGTCAGTTTGTGTGTTACATTCCAAAGCCTATAACTTGTGACTTTTTCGCAACCGGACCTCGTAATTGGACTCAAACTCTTCCATTACTATTGTTTCAACACTTTTGAAATGTTGGAACTAGATTCGGGACAGTCGAAACAAGTTAGCTCCATCCGTGCGTCAACGTCTCAAATTGGAGTCAGTTTGTATGTTACATTCCGAAGCCTATAACTTGTGACTTTTTCGCAACCAGACCTCGTAATTGGAATCAAACTCTTTCATTACTATTGTTTCAACAGATTTAAAGTGTTGGAACAAGATTTGGGACCGACGAAACTAGTTAGCCCCATCCGTGCGTCAACGTCTCAAATTGGACCCAGTTTGTGTTACATTCCGAAGCCTATAACTTGTGAATTTTTCGCAACCAGACCTCGTAATTGGACTTAAACTCTTCCATTACTATTGTTTGAACACATTTACAGTATTGGGACAAGATTCGTGATAGTCGAAAGAAGTTTGCTCCATCCGTGCGTCAACGTCTCGAATTGGACTCAGTTTGTGTATTACATTCCGAAGCCTATAACTTGTGACTTTTTCGCAACCGGACCTCGTGATTGGACTCAAACTCTTCCATTACTATTGTTTCAACACATTTGAAGTGTTGGAACAAGATTCGTGACAGTCGAAACAAGTTAGCTCCATCCGTGCGTCAACGTCTCAAATTGGACTCAGTTTGTGTGTTACGTTCCGAAGCCTATAACTTGTGACTTTTTCGTAACCAGACCTCGTAATTGGACTTCAACTCTTCCATTACTATTGTTTGAACACATTTGCAGTATTGGGACAAGATTCGTGACAGTCGAAAGAAGTTTGCTCCATCCGTGCGTCAACGTCTCGAATTGGACTCAGTTTGTGTATTACATTCCGGAGCCTATAACTTGTGACTTTTTCGCAACCGGACCTCGTAATTGGACTCAAACTCTTCCATTACTATTGTTTCAACAGATTTTAAGTGTTGGAACAAGATTTGGGACCGTCGAAACTAGTTAGCTCCATCTGTGCGTCAACGTCTCAAATTGGACTCAGTTTGTGTGTTACATTCCGAAGCCTATAACTTGTGACTTTTTCGCAACTGGACCTCGTAATTGGACTCAAACTCTTCCATTACTATTGTTTCAACACATTTGAAGTGTTGGAACAAGATTCGTGACAGTCGAAACAAGTTAGCTCCATCCGTGCGTCAACGTCTGAAATTGGAGTTAGTTTGTGTGTTACGTTCCGAAGCCCATAACTTGTGACTTTTTCGCAACCGGACCTCATAATTAGACTCGAATTCTTTCATTACTATTGTTTCAACACATTTGAAGTGTTGGAACAAGATTCGGGACAGTCGAAACAAGTTAGCTCCATCCGTGCGTCAACGTCTCAAATTGGAGTCAGTTTGTGTGTTACATTCCGAAGCCTATAACTTGTGACTTTTTCGCAACCAGACCTCGTAATTGGAATCAAACTCTTCCATTACTATTGTTTCAACAGATTTAAAGTGTTGGAACAAGATTTGGGACCGTCGAAACTAGTTAGCTCCATCCGTGCGTCAACGCCTCAAATTGGACTCAGTTTGTGTGTTACATTCCGAAGCCTATAACTTGTGACTTTTTCGCAACCAGACCTCGTAATTGGAATCAAACTCTTCCATTACTATTGTTTCAACAGATTTAAAGTGTTGGAACAAGATTTGGGACCGTCGAAACTAGTTAGCTCCATCTGTGCGTCAACGTCTCAAATTGGACTCAGTTTGTGTGTTACGTTCCGTAGCCTATAACTTGTGACTTTTTCGCAACCGGACCTTGTAATTAGACTCGAATTCTTCCATTACTATTGTTTCAACACTTTTGATGTATTGGAACAAGATTCGGGACAGTCGAAACAAGTTAGCTCCATCCGTGCGTCAACGTCTCAAATTGGACTCAGTTTGTGTGTTACGTTCCGAAGCCAATAACTTGTGACTTTTTCGCAACCGGACCTCGTAATTCGACTCGAATTCTTCCATTACTATTGTTTTAACACATTTGAAGTGTTGGAACAAGATTCGGGACAGTCGCAACAAGTTAGCTCCATCCGTGTGTCAACGTCTCAAATTGGACTCAGTTTGTGTGTTACATTCCGAAGCCTATAACTTGTGACTTTTTCGCAACCGGACCTTGTAATTAGACTCGAATTCTTCCATTACTATTGTTTCAACACATTTGAAGTGTTGGAACAAGATTCGGGACAGTCGAAACAAGTTAGCTCCATCCGTGCGTCAACGTCTCAAATTGGACTCAGTTTGTTTGGTACATTCCGAAGCCTATAACTTAGGCTTTTAGCAATCGGACCATGTAATTGGACTCAAACTCTTCCATTACTATTGTTTCAACACAGTTGAACTGTTGGAACAAGATTCGTGACAGTCGAAACAAGTTAGCTCCATCCGTGCGTCAACGTCTCAAATTGGACTCAGTTTTTGTGTTACGTTCCGTAGCCTATAACTTGTGACTTTTTCGCAACCGGACCTCGTAATTAGACTCGAATTCTTCCATTACTATTGTTTCAACACTTTTGAAGTGTTGGAACAAGATTCGGGACAGTCGAAACAAGTTAGCTCCATCCGTGCGTCAACGTCTCAAATTGGACTCAGTTTGTGTGTTACGTTCCGAAGCCAATAACTTGTGACTTTTTCGCAACCGGACCTCGTAATTCGACTAGAATTCTTCCATTACTATTGTTTTAACACATTTGAAGTGTTGGAACAAGATTCGGGACAGTCGAAACAAGTTAGCTCCATCCGTGCGTCAACGTCTGAAATTGGAGTCAGTTTGTGTGTTACATTCCAAAGCCTATAACTTGTGACTTTTTCGCAACCGGACCTCGTAATTGGACTCAAACTCTTCCATTACTATTGTTTCAACACTTTTGAAATGTTGGAACTAGATTCGGGACAGTCGAAACAAGTTAGCTCCATCCGTGCGTCAACGTCTCAAATTGGAGTCAGTTTGTGTGTTACATTCCGAAGCCTATAACTTGTGACTTTTTCCCAACCAGACCTCATAATTGGAATCAAACTCTTTCATTACTATTGTTTCAACAGATTTAAAGTGTTGGAACAAGATTTGGGACCGCCGAAACTAGTTAGCTCCATCCGTGCGTCAACGTCTCAAATTGTACTCAGTTTGTGTGTTACATTCCGAAGCCTATAACTTGTGACTTTTTCGCAACCAGACCTCGTAATTGGACTTAAACTCTTCCATTACTATTGTTTGAACACATTTGCAGTATTGGGACAAGATTCGTGACAGTCGAAAGAAGTTTGCTCCATCCGTGCGTCAACGTCTCGAATTGGACTCAGTTTGTGTATTACATTCCGAAGCCTATAACTTGTGACTTTTTCGCAACCGGACCTCGTGATTGGACTCAAACTCTTCCATTACTATTGTTTCAACACATTTGAAGTGTTGGAACAAGATTCGTGACAGTCGAAACAAGGTAGCTCCATCCGTGCGTCAACGTCTCAAATTGGACTCAGTTTGTGTGTTACGTTCCGAAGCCTATAACTTGTGACTTTTTCGCAACCGGACCTCGTAATTAGACTCGAATTCTTCCATTACTATTGTTTCAACACATTTGAAGTGTTGGAACAAGATTCGGGACAGTCGAAACAAGTTAGCTCCATCCGTGCGTCAACGTCTGAAATTGGAGTCAGTTTGTGTGTTACATTCCAAAGCCTATAACTTGTGACTTTTTCGCAACCGGACCTCGTAATTGGACTCAAACTCTTCCATTACTATTGTTTCAACATTTTTGAAATGTTGGAACTAGATTCGGGACAGTCGAAACAAGTTAGCTCCATCCGTGCGTCAACGTCTCAAATTGGAGTCAGTTTGTGTGTTATATTCCGAAGCCTATAACTTGTGACTTTTTCGCAACCAGACCTCGTAATTGGAATCAAACTCTTTCATTACTATTGTTTCAACAGATTTAAAGTGTTGGAACAAGATTTGGGACCGTCGAAACTAGTTAGCTCCATCCGTGCGTCAACGTCTCAAATTGGACTCAGTTTGTGTGTTACATTCCGAAGCCTATAACTTGTGACTTTTTCGTAACCAGACCTCGTAATTGGACTTAAACTCTTCCATTACTATTGTTTGAACACATTTGCAGTATTGGGACAAGATTCGTGACAGTCGAAAGAAGTTTGCTCCATCCGTGCGTCAACGTCTCGAATTGGACTCAGTTTGTGTATTACATTCCGGAGCCTATAACTTGTGACTTTTTCGCAACCGGACCTCGTAATTGGACTCAAACTCTTCCATTACTATTGTTTCAACAGATTTTAAGTGTTGGAACAAGATTTGGGACCGTCGAAACTAGTTAGCTCCATCTGTGCGTCAACGTCTCAAATTGGACTCAGTTTGTGTGTTACAGTCCGAAGCCTATAACTTGTGACTTTTTCGCAACCGGACCTCGTAATTGGACTCAAACTCTTTCATTACTATTGTTTCAACACATTTGAAGTGTTGGAACAAGATTCGTGACAGTCGAAACAAGTTAGCTCCATCCGTGCGTCAACGTCTGAAATTGGAGTTAGTTTGTGTGTTACGTTCCGAAGCCCATAACTTGTGACTTTTTCGCAACCGGACCTCATAATTAGACTCGAATTCTTTCATTACTATTGTTTCAACACATTTGAAGTGTTGGAACAAGATTCGGGACAGTCGAAACAAGGTAGCTCCATCCGTGCGTCAACGTCTCAAATTGGAGTCAGTTTGTGTGTTACATTCCGAAGCCTATAACTTGTGACTTTTTCGCAACCAGACCTCGTAATTAGAATCAAACTCTTCCGTTACTATTGTTTCAACAGATTTAAAGTGTTGGAACAAGATTTGGGACCGTCGAAACTAGTTAGCTCCATCCGTGCGTCAACGTCTCAAATTGGACTCAGTTTGTGTGTTACATTCCGAAGCCTATAACTTGTGACTTTTTCGCAACCAGACCTCGTAATTGGAATCAAACTCTTCCATTACTATTATTTCAACAGATTTAAAGTGTTGGAACAAGATTTGGGACCGTCGAAACTAGTTAGCTCCATCCGTGCGTCAACGTCTCAAATTGGACTCAGTTTGTGTGTTACATTCCGAAGCCTATAACTTGTGACTTTTTCGCAACCAGACCTCTTAATTGGACTCAAACTCTTCCATTACTATTGTTTGAACACATTTGCAGTATTGGGACAAGATTCGTGACAGTCGAAAGTAGTTTGCTCCATCCGTGCGTCAACGTCTCGAATTGGACTCAGTTTGTGTATTACATTCCGAAGCCTATAACTTGTGACTTTTTCGCAACCGGACCTCGTGATTGGACTCAAACTCTTCCATTACTATTGTTTCAACACATTTGAAGTGTTGGAACAAGACTCGTGACAGTCGAAACAAGTTAGCTCCATCCGTGTGTCAACGTCTCAAATTGGACTCAGTTTGTGTGTTACATTCCGAAGCCTAAAACTTGTGACTTTTTTGCAACCGGACCTTGTAATTAGACTCGAATTCTTCCATTACTATTGTTTCAACACATTTGAAGTGTTGGAACAAGATTCGGGACAGTCGAAACAAGTTAGCTCCATCCGTGCGTCAACGTCTCAAATTGTACTCAGTTTGTTTGGTACATTCCGAAGCCTATAACTTATAGGCTTTTAGCAATCGGACCATGTAATTGGACTCAAACTCTTCCATTACTATTGTTTCAACACAGTTGAATTGTTGGAACAAGATTCGTGACAGTCGAAACAAGTTAGCTCCATCCGTGCGTCAACGTCTCAAATTGGACTCAGTTTTTGTGTTACATTCCGAAGCCTATAACTTGTGACTTTTTCGCAACCGGACCTCGTAATTGGACTCAAACTCTTCTATTACTGTTGTTTCAACACATTTGCAGTGTTGGGACAAGATTCATGGCAGTCGAAAGAAGTTTGCTCCATCCGTGCGTCAACGTCTCAAATTTGACTCAGTTTGTTTATTACATTCCGAAGCCTATAACTTGTGACTTTTTCGCAACCAGACCTCGTAATTGAAATCAAACTCTTCCATTACTATTGTTTCAACAGATTTAAAGTGTTGGAACAAGATTTGGGACCGTCGAAACTAGTTAGCTCCATCCGTGCGTCAACGTCTCAAATTGGACTCAGTTTTTGTGTTACATTCCGAAGCCTATAACTTGTGACTTTTTCGCAACCAGACCACGTAATTGGACTCAAACTCTTCCATTACTATTGTTTGAACACATTTACAGTATTGGGACAAGATTCGTGACAGTCGAAAGAAGTTTGCTCCATTCGTGCGTCAACGTCTCAAATTAGACTCAGTTTGTGTATTACATTCGGAAGCCTATAACTTGTGACTTTTTCGCAACCGGACCTCGTGATTGGACTCAAACTCTTCCATTACTATTGTTTCAACACATTTGAAGTGTTGGAATAAGATTCGTGACAGTCGAAACAAGTTAGCTCCATCCGTGCGTCAACGTCTCAAATTGGACTTAGTTTGTGTGTTACGTTCCGAAGCCTATAACTTGTGACTTTTTCGCAACCGGACCTCGTAATTAGACTCGAATTCTTCCATTAGTATTGTTTCAACACATTTGAAGTGGTGGAACAAGATTCGGGACAGTCGAAACAAGTTAGCTCCATCCGTGCGTCAACGTCTCAAATTGGACTCAGTTTGTGTGTTACATTCCGAAGCCTATAACTTGTGACTTTTTCGCAACCAGACCTCTTAATTGGACTCAAACTCTTCCATTACTATTGTTTGAACACATTTGCAGTATTGGGACAAGATTCGTGACAGTCGAAAGAAGTTTGCTCCATCCGTGCGTCAACGTCTCGAATTGGACTCAGTTTGTGTATTACATTCCGAAGCCTATAACTTGTGACTTTTTCGCAACCGGAGCTCGTGATTGGACTCAAACTCTTCCATTACTATTGTTTCAACACATTTGAAGTGTTGGAACAAGATTCGGGACAGTCGAAACAAGTTAGCTCCATCCGTGCGTCAACGTCTCAAATTGGACTCAGTTTGTGTGTTACATTCCGAAGCCTATAACTTGTGACTTTTTCGCAACCAGACCTCGTAATTAGAATCAAACTCTTCCATTACTATTGTTTCAACAGATTTAAAGTGTTGGAACAAGATTTGGGACCGTCGAAACTAGTTAGCTCCATCCGTGCGTCAACGTCTCAAATTGGACTCAGTTTGTGTGTTACATTCCGAAGCCTATAACTTGTGACTTTTTCGCAACCAGACGTCGTAATTGGACTCAAACTCTTCCATTACTATTGTTTGAACACATTTACAGTATTGGGACAAGATTCGTGACAGTCGAAAGAAGTTTGCTCAATCCGTGCGTCAACGTCTCAAATTAGACTCAGTTTGTGTATTACATTCCGAAGCCTATAACTTGTGACTTTTTCGCAACCGGACCTCGTGATTGGACTCAAACTCTTCCATTACTATTGTTTCAACACTTTTGAAATGTTGGAACTAGATTCGGGACAGTCGAAACAAGTTAGCTCCATCCGTGCGTCAACGTCTCAAATTGGAGTCAGTTTGTGTGTTACATTCCGAAGCCTATAACTTGTGACTTTTTCGCAACCAGACCTCGTAATTGGAATCAAACTCTTTCATTACTATTGTTTCAACAGATTTAAAGTGTTGGAACAAGATTTGGGACCGCCGAAACTAGTTAGCTCCATCCGTGCGTCAACGTCTCAAATTGGACTCAGTTTGTGTGTTACATTCCGAAGCCTATAACTTGTGAATTTTTTGCAACCAGACCTCGTAATTGGACTTAAACTCTTCCATTACTATTGTTTGAACACATTTACAGTATTGGGACAAGATTCGTGACAGTCGGAAGAAGTTTGCTCCATCCGTGCGTCAACGTCTCGAATTGGACTCAGTTTGTGTATTACATTCCGAAGCCTATAACTTGTGACTTTTTCGCAACCGGACCTCGTGATTGGACTCAAACTCTTCCATTACTATTGTTTCAACACATTTGAAGTGTTGGAACAAGATTCGTGACAGTCGAAACAAGTTAGCTCCATCCGTGCGTCAACGTCTCAAATTGGACTCAGTTTGTGTGTTACGTTCCGAAGCCTATAACTTGTGACTTTTTCGCAACCGGACCTCGTAATTAGACTCGAATTCTTCCATTACTATTGTTTCAACACATTTGAAGTGTTGGAACAAGATTCGGGACAGTCGAAACAAGTTAGCTCCATCCGTGCGTCAACGTCTGAAATTGGAGTCAGTTTGTGTGTTACATTCCGAAGCCTATAACTTGTGACTTTTTCGCAACCGGACCTCGTAATTGGACTCAAACTCTTCCATTACTATTGTTTCAACACTTTTGAAATGTTGGAACTAGATTCGGGACAGTCGAAACAAGTTAGCTCCATCCGTGCGTCAACGTCTCAAATTGGAGTCAGTTTGTGTGTTACATTCCGAAGCCTATAACTTGTGACTTTTTCGCAACCAGACCTCGTAATTGGACTTAAACTCTTCCATTACTATTGTTTGAACACATTTACAGTATTGGGACAAGATTCGTGACAGTCGAAAGAAGTTTGCTCCATCCGTGCGTCAACGTCTCAAATTGGACTCAGTTTGTGTATTACATTCCGAAGCCTATAACTTGTGACTTTTTCGCAACCAGACGTCGTAATTGGACTCAAACTCTTCCATTACTATTGTTTGAACACATTTACAGTATTGGGACAAGATTCGTGACAGTCGAAAGAAGTTTGCTCAATCCGTGCGTCAACGTCTCAAATTGGACTCAGTTTGTGTGTTACATTCCGAAGCCTATAACTTGTGACTTTTTCGCAACCAGACGTCGTAATTGGACTCAAACTCTTCCATTACTATTGTTTGAACACATTTACAGTATTGGGACAAGATTCGTGACAGTCGAAAGAAGTTTGCTCAATCCGTGCGTCAACGTCTCAAATTAGACTCAGTTTGTGTATTACATTCCGAAGCCTATAACTTGTGACTTTTTCGCAACCGGACCTCGTGATTGGACTCAAACTCTTCCATTACTATTGTTTCAACACATTTGAAGTGTTGGAACAAGATTCGTGACAGTCGAAACAAGTTAGCTCCATCCGTGCGTCAACGTCTCAAATTGGACTCAGTTTGTGTGTTACGTTCCGAAGCCTATAACTTGTGACTTTTTTGCAACCGGACCTCGTAATTAGACTCGAATTCTTCCATTAGTATTGTTTCAACACATTTGAAGTGGTGGAACAAGATTCGGGACAGTCGAAACAAGTTAGCTCCATCCGTGCGTCAACGTCTCAAATTGGACTCAGTTTGTGTGTTACGTTCCGAAGCCAATAACTTGTGACTTTTTCGCAACCGGACCTCGTAATTCGACTCAAATTCTTCCATTACTATTGTTTTAACACATTTGAAGTGTTGGAATAAGATTCGGGACAGTCGAAACAAGTTAGCTCCATCCGTGCGTCGACGTCTGAAATTGGAGTCAGTTTGTGTGTTACATTCCAAAGCCTATAACTTGTGACTTTTTCGCAACCGGACCTCGTAATTGGACTCAAACTCTTCCATTACTATTGTTTCAACACTTTTGAAATGTTGGAACTAGATTCGGGACAGTCGAAACAAGTTAGCTCCATCCGTGCGTCAACGTCTCAAATTGGAGTCAGTTTGTGTGTTACATTCCGAAGCCTATAACTTGTGACTTTTTCGCAACCAGACCTCGTAATTGGAATCAAACTCTTTCATTACTATTGTTTCAACAGATTTAAAGTGTTGGAACAAGATTTGGGACCGCCGAAACTAGTTAGCTCCATCCGTGCGTCAACGTCTCAAATTGGACTCAGTTTGTGTGTTACATTCCGAAGCCTATAACTTGTGAATTTTTTGCAACCAGACCTCGTAATTGGACTTAAACTCTTCCATTACTATTGTTTGAACACATTTACAGTATTGGGACAAGATTCGTGACAGTCGGAAGAAGTTTGCTCCATCCGTGCGTCAACGTCTCGAATTGGACTCAGTTTGTGTATTACATTCCGAAGCCTATAACTTGTGACTTTTTCGCAACCGGACCTCGTGATTGGACTCAAACTCTTCCATTACTATTGTTTCAACACATTTGAAGTGTTGGAACAAGATTCGTGACAGTCGAAACAAGTTAGCTCCATCCGTGCGTCAACGTCTCAAATTGGACTCAGTTTGTGTGTTACGTTCCGAAGCCTATAACTTGTGACTTTTTCGCAACCGGACCTCGTAATTAGACTCGAATTCTTCCATTACTATTGTTTCAACACATTTGAAGTGTTGGAACAAGATTCGGGACAGTCGAAACAAGTTAGCTCCATCCGTGCGTCAACGTCTGAAATTGGAGTCAGTTTGTGTGTTACATTCCGAAGCCTATAACTTGTGACTTTTTCGCAACCGGACCTCGTAATTGGACTCAAACTCTTCCATTACTATTGTTTCAACACTTTTGAAATGTTGGAACTAGATTCGGGACAGTCGAAACAAGTTAGCTCCATCCGTGCGTCAACGTCTCAAATTGGAGTCAGTTTGTGTGTTACATTCCGAAGCCTATAACTTGTGACTTTTTCGCAACCAGACCTCGTAATTGGACTTAAACTCTTCCATTACTATTGTTTGAACACATTTACAGTATTGGGACAAGATTCGTGACAGTCGAAAGAAGTTTGCTCCATCCGTGCGTCAACGTCTCAAATTGGACTCAGTTTGTGTATTACATTCCGAAGCCTATAACTTGTGACTTTTTCGCAACCAGACCTCATAATTGGACTCAAACTCTTCCATTACTATTGTTTCAACAGATTTTAAGTGTTGGAACAAGATTTGGGACCGTCGAAACTAGTTAGCTCCATCTGTGCGTCAACATCTCAAATTGGACTCAGTTTGTGTGTTACGTTCCGAAGCCTATAACTTGTGACTTTTTCGCAACCGGACCTCGTAATTGGACTCAAACTCTTCCATTACTATTGTTTCAACACATTTGAAGTGTTGGAACAAGATTCGTGACAGTCGAAACAAGTTAGCTCCATCCGTGCGTCAACGTCTCAAATTGGACTCAGTTTGTGTGTTACGTTCCGAAGCCTATAACTTGTGACTTTTTCGCAACCGGACCTCGTAATTAGACTCGAATTCTTTCATTACTATTGTTTCAACACATTTGAAGTGTTGGAACATGATTCGGGACAGTCGAAACAAGTTAGCTCCATCCGTGCGTCAATGTCTTTAATTGGACTCAGTTTGTGTGTTACATTCCGAAGCCTATAACTTGTGACTTTTTCGCAACCGGACCTCGTAATTAGACTCGAATTCTTCCATTACTATTGTTTCAACACATTTGAAGTGTTGGAACAAGATTCGGGACAGTCGAAACAAGTTAGCTCCATCCGTGCGTCAACGTCTCAAATTGTAGTCAGTTTGTGTGTTACATTCCGAAGCCTATAACTTGTGACTTTTTCGCAACCAGACCTCGTAATTGGAATCAAACTCTTCCATTACTATTGTTTCAACAGATTTAAAGTGTTGGAACAAGATTTGGGACCGTCGAAACTAGTTAGCTCCATCCGTGCGTCAACGTCTCAAATTGGACTCAGTTTGTGTGTTACATTCCGAAGCCTATAACCTGTGACTTTTTCGCAACCAGACCTCGTAATTGGAATCAAACTCTTCCATTTCTATTGTTTCAACAGATTTAAAGTGTTGGAACAAGATTTGGGACCGTCGAAATTAGTTAGCTCCATCCGTGCGTCAACGTCTCAAATTGGACTCAGTTTGTGTGTTACATTCCGAAGCCTATAACTTGTGACTTTTTCGCAACCAGACCTCGTAATTGGAATCAAACTCTTCCATTACTATTGTTTCAACAGATTTAAAGTGTTGGAACAAGATTTGGGACCGTCGAAACTAGTTAGCTCCATCCGTGCGTCAACGTCTCAAATTGGACTCAGTTTGTGTGTTACGTTCCGAAGCCTAAAGCTTGTGACTTTTTCGCAACCTGACCTCGTAATTAGACTCGAATTCTTCCATTACTATTGTTTCAACACATTTGAAGTGTTGGAACAAGATTCGGGACAGTCGAAACAAGTTAGCTCCATCCGTGCGTCAACATCTCAAATTGGAGTCAGTTTGTGTGTTACATTCCGAAGCCTATAACTTGTGACTTTTTCGCAACCAGACCTCTTAATTGGACTCAAACTCTTCCATTACTATTGTTTGAACACATTTGCAGTATTGGGACAAGATTCGTGACAGTCGAAAGAAGTTTGCTCCATCCGTGCGTCAACGTCTCGAATTGGACTCAGTTTGTGTATTACATTCCGAAGCCTATAACTTGTGACTTTTTCGCAACCGGACCTCGTGATTGGACTCAAACTCTTCCATTACTATTGTTTCAACACATTTGAAGTGTTGGAACAAGATTCGTGACAGTCGAAACAAGTTAGCTCCATCCGTGCGTCAACGTCTCAAATTGGACTCAGTTTGTTTGTTACATTCCGAAGCCTATAACTTATAGGCTTTTAGCAATCGGACCATGTAATTGGACTCAAACTGTTGCATTACTATTGTTTCAACACAGTTGAATTGTTGGAACAAGATTCGTGACAGTCGAAACAAGTTAGCTCCATCCGTGCGTCAACGTCTCAAATTGGACTCAGTTTTTGTGTTACATTCCGAAGCCTATAACTTGTGAGTTTTTCGCAACCGGACCTCGTAATTGGACTCAAACTCTTCTATTACTGTTGTTTCAACACATTTGCAGTGTTGGGACGAGATTCGTGGCAGTCGAAAGAAGTTTGCTCCATCCGTGCGTCAACGTCTCAAATTTGACTCAGTTTGTTTATTACATTCCGAAGCCTATAACTTGTGACTTTTTCGCAACCAGACCTCGTAATTGAAATCAAACTCTTCCATAACTATTGTTTCAACAGATTTAAAGTGTTGGAACAAGATTTGGGACCGTCGAAACTAGTTAGCTCCATCCATGCGTCAACGTCTCGAATTGGACTCGGTTTGTGTGTTACATTCCGAAGCCTATAACTTGTGACTTTTTCGCAACCAGACCTCGTAATTGGACTCAAACTCTTCCATTACTATTGTTTGAACACATTTACAGTATTGGGACAAGATTCGTGACAGTCGAAAGAAGTTTGCTCCATCCGTGCGTCAACGTCTCAAATTAGACTCAGTTTGTGTATTACATTCCGAAGCCTATAACTTGTGACTTTTTCGCAACCGGACCTCGTGATTGGACTCAAACTCTTCCATTACTATTGTTTCAACACATTTGAAGTGTTGGAACATGATTCGTGACAGTCGAAACAAGTTAGCTCCATCCGTGCGTCAACGTCTCAAATTGGACTCAGTTTGTGTGTTACATTCTGAAAGTAGGATTTTTCCATGTCGTTGGATCGGAAACCCTAATCTCAACAATATTTTTGTAATTTGATCCGATTATCCTGCAAAATTGATAGATTTGTATAGGGATTCGTGTCGGATGTCGATCCGCACTCGGGATTAGTCGGATTAGCGCAAATAAGAACATAAAATAATATGAAAATTGCCAGAATTCATGGGGAGATGAGAGTGGTGGATTAGGGTTGATAGGGGGAGAGAAAGGAGAAGATTCGGGACAGTCGAAACAAGTTAGCTCCATCCGGGCGTCAACGTCTCAAATTGGAGTTAGTTTGTGTGTTACATTCCGAAGCCTATAACTTGTGACTTTTTCGCAACCAGACCTCGTAATTGGAATAAAACTCTTCCATTACTATTGTTTCAACAGATTTAAAGTGTTGGAACAAGATTTGGGACCGTCGAAACTAGTTAGCTCCATCCGTGCGTCAACGTCTCAAATTGGACTCAGTTTGTGTGTTACATTCCGAAGCCTATAACTTGTGACTTTTTCGCAACCGGACCTTGTAATTAGACTCGAATTCTTCCATTACTATTGTTTCAACACTTTTGAAGTGTTGGAACAAGATTCGGGACAGTCGAAACAAGTTAGCTCCATCCGTGCGTCAACGTCTGAAATTGGAGTCAGTTTGTGTGTTACATTCCGAAGCCTATAACTTGTGACTTTTTCGCAACCGGACCTCGTAATTGGACTCAAACTCTTCCATTACTATTGTTTCAACACTTTTGAAATGTTGGAACTAGATTCGGGACAGTCGAAACAAGTTAGCTCCATCCGTGCGTCAACGTCTCAAATTGGAGTCAGTTTGTGTGTTACATTCCGAAGCCTATAACTTGTGACTTTTTCGCAACCAGACCTCGTAATTGGTATCAAACTCTTTCATTACTATTGTTTCAACAGATTTAAAGTGTTGGAACAAGATTTGGGACCGCCGAAACTAGTTAGCTCCATCCGTGCGTCAACATCTCAAATTGGACTCAGTTTGTGTGTTACATTCCGAAGCCTATAACTTGTGACTTTTTCGCAACCAGACCTCGTAATTGGACTTAAACTCTTCCATTACTATTGTTTGAACACATTTGCAGTATTGGGACAAGATTCGTGACAGTCGAAAGAAGTTTGCTCCATCCGTGCGTCAACGTCTCGAATTGGACTCTGTTTGTGTATTACATTCCGAAGCCTATAACTTGTGACTTTTTCGCAACCGGACCTCGTGATTGGACTCAAACTCTTCCATTACTATTGTTTCAACACATTTGAAGTGTTGGAACAAGATTCGTGACAGTCGAAACAAGTTAGCTCCATCCGTGCGTCAACGTCTCAAATTGGACTCAGTTTGTGTGTTACGTTCCGAAGCCTAAAGCTTGTGACTTTTTCGCAACCTGACCTCGTAATTAGACTCGAATTCTTCCATTACTATTGTTTCAACACATTTGAAGTGTTGGAACAAGATTCGGGACAGTCGAAACAAGTTAGCTCCATCCGTGCGTCAACATCTCAAATTGGAGTCAGTTTGTGTGTTACATTCCAAAGCCTATAACTTGTGACTTTTTCGCAACCGGACCTCGTAATTGGACTCAAACTCTTCCATTACTATTGTTTCAACAGATTTTAAGTGTTGGAACAAGATTTGGGACCGTCGAAACTAGTTAGCTCCATCTGTGCGTCAACATCTCAAATTGGACTCAGTTTGTGTGTTACATTCCGAAGCCTATAACTTGTGACTTTTTCGCAACCGGACCTCGTAATTAGACTCGAATTCTTTCATTACTATTGTTTCAACACATTTGAAGTGTTGGAACAAGATTCGGGACAGTCGAAACAAGTTAGCTCCATCCGTGCGTCAATGTCTTTAATTGGACTCAGTTTGTGTGTTACATTCCGAAGCCTATAACTTGTGACTTTTTCGCAACCGGACCTCGTAATTAGACTCGAATTCTACCATTACTATTGTTTCAACACATTTGAAGTGTTGGAAAAAGATTCGGGACAGTCGAAACAAGTTAGCTCCATCCGTGCGTCAACGTCTCAAATTGGAGTCAGTTTGTGTGTTACATTCCGAAGCCTATAACTTGTGACTTTTTCGCAACCAGACCTCGTAATTGGAATCAAACTCTTCCATTACTATTGTTTCAACAGATTTAAAGTGTTGGAACAAGATTTGGGACCGTCGAAACTAGTTAGCTCCATCCGTGCGTCAACGTCTCAAATTGGACTCAGTTTGTGTGTTACATTCCGAAGCCTATAACTTGTGTCTTTTTCGCAACCAGACCTCGTAATTGGAATCAAACTCTTCCATTACTATTGTTTCAACAGATTTAAAGTGTTGGAACAAGATTTGGGACTGTCGAAACTAGTTAGCTCCATCCGTGCGTCAACGTCTCAAATTGGACTCAGTTTGTGTGTTACATTCCGAAGCCTATAACTTGTGACTTTTTCGCAACTAGAGCTCGTAATTGGAATCAAACTCTTCCATTACTATTGTTTCAACAGATTTAAAGTGTTGGAACAAGATTTGGGACCGTCGAAACTAGTTAGCTCCATCCGTGCGTCAACGTCTCAAAATGGACTCAGTTTGTGTGTTACATTCCGAAGCCTATAACTTGTGACTTTTTCGCAACCAGACCTCTTAATTGGACTCAAACTCTTCCATTACTATTGTTTTAACACATTTGCAGTATTGGGACAAGATTCGTGACAGTCGAAAGAAGTTTGCTCCATCCGTGCGTCAACGTCTCGAATTGGACTCAGTTTGTGTATTACATTCCGAAGCCTATAACTTGTGACTTTTTCGCAACCGGACCTCGTGATTGGACTCAAACTCTTCCATTACTATTGTTTCAACACATTTGAAGTGTTGGAACAAGATTCGTGACAGTCGAAACAAGTTAGCTCCATCCGTGCGTCAACGTCTCAAATTGGACTCAGTTTGTGTGTTACGTTCTGAAAGTAGGATTTTTCCGTGTCTTTGGATCGGAAACCCTAATCTCAACAATATTTTTGTAATTTGATCCGATTATCCTGCAAAATTGATAGATTTATATAGGGATTCGTGTCGGATGTCGATCCGCACTCGGGATTAGTCGGATTAGCGCAAATAAGAACATAAAATAATATGAAAATTGCCAGAATTCATGGGGAGATGAGAGTGGTGGATTAGGGTTGATAGGGGGAGAGAAAGGAGAAGATTCGGGACAGTCGAAACAAGTTAGCTCCATCCGTGCGTCAACGTCTCAAATTGGAGTTAGTTTGTGTGTTACCGAAGCCTATAACTTGTGACTTTTTCGCAACCAGACCTCGTAATTGGAATAAAACTCTTCCATTACTATTGTTTCAACAGATTTAAAGTGTTGGAACAAGATTTGGGACCGTCGAAACTAGTTAGCTCCATCCGTGCGTCAACGTCTCAAATTGGACTCAGTTTGTGTGTTACATTCCGAAGCCTATAACTTGTGACTTTTTCGCAACCGGACCTTGTAATTAGACTCGAATTCTTCCATTACTATTGTTTCAACACTTTTGAAGTGTTGGAACAAGATTCGGGACAGTCGAAACAAGTTAGCTCCATCCGTGCGTCAACGTCTGAAATTGGAGTCAGTTTGTGTGTTACATTCCAAAGCCTATAACTTGGGACTTTTTCGCAACCGGACCTCGTAATTGGACTCAAACTCTTCCATTACTATTGTTTCAACAGATTTTAAGTGTTGGAACAAGATTTGGGACCGTCGAAACTAGTTAGCTCCATCTGTGCGTCAACATCTCAAATTGGACTCAGTTTGTGTGTTACATTCCGAAGCCTATAACTTGTGACTTTTTCGCAACCAGACCTCGTAATTGGACTTAAACTCTTCCATTACTATTGTTTGAACACATTTGCAGTATTGGGACAAGATTCGTGACAGTCGAAAGAAGTTTGCTCCATCCGTGCGTCAACGTCTCGAATTGGACTCAGTTTGTGTATTACATTCCGAAGCCTATAACTTGTGACTTTTTCGCAACCGGACCTCGTGATTGGACTCAAACTCTTCCATTACTATTGTTTCAACACATTTGAAGTGTTGGAACAAGATTCATGACAGTCGAAACAACTTAGCTCCATCCGTGCGTCAACGTCTCAAATTGGACTCAGTTTGTGTGTTACGTTCCGAAGCCTATAACTTGTGACTTTTTCGCAACCTGACCTCGTAATTAGACTCGAATTCTTCCATTACTATTGTTTCAACACATTTGAAGTGTTGGAACAAGATTCGGGACAGTCGAAACAAGTTAGCTCCATCCGTGCGTCAACATCTCAAATTGGAGTCAGTTTGTGTGTTACATTCCAAAGCCTATAACTTGTGACTTTTTCGCAACCGGACCTCGTAATTGGACTCAAACTCTTCCATTACTATTGTTTCAACAGATTTTAAGTGTTGGAACAAGATTTGGGACCGTCGAAACTAGTTAGCTCCATCTGTGCGTCAACATCTCAAATTGGACTCAGTTTGTGTGTTACATTCCGAAGCCTATAACTTGTGACTTTTTCGCAACCGGACCTCGTAATTGGACTCAAACTCTTCCATTACTATTGTTTCAACACATTTGAAGTGTTGGAACAAGATTCGTGACAGTCGAAACAAGTTAGCTCCATCCGTGCGTCAACGTCTCAAATTGGACTCAGTTTGTGTGTTACGTTCCGAAGCCTATAACTTGTGACTTTTTCGCAACCGGACCTCGTAATTAGACTCGAATTCTTTCATTACTATTGTTTCAACACATTTGAAGTGTTGGAACAAGATTCGGGACAGTCGAAACAAGTTAGCTCCATCCGTGCGTCAATGTCTTTAATTGGACTCAGTTTGTGTGTTACATTCCGAAGCCTATAACTTGTGACTTTTTCGCAACCGGACCTCGTAATTAGACTCGAATTCTTCCATTACTATTGTTTCAACACATTTGAAGTGTTGGAACAAGATTCGGGACAGTCGAAACAAGTTAGCTCCATCCGTGCGTCAACGTCTCAAATTGGAGTCAGTTTGTGTGTTACATTCCGAAGCCTATAACTTGTGACTTTTTCGCAACCAGACCTCGTAATTGGAATCAAACTCTTCCATTACTATTGTTTCAACAGATTTAAAGTGTTGGAACAAGATTTGGGACCGTCGAAACTAGTTAGCTCCATCCGTGCGTCAATGTCTCAAATTGGACTCAGTTTGTGTGTTACATTCCGAAGCCTATAACTTGTGACTTTTTTGCAACCAGACCTCGTAATTGGAATCAAACTCTTCGATTACTATTGTTTCAACAGATTTAAAGTGTTGGAATAAGATTTGGGACCGTCGAAACTAGTTAGCTCCATCCGTGCGTCAACGTCTCAAATTGGACTCAGTTTGTGTGTTACATTCCGAAGCCTATAACTTGTGACTTTTTCGCAACCAGACCTCTTAATTGGACTCAAACTCTTCCATTACTATTGTTTGAACACATTTGCAGTATTGGGACAAGATTCGTGACAGTCGAAAGAAGTTTGCTCCATCCGTGCGTCAACGTCTCGAATTGGACTCAGTTTGTGTATTACATTCCGAAGCCTATAACTTGTGACTTTTTCGCAACCGGACCTCGTGATTGGACTCAAACTCTTCCATTACTATTGTTTCAACACATTTGAAGTGTTGGAACAAGATTCGTGACAGTCGAAACAAGTTAGCTCCATCCGTGCGTCAACGTCTCAAATTGGACTCAGTTTGTTTGTTACATTCCGAAGCCTATAACTTATAGGCTTTTAGCAATCGGACCATGTAATTGGACTCAAACTCTTGCATTACTATTGTTTCAACACAGTTGAATTGTTGGAACAAGATTCGTGACAGTCGAAACAAGTTAGCTCCATCCGTGCGTCAACGTCTGAAATTGGAGTCAGTTTGTGTGTTACATTCCAAAGCCTATAACTTGTGACTTTTTCGCAACCGGACCTCGTAATTAGACTCGAATTCTTCCATTACTATTGTTTCAACACATTTGAAGTGTTGGAACAAGATTCGGGACAGTCGAAACAAGTTAGCTCCATCCGTGCGTCAACGTCTCAAATTGGAGTCAGTTTGTGTGTTACATTCCGAAGCCTATAACTTGTGACTTTTTCGCAACCAGACCTCGTAATTGGAATCAAACTCTTCCATTACTATTGTTTCAACAGATTTAAAGTGTTGGAACAAGATTTGGGACCGTCGAAACTAGTTAGCTCCATCCGTGCGTCAACGTCTCAAATTGGACTCAGTTTGTGTGTTACATTCCGAAGCCTATAACTTGTGACTTTTTCGCAACCAGACCTCGTAATTGGAATCAAACTCTTCCATTACTATTGTTTCAACAGATTTAAAGTGTTGGAACAAGATTTGGGACCGTCGAAACTAGTTAGCTCCATCCGTGCGTCAACGTCTCAAATTGGACTCAGTTTGTGTGTTACATTCCGAAGCCTATAACTTGTGACTTTTTCGCAACCAGACCTCTTAATTGGACTCAAACTCTTCCATTACTATTGTTTGAACACATTTGCAGTATTGGGACAAGATTCGTGACAGTCGAAAGAAGTTTGCTCCATCCGTGCGTCAACGTCTCGACTTGGACTCAGTTTGTGTATTACATTCCGAAGCCTATAACTTGTGACTTTTTCGCAACCGGACCTCGTGATTGGACTCAAACTCTTCCATTACTATTGTTTCAACACATTTGAAGTGTTGGAACAAGATTCGTGACAGTCGAAACAAGTTAGCTCCATCCGTGCGTCAACGTCTCAAATTGGACTCAGTTTGTTTGTTACATTCCGAAGCCTATAACTTATAGGCTTTTAGCAATCGGACCATGTAATTGGACTCAAACTCTTGCATTACTATTGTTTCAACACAGTTGAATTGTTGGAACAAGATTCGTGACAGTCGAAACAAGTTAGCTCCATCCGTGCGTCAACGTCTCAAATTGGACTCAGTTTTTGTGTTACATTCCGAAGCCTATAACTTGTGAGTTTTTCGCAACCGGACCTCGTAATTGGACTCAAACTCTTCTATTACTGTTGTTTCAACACATTTGCAGTGTTGGGACGAGATTCGTGGCAGTCGAAAGAAGTTTGCTCCATCCGTGCGTCAACGTCTCAAATTTGACTCAGTTTGTTTATTACATTCCGAAGCCTATAACTTGTGACTTTTTCGCAACCAGACCTCGTAATTGAAATCAAACTCTTCCATTACTATTGTTTCAACAGATTTAAAGTGTTGGAACAAGATTTGGGACCGTCGAAACTAGTTAGCTCCATCCGTGCGTCAACGTCTCAAATTGGACTCGGTTTGTGTGTTACATTCCGAAGCCTATAACTTGTGACTTTTTCGCAACCAGACCTCGTAATTGGACTCAAACTCTTCCATTACTATTGTTTGAACACATTTACAGTATTGGGACAAGATTCGTGACAGTCGAAAGAAGTTTGCTCCATCCGTGCGTCAACGTCTCAAATTAGACTCAGTTTGTGTATTACATTCCGAAGCCTATAACTTGTGACTTTTTCGCAACCGGACCTCGTGATTGGACTAAAACTCTTCCATTACTATTGTTTCAACACATTTGAAGTGTTGGAAGAAGATTCGTGACAGTCGAAACAAGTTAGCTCCATCCGTGCGTCAACGTCTCAAATTGGACTCAGTTTGTGTGTTACGTTCTGAAAGTAGGATTTTTCCGTGTCGTTGGATCGGAAACCCTAATCTCAACAATATTTTTGTAATTTGATCCGATTATCCTGCAAAATTGATAGATTTGTATAGGGATTCGTGTCGGATGTCGATCCGCACTAGGGATTAGTCGGATTAGCGCAAATAAGAACATAAAATAATATGAAAATTGCCAGAATTCATGGGGAGATGAGAGTGGTGGATTAGGGTTGATAGGGGGAGAGAAAGGAGAAGATTCGGGACAGTCGAAACAAGTTAGCTCCATCCGTGCGTCAACGTCTCAAATTGGAGTTAGTTTGTGTGTTACATTCCGAAGCCTATAACTTGTGACTTTTTCGCAACCAGACCTCGTAATTGGAATAAAACTCTTCCATTACTATTGTTTCAACAGATTTAAAGTGTTGGAACAAGATTTGGGACCGTCGAAACTAGTTAGCTCCATCCGTGCGTCAACGTCTCAAATTGGACTCAGTTTGTGTGTTACATTCCGAAGCCTATAACTTGTGACATTTTCGCAACCGGACCTTGTAATTAGACTCGAATTCTTCCATTACAATTGTTTCAACACTTTTGAAGTGTTGGAACAAGATTCGGGACAGTCGAAACAAGTTAGCTCCATCCGTGCGTCAACGTCTGAAATTGGAGTCAGTTTGTGTGTTACATTCCAAAGCCTATAACTTGGGACTTTTTCGCAACCGGACCTCGTAATTTGACTCAAACTCTTCCATTACTATTGTTTCAACACTTTTGAAATGTTGGAACTAGATTCGGGACAGTCGAAACAAGTTAGCTCCATCCGTGCGTCAACGTCTCAAATTGGAGTCAGTTTGTGTGTTACATTCCGAAGCCTATAACTTGTGACTTTTTCGCAACCAGACCTCGTAATTGGAATCAAACTCTTTCATTACTATTGTTTCAACAGATTTAAAGTGTTGGAACAAGATTTGGGACCGCCGAAACTAGTTAGCTCCATCCGTGCGTCAACATCTCAAATTGGACTCAGTTTGTGTGTTACATTCCGAAGCCTATAACTTGTGACTTTTTCGCAACCAGACCTCGTAATTGGACTTAAACTCTTCCATTACTTTTGTTTGAACACATTTGCAGTATTGGGACAAGATTCGTGACAGTCGAAAGAAGTTTGCTCCATCCGTGCGTCAACGTCTCGAATTGGACTCAGTTTGTGTATTACATTCCGAAGCCTATAACTTGTGACTTTTTTGCAACCGGACCTCGTGATTGGACTCAAACTCTTCCATTACTATTGTTTCAACACATTTGAAGTGTTGGAACAAGATTCGTGACAGTCGAAACAAGTTAGCTCCATCCGTGCGTCAACGTCTCAAATTGGACTCAGTTTGTGTGTTACGTTCCGAAGCCTATAACTTGTGACTTTTTCGCAACCGGACCTCGTAATTAGACTCGAATTCTTCCATTACTATTGTTTCAACACATTTGAAGTGTTGGAACAAGATTCGGGACAGTCGAAACAAGTTAGCTCCATCCGTGCGTCAACATCTCAAATTGGAGTCAGTTTGTGTGTTACATTCCAAAGCCTATAACTTGTGACTTTTTCGCAACCGGACCTCGTAATTGGACTCAAACTCTTCCATTACTATTATTTCAACACTTTTGAAATGTTGGAACTAGATTCGGGACAGTCGAAACAAGTTAGCTCCATCCGTGCGTCAATGTCTCAAATTGGAGTCAGTTTGTGTGTTACATTCCGAAGCCTATAACTTGTGACTTTTTCGCAACCAGACCTCGTAATTGGAATCAAACTCTTTCATTACTATTGTTTCAACAGATTTAAAGTGTTGGAACAAGATTTGGGACCGCCGAAACTAGTTAGCTCCATCCGTGCGTCAACGTCTCAAATTGGACTCAGTTTGTGTGTTACATTCCGAAGCCTATAACTTGTGACTTTTTCGCAACCATACCTCGTAATTGGAATAAAACTCTTCCATTACTATTGTTTCAACAGATTTAAAGTGTTGGAACAAGATTTGGGACCGTCGAAACTAGTTAGCTCCATCCGTGCGTCAACGTCTCAAATTGGACTCAGTTTGTGTGTTACATTCCGAAGCCTATAACTTGTGACTTTTTCGCAACCGGACCTTTGATATTCGCTCAAAAGTGCTTATTTTAAGCACATATCCTGTTAGCGTTATCGCACTCTCCTACGTAAAACTGCTCTAATTATCCACTTTTCTACGTAAGAGTCTATCTCATTACATAGAACACACTTTTCTGGACGAAATGGTATATTTGCATGCATTAAACACATTTTTAGAAGTTTAGATATTAAGCCGTTCTGATTAAGTCTCATTACGCGCTTCTTCTGTCGCAGGAAACTCTGATTGGATGATTCTCGAGACTTGTGGGCCCACATGGATCATGAAAGCCCATTATCAAAGCTTAAAGAGTCCACAGGCTATGTCTAGGAGATATGAGCCTTTTATGGGCTGAACAAGGGGATCGAAGAGCTGGCCCAAGGAACCACGAGAGCGGGAGAGCTAATAACCAAGAGAAGGACCAAAGCATTTAAAGCCACATCAAATGATGGCCTGCTTTACTGGCAAAGCTCAAGTGAAGAACAATGGAAAACCAGGGTTCATGACCCTCTGCCAATACTTTTTCTGATATTTTCTCTCTCATCTCTCCTTATTCTCTCTCTCTTCATTTCTCGGTCCTCGAATCTATTGACTTAACCCCAGAACTCCTGCTCATTGGCTCTGTCTCATCTCCCTTAGCTTTCTGACCGTTGGATCTTCTATCGGGCCGTTGAATCTCTATAGATCGCCATCTGATCTATCGATTCTATGCATCCGACCATCCGATCATGCTACCGATCAGTCGATCATCCATCCTATCAACCACCCGATCTCCATTGTAAAATATCAGTCCCTAAGGCAGGTTTGATTGTAGAGAAATGCCTCAGATGGTTGATTGTGGCTGAGAGCGTAGAGCTCGATTTCCGAAGAAAGGAAAATACATTTTTCCTTGATGGGTATTTCAAGGGGAAAATGCATTTTTCTCCCCTGGCAACCAAACGCACCCTAACCCACATCCATCGAGCCCAGTGGCCCACTATCATTCTCACCTACCTTCTGGCCCATGGCCGATGCACTCTGGGCCCACGATTTTTAGCGTTCCCATTGGCCAACCACTGGCCGACTCGTGGCGTCATCTCTCGGCCAACCACTGGCCAACACGTGGCATCAGCTCTTGGCCTAGTGGTCATGGCCAAACGGCCCATTAACCTCGAGCCCAAGCCCGCAAAACCCATGGTTCAAAAATAAAAATGAAAATAAAATAATAATAAAAAAATAAAAAAAATAAAAAATAAAATTTTTTTTAGAAACCGTGAGTTTCTAAGTGTAGAAACCCACGATTTCTACTTAAGGAGAGGGTTAAAAACCCTTCGGCTCTCTCCCTCGGGCCCGGCTCGGACACCCTTTCCTCCTCTTCCCCTTCCCCTTCTTCTTCTCCTCCGGCGTGCCATCGCCGGTGAGGAGCTTACCGCCTCCTCCTCCTTCTTCTCCTCCTTCTTCTTCTTCTTCTTCTTCTTCTTCTCCTCCTCCTCCTCCTTCTTCTTCTTCTTCTTCTTCTTCTTCTTCTTCTCCTCTTCCTCCTCTTCGTTTTATTCTTCTTTTGCTGGAGTTGCAGGTCTGCAACTCCGGCCGGCGAACCATGCTCCATCACCGTCATCTTCACAACAGAAAACGGTGAGCTTCTCCCCCTCTCCTCCTACCCTTCTTCTTCCTCTTCGTTTTCTTCTTCTTCCTCTTCATTTTCTTCTTCTTCTTGTCCTCAGTCTTCTTCTTCTTCTTTTCCTTTAATTCCACCGGAGTTGCAGGTGCAACTCCGGTCGTCTTCTACGGCGAGAAGCTCGCCGGAAACCTGCACAGCAGGTGCTGTACCGCCTTTCTACCTCAGCAACCTGTCCACCGTGCTCCTCCCCTTGCATCACAGCGCACCATCGTGTTGGTTGCACTGCTGTATCACCCCCTCTTCTTGTTCATCTTCTTAATCTGTCCACCGGAGTTGCAGACCTGCAACTCCGGCGATCTTCCACCTGTGCTGCCATTAAAGCCTCTTGCAAACACCTGCAACTCCCCAACGCCCAGCCTGCTGAACCGTCACCAGCCCGCCTTGGTCGCCAGTTGCTGGAGCACCGCCCCCTTCATCCTCAACTCGTCCGCCACCTACATCACCGCCTCAGCCACGTCCATTCCGCCTGAGCACGACCGCCCTTCCTCCTCTCGCCTGTCGCTCCACCCACGAGCTCCACCGCCAACCGACACCCTTCTTCAAAGGTTGCTGGAGTTGCAACCTGCAACTCCAGTCAGTCCAAGTCGTCTCCCACACCATTGTGTGCAAAAAAAAAAAAAAAAAAAAAAAAAAAAAAAGTGTAAAGAAGAGGAAGCCGTCTTCTCTTGGGTGTCCACCACCCCGAGCTCCACCGGCAACCAGCACCCTGTGCCTATGCACTCCGCCCCCCACACCACCACTGAGTTTTGGGCCTGCCACCTCCTCTTTTAGGAGAGTGATTCACATCCTCTTTCAAGGGTTGACAAACCCGAACCAGCACCGCACCACGCCCATGGGCAGATCCCACTCTCGGTCAGTCAACGGGTAAGTTTCTTCGACCTTCTATCCCTTTCTTTCTTCACTCATCTCCTCTTCTCTTTCACTATGCTTCACTTTCTCTCTCCACTTCATTTTCTCTCTCTAACTCTCTCTAGAATTTTCTTCCTTAAAATTACTTTTTAGTTTATCTTATTTTATGTTATTTTCGATTCAAGCATTGTAATAAACATTTTGATCACTGAATGATGAAGTTTGTTTTTTATCTATTATTTCTTGTGATGGTCCGTCAGTTTTTGTTCTTATTAGCGCTAATCCGAATAATCCCGAGTGCGGATCGACATCCGACACGAGCCACTGTGCAAAATTGCCCATTTTACAGGTTAAATGTCTCGGATCAATTAAAAATGTGTTGAAGTTAGGGTTTCCGTAACCAACGACGCGGAAAAACCCTACTTTCAAATGGCGCCGCTGCCGCTCGGGTGTTCGAGAGTGCGAAAAAGGACGTAAAGACGGAATTGGAAAGTTGCTAAATCGGAAAGCTGCTCAATTTGGACAGCCTGACCTTTTCGGGAAACTTTCTATTTTTGGTTTTTAGTGATTTTTAGCAGTTTTTAAATTACTATTTTTAATGCCTCGGAAGGCCGAGTGCAATTTGTAATAATTTAGGAATTTTACTGCTTTCCATATAACTGCTAGATCTTGTTCTAGGGTTTTTTAGAAACCCTAGATTAAGTGGAAATTACCAAAAAAATTAAAAAATCAAAATTCAAAAAAATTAGGGTTTTATATTCTGCAGATTTTTAGAAATCACCAATCAAGGATTTGCGATTTTTGGAAAGATTCCAAAATCTTGAAACTCTGCTTAATTAGGGTTTCCCCTCTTAGAAGTTTCCTCTTTAGAAGAATTTCTATCTTTAGAAATCTTCCGAATTTGGAAAAGTCTGCAAAAGGAAACATCCCAAATCTAGCAGAATTTCAATTTTGGGAAATTTCCCAAAATTATAAGGGATCTCGCAATCAAATCTTTCTTGGAAGATCTCCACAGTTCGGGAAACTTTCCAATCTAGGTATTTTCCAATCTGGGAATTCCTAAATTTTAACCCATCTCGAATTTGGAAACTAATTCAAAAACTTGCCTAAATTCAGTGCTTGTTCAGTGAACCCTAAAAAGGCAAGGATCTTCCAAATAGAATCCCAAATACCTAGACCGTGCGATCTAACTTTTCTGCAGGAACACGATCCAGTGTGGGTAGGGAGCAAAAGCTCAAAGAGGTGGAGTCGGGCCCAAGCCCATTAGGATACCCCTCCCTAACCCACGGAGGAGACCCCGTGGCGTGGCCCGCGGGAGGTAAGTCTCTATCCTCGCCTTGAGTGCGATACATTGCATATTGGGTGAATCATTGCCGCTTGTCTATTTGCTTTTGCATACATATTATTCGACTTGCGTGGCGTGGCCGTTAATCAATCAACTCTAAGAGAGCAGACCCAGCTCCAAAATTGAAACTGGTGGGATTTCATCACCCACCTCATCACTCCAGCTGAAATTGATCCCCAAGATCCATTTAATTAAAAAGAATCAAGAAGTAGAGCCAATTAGCCCGGTGTTCGAGGAAAAATCCACGCAAAGCGAACCCGCTTAACATCCAATCGAAATAAGACCACGAGCGCGGGTCCCTGTTGTCTAACACACCCATAAGTCCCTGCTACTCAAGTACACTGAGCTCGACGTGGCATCTTGGACTATTCGGCGGTTAGTTGCGTGTGGACTAGGAACACGCACCAACCCTAGCTTAACCCGAGGGAACACTCTTCTTATACACTTGACCAATCCGGTTAGTCTGGGACGTACTTAAGACAGCCATTGTGCCGCACGTCTGTCTAGGCTTCGGATTGCCTTGTTGTTGACTAGAGTTAGTACTAAAGGATTCGCTCTGAAGAGTGTAGCCTGGTGAGAACCTCTGAGTGCATACAGTTAGTCCGGCGGCTAAGAGATAAACCAGTGGTCCGCCCACTGTCATAATCTACTCTAGCCCCAAAACTAACAAGATAATGCCTAAAATATATCCTGATTGTTTAGAATAGGATTATCTGTGCTTGGTGTGCATCATTTAGAATCACTACTCCAGTGTCTCCTTTTGGCAACTTTTTGCCAAATCTTGGGCTTGCTTTTTCAAGTAGAAGCCCAGTTGGACCTGTCCTCACCTTTTACTGACTCGATCTGAGAGTTAGTCCACCGCACCCCTCCATCGCCTCTAATGGCAGATGAACGGCCTCTATATGAGACCTACTACACTTTCTGTGAGAATCGAGGTGATCACTCTCAACAATGGTATGACAATTCTGCGTATCATCATGATACTCCAGTCGCGCACACTTCTACAGAGTATGATAATCACCGAGATCCGGAGTACAATTCTATACTCCAAGAGCTTAAAAATTCAGTCTCTGCCCTTCGTGCCGCGGTCCAGCAACCTGTGCACCATTCCCAGTCTGTAGGATATTACCCTCCTATCCAGCAAGATGTCTGTACCTTTCCATCTCCAATGCAAACCTCCTATGACAACACTTATTATCCGGATAATAGGAGTCACCATAACTTTGGTTGGGAACAGTCTGCCCTCCCGCAGCAATTGCCGCAGGATAATTATCCTTCCGGGTTCCATCAACCCAATGGAGAGTATGACTGGCAATACTCGCAATCCCAGTACCCGTCATATCCACAGAATGACTATTCTGATCAACAGTGGGCCCCTCAGGATTTTCAGAGTCAGCAACTAGTCCCAGACTCCACTTTGCCTTATAATTTTCATACCCAGTCGGACTACAATCAAGAGTTGGCACCTCAGCTCCCCTTAGCTGAACCGCCTCCGTTGGCTACTACACCCGGTCTAGAGGACCTTCTCTCTCATTACATTGCGCAGCAACAACAGTATTTCCAAGGTCTAGAGCACCAACAACAGCTATCTATGGAGAGCTTGGAGCAACGTCTAGTTCAATTAGAAAATGAAAGAGAGGAAGTCAACTTCACTAGCCCACCAATAGCCTATCCTGAGGAGAATGACATGGCCACTTTCTATAATGAGGAGTCGCACAATTGGACCAACGACCAGAATTGCCAAGATGAAATAGAAGTTGTTACCACCCCTAGATCAAGCTTGATTATTGAGGAACCAGTGTATCCTAATTCGGTGCCTTTAACAGCACCAAATCTTGAACCTACCTCAGAGCAACCTATTTCTCACTCTACCTCTACTGACCCTGATATCAATCTTCATGACACTGAGCTGTGTCTCGATCGTAGGATCCCAACTGTGCTAGATCTACCGTTCCTCCCCACCTCCCTTGGATTGTGCACCAATTGTAATGAACCCGAGTCTCAATCTTTGGTGCCCTTAACAGCACCAACTTCTGGACTGAGCACAGAGAAACCCGGTTCCATCTCTATCTCTGATAATTCTTTCTCTGCCCTGGATGCAGACATTCCTACCGTAGAACCGTGTCTAGAATATGAGACTCCCGCTGTCCTGGACCTACCGATCCCCACCGAGGAGGGACGTATTGAATGTAGGGATTGGAACATCCCTATCCCATTAGGAAACATCGAGGAAGAGGTCAACAATTTTCACCCGCTACCCTATGTCGATATTATCGGTGACCCGTGTGCCGTAGCGAGTCTAATTCAAGACTCTCCTGAAGATATATTATCCAAGTGTCATGAACACTGTGAGTTTGACTTCATCTCGGAGTCCAATATCTCTGGTATTACTGATCTGCAGGAGTCTGCTCCATTCAGATACATTCCCGCAAAACTCAATGAGTTTGCGGCTCTGCTAACCACGGTCAGAGAACCCACTACTCCTGTCCTCTCAATCTTTACTGAGAAGATTCGATCCCTCCCAGATCAACTCCGTGCTTTTGCCGGGCTGCTCAGAGAGCTCAATGCCCTTATCTCAATCTACACTGAGAAAGACCTGTTCTACACAGGTATACCTAGACAAGGGATAGGATAGTTGTCTCCGTTCCACCTTAGGTGTCAGGAAGACTGCAGATTCACTCAGTCTCCATGAGTTTTATCCTGGTTGGGGGTACTTGATATACCCCCATCATGTCTGGCTGAAGACGTAAAACTTAGCGCTTTCGGAAAGGCAATTCCGGTATTCCTAGAGTACATGAGTCTCATGCATTTGTGATTATTGTTATATCTCTGAAAATGCAGGTACATTCATTCTCCCAATCATCGGGTATCACACACTGTCGAGTTTTTGCCGACTTGGTAACATCCTTCCTGAATCTTTGCATCATCATCACTGATTTGTTATCATTTTATGTCCCGGTCATGAGCACCGAGGACGGTGCTATATTTTGGTTGGGGGTGGGTATTTACCAAAACTCATGTATTCCTTTTGATAAATATATTAAAAAAAAAAAAAAAAAAAAAAAAAAAAAAAAAGGTTGTTTTTGGGGTGATTTCCGATGTTCTCCAAAAGTTTTCTAGAATTTCAAAAATGTGTCAAATACCCTGACTTTGATTAGCTGAAAACCTCCGTTAAGTCAGTATTGAGGATGTCAATTTTTGTTTAAGGTTGGCGTTGAGTCAAGTCAAGTGTGACTACAGCAGGTTTGAAAACTTAGAAAAACTCAGATTCGGCACAATTGTACACTATCAACATCAGAGTCATCCTAAGTTTGGAAATTCTAGAGATCCTGTGAGAAGAATTGTGGAGACCTAACCCAGTGAGCTTTCGAACCTTTAATCATTTCGGAGAGTTATACAATAATCCTGAGTCAATGCATGACTCACTATTCTTCATGCCCGCAATATTCGTTGAGAGATCTCATTATCTTTTGCTTCGATCATAGAACTCGGAACGACATCAACATTGGATTACTACGACAGAACCTTCTCTATATCCAGTCAAGACAGTATACATGATAGTGCAAACCCTAGAAAATGATTTAGGCCATTTTTTTCTGAACCATTCAGCCTTTTTACTCACCTGAATTATACTTCACTAGAAACCCCTTGAACATTTCTATAAAAGCCTTTTATTTGCAAACCCATCAACCTAAAATCCAGTCCCGCTACGAAACATGACTGGCTACCCTTATTTTGAGATGGACAAAAGAATAACTGATGTGGGTGTACCGTGAAAAGAAAAGTAAAGAAGAAGAATCAAAAGGAAAAGAAAGTGGTTCAAGCTGAAAACAAAATATGAAAAGAAAGTATGAAAAAGTGCTGAAAAGAAATTGAGCAGTCTCAGAAATATCAAGAACAAAAAAAAAAAAAAAAAAATACGAAAAAAGGAAAAAGAACCAGATAATGGTGTTACGTCGCAGGAAAAATTCAAGAAAATGGCAATATCCTCTCAAGATCTTTGAAATCCTGTATCCCTTTATCTCTCTACACCTGACCTAAGCCTCATTACAACCCAGGAAAGTCCTACTTGATTCTAGGATAGTACGATCATAAAATGTGGAGATTGGAGAAGGAGAAGCTATAGAGTTTGATCTGACGTTCCCGAGTGAAGTGGTATTCCAATCATGAGATCTTCTTCTGTTAAAGATGTCCTTCCTTCAAATAAAACATATGTGAGATCTTTTGCCTCTTTATATTAAATACATCTCCTCACATATAAATTGAGAGAAAAGAAGAAAACCCTTCTTGTGTGATTCTATTCTGAGTGCTAAACGTGTGAGATTTGAGGTCGAGGCATAAAAACTTAGAGGTGATTTGGAAATCTTTACTGTCGGATGATGAGAATGTTGAGCACACACACACGCAGAGTCTGACTATTCTGGGTCATGATTATCAGTCTGTAGTCTTGCCAAAACTTTCCAACTCTTCGCTAGCATGTAACTGTTTTTTTTTGCATCCATTCAATGATTTGACGAACGGGGTTTTCCCTGAGCTAATATGAAAAAGTGTGCAGCATGTGCAGAGCCCTTTTAAGCTCATGTATTTCGCACTAATTGCCAAGGATTGGCAATATGCTGGTTGGGGGTTGTGATATTCGCTCAAAAGTGCTTATTTTAAGCACATATCCTGTTAGCGTTATCGCACTCTCCTACGTAAAACTGCTCTAATTATCCACTTTTCTACGTAAGAGTCTATCTCATTACATAGAACACACTTTTCTGGACGAAATGGTATATTTGCATGCATTAAACACATTTTTAGAAGTTTAGATATTAAGCCGTTCTGATTAAGTCTCATTACGCGCTTCTTCTGTCGCAGGAAACTCTGATTGGATGATTCTCGAGACTTGTGGGCCCACATGGATCATGAAAGCCCATTATCAAAGCTTAAAGAGTCCACAGGCTATGTCTAGGAGATATGAGCCTTTTATGGGCTGAACAAGGGGATCGAAGAGCTGGCCCAAGGAACCACGAGAGCGGGAGAGCTAATAACCAAGAGAAGGACCAAAGCATTTAAAGCCACATCAAATGATGGCCTGCTTTACTGGCAAAGCTCAAGTGAAGAACAATGGAAAACCAGGGTTCATGACCCTCTGCCAATACTTTTTCTGATATTTTCTCTCTCATCTCTCCTTATTCTCTCTCTCTTCATTTCTCGGTCCTCGAATCTATTGACTTAACCCCAGAACTCCTGCTCATTGGCTCTGTCTCATCTCCCTTAGCTTTCTGACCGTTGGATCTTCTATCGGGCCGTTGAATCTCTATAGATCGCCATCTGATCTATCGATTCTATGCATCCGACCATCCGATCATGCTACCGATCAGTCGATCATCCATCCTATCAACCACCCGATCTCCATTGTAAAATATCAGTCCCTAAGGCAGGTTTGATTGTAGAGAAATGCCTCAGATGGTTGATTGTGGCTGAGAGCGTAGAGCTCGATTTCCGAAGAAAGGAAAATACATTTTTCCTTGATGGGTATTTCAAGGGGAAAATGCATTTTTCTCCCCTGGCAACCAAACGCACCCTAACCCACATCCATCGAGCCCAGTGGCCCACTATCATTCTCACCTACCTTCTGGCCCATGGCCGATGCACTCTGGGCCCACGATTTTTAGCGTTCCCATTGGCCAACCACTGGCCGACTCGTGGCGTCATCTCTCGGCCAACCACTGGCCAACACGTGGCATCAGCTCTTGGCCTAGTGGTCATGGCCAAACGGCCCATTAACCTCGAGCCCAAGCCCGCAAAACCCATGGTTCAAAAATAAAAATGAAAATAAAATAATAATAAAAAAATAAAAAAAATAAAAAATAAAATTTTTTTTAGAAACCGTGAGTTTCTAAGTGTAGAAACCCACGATTTCTACTTAAGGAGAGGGTTAAAAACCCTTCGGCTCTCTCCCTCGGGCCCGGCTCGGACACCCTTTCCTCCTCTTCCCCTTCCCCTTCTTCTTCTCCTCCGGCGTGCCATCGCCGGTGAGGAGCTTACCGCCTCCTCCTCCTTCTTCTCCTCCTTCTTCTTCTTCTTCTTCTTCTTCTTCTCCTCCTCCTCCTCCTTCTTCTTCTTCTTCTTCTTCTTCTTCTTCTTCTCCTCTTCCTCCTCTTCGTTTTATTCTTCTTTTGCTGGAGTTGCAGGTCTGCAACTCCGGCCGGCGAACCATGCTCCATCACCGTCATCTTCACAACAGAAAACGGTGAGCTTCTCCCCCTCTCCTCCTACCCTTCTTCTTCCTCTTCGTTTTCTTCTTCTTCCTCTTCATTTTCTTCTTCTTCTTGTCCTCAGTCTTCTTCTTCTTCTTTTCCTTTAATTCCACCGGAGTTGCAGGTGCAACTCCGGTCGTCTTCTACGGCGAGAAGCTCGCCGGAAACCTGCACAGCAGGTGCTGTACCGCCTTTCTACCTCAGCAACCTGTCCACCGTGCTCCTCCCCTTGCATCACAGCGCACCATCGTGTTGGTTGCACTGCTGTATCACCCCCTCTTCTTGTTCATCTTCTTAATCTGTCCACCGGAGTTGCAGACCTGCAACTCCGGCGATCTTCCACCTGTGCTGCCATTAAAGCCTCTTGCAAACACCTGCAACTCCCCAACGCCCAGCCTGCTGAACCGTCACCAGCCCGCCTTGGTCGCCAGTTGCTGGAGCACCGCCCCCTTCATCCTCAACTCGTCCGCCACCTACATCACCGCCTCAGCCACGTCCATTCCGCCTGAGCACGACCGCCCTTCCTCCTCTCGCCTGTCGCTCCACCCACGAGCTCCACCGCCAACCGACACCCTTCTTCAAAGGTTGCTGGAGTTGCAACCTGCAACTCCAGTCAGTCCAAGTCGTCTCCCACACCATTGTGTGCAAAAAAAAAAAAAAAAAAAAAAAAAAAAAAAGTGTAAAGAAGAGGAAGCCGTCTTCTCTTGGGTGTCCACCACCCCGAGCTCCACCGGCAACCAGCACCCTGTGCCTATGCACTCCGCCCCCCACACCACCACTGAGTTTTGGGCCTGCCACCTCCTCTTTTAGGAGAGTGATTCACATCCTCTTTCAAGGGTTGACAAACCCGAACCAGCACCGCACCACGCCCATGGGCAGATCCCACTCTCGGTCAGTCAACGGGTAAGTTTCTTCGACCTTCTATCCCTTTCTTTCTTCACTCATCTCCTCTTCTCTTTCACTATGCTTCACTTTCTCTCTCCACTTCATTTTCTCTCTCTAACTCTCTCTAGAATTTTCTTCCTTAAAATTACTTTTTAGTTTATCTTATTTTATGTTATTTTCGATTCAAGCATTGTAATAAACATTTTGATCACTGAATGATGAAGTTTGTTTTTTATCTATTATTTCTTGTGATGGTCCGTCAGTTTTTGTTCTTATTAGCGCTAATCCGAATAATCCCGAGTGCGGATCGACATCCGACACGAGCCACTGTGCAAAATTGCCCATTTTACAGGTTAAATGTCTCGGATCAATTAAAAATGTGTTGAAGTTAGGGTTTCCGTAACCAACGACGCGGAAAAACCCTACTTTCAACCTTGTAATTAGACTCGAATTCTTCCATTACTATTGTTTCAACACTTTTGAAGTGTTGGAACAAGATTCGGGACAGTCGAAACAAGTTAGCTCCATCCGTGCGTCAACGTCTGAAATTGGAGTCAGTTTGTGTCTTACATTCCAAAGCCTATAACTTGGGACTTTTTCGCAACCGGACCTCGTAATTGGACTCAAACTCTTCCATTACTATTGTTTCAACACTTTTGAAATGTTGGAACTAGATTCGGGACAGTCGAAACAAGTTAGCTCCATCCGTGCGTCAACGTCTCAAATTGGAGTCAGTTTGTGTGTTACATTCCGAAGCCTATAACTTGTGACTTTTTCGCAACCAGACCTCGTAATTGGAATCAAACTCTTTCATTACTATTGTTTCAACAGATTTAAAGTGTTGGAACAAGATTTGGGACCGCCGAAACTAGTTAGCTCCATCCGTGCGTCAACATCTCAAATTGGACTCAGTTTGTGTGTTACATTCCGAAGCCTATAACTTGTGACTTTTTCGCAACCAGACCTCTTAATTGGACTCAAACTCTTCCATTACTATTGTTTGAACACATTTGCAGTATTGGGACAAGATTCGTGACAGTCGAAAGAAGTTTGCTCCATCCGTGCGTCAACGTCTCGAATTGGACTCAGTTTGTGTATTACATTCCGAAGCCTATAACTTGTGACTTTTTCGCAACCGGACCTCGTGATTGGACTCAAACTCTTCCATTACTATTGTTTCAACACATTTGAAGTGTTGGAACAAGATTCGTGACAGTCGAAACAAGTTAGCTCCATCCATGCGTCAACGTCTCAAATTGGACTCAGTTTGTTTGTTACATTCCGAAGCCTATAACTTATAGGCTTTTACCAATCGGACCATGTAATTGGACTCAAACTCTTGCATTACTATTGTTTCAACACAGTTGAATTGTTGGAACAAGATTCGTGACAGTCGAAACAAGTTAGCTCCATCCGTGCGTCAACGTCTGAAATTGGAGTCAGTTTGTGTGTTACATTCCAAAGCCTATAACTTGTGACTTTTTCGCAACCGGACCTCGTAATTAGACTCGAATTCTTCCATTACTATTGTTTCAACACATTTGAAGTGTTGGAACAAGATTCGGGACAGTCGAAACAAGTTAGCTCCATCCGTGCGTCAACGTCTCAAATTGGAGTCAGTTTGTGTGTTACATTCCGAAGCCTATAACTTGTGACTTTTTCGCAACCAGACCTCGTAATTGGAATCAAACTCTTCCATTACTATTGTTTCAACAGATTTAAAGTGTTGGAACAAGATTTGGGACCGTCGAAACTAGTTAGCTCCATCCGTGCGTCAACGTCTCAAATTGGACTCAGTTTGTGTGTTACATTCCGAAGCCTATAACTTGTGACTTTTTCGCAACCAGACCTCGTAATTGGAATCAAACTCTTCCATTACTATTGTTTCAACAGATTTAAAGTGTTGGAACAAGATTTGGGACCGTCGAAACTAGTTAGCTCCATCCGTGCGTCAACGTCTCAAATTGGACTCAGTTTGTGTGTTACATTCCGAAGCCTATAACTTGTGACTTTTTCGCAACCAGACCTCTTAATTGGACTCAAACTCTTCCATTACTATTGTTTGAACACATTTGCAGTATTGGGACAAGATTCGTGACAGTCGAAAGAAGTTTGCTCCATCCGTGCGTCAACGTCTCGACTTGGACTCAGTTTGTGTATTACATTCCGAAGCCTATAACTTGTGACTTTTTCGCAACCGGACCTCGTGATTGGACTCAAACTCTTCCATTACTATTGTTTCAACACATTTGAAGTGTTGGAACAAGATTCGTGACAGTCGAAACAAGTTAGCTCCATCCGTGCGTCAACGTCTCAAATTGGACTCAGTTTGTTTGTTACATTCCGAAGCCTATAACTTATAGGCTTTTAGCAATCGGACCATGTAATTGGACTCAAACTCTTGCATTACTATTGTTTCAACACAGTTGAATTGTTGGAACAAGATTCGTGACAGTCGAAACAAGTTAGCTCCATCCGTGCGTCAACGTCTCAAATTGGACTCAGTTTTTGTGTTACATTCCGAAGCCTATAACTTGTGAGTTTTTCGCAACCGGACCTCGTAATTGGACTCAAACTCTTCTATTACTGTTGTTTCAACACATTTGCAGTGTTGGGATGAGATTCGTGGCAGTCGAAAGAAGTTTGCTCCATCCGTGCGTCAACGTCTCAAATTTGACTCAGTTTGTTTATTACATTCCGAAGCCTATAACTTGTGACTTTTTCGCAACCAGACCTCGTAATTGAAATCAAACTCTTCCATTACTATTGTTTCAACAGATTTAAAGTGTTGGAACAAGATTTGGGACCGTCGAAACTAGTTAGCTCCATCCGTGCGTCAACGTCTCAAATTGGACTCGGTTTGTGTGTTACATTCCGAAGCCTATAACTTGTGACTTTTTCGCAACCAGACCTCGTAATTGGACTCAAACTCTTCCATTACTATTGTTTGAACACATTTACAGTATTGGGACAAGATTCGTGACAGTCGAAAGAAGTTTGCTCCATCCGTGCGTCAACGTCTCAAATTAGACTCAGTTTGTGTATTACATTCCGAAGCCTATAACTTGTGACTTTTTCGCAACCGGACCTCGTGATTGGACTAAAACTCTTCCATTACTATTGTTTCAACACATTTGAAGTGTTGGAACAAGATTCGTGATAGTCGAAACAAGTTAGCTCCATCCGTGCGTCAACGTCTCAAATTGGACTCAGTTTGTGTGTTACGTTCTGAAAGTAGGATTTTTCCGTGTCGTTGGATCGGAAACCCTAATCTCAACAATATTTTTGTAATTTGATCCGATTATCCTGCAAAATTGATAGATTTGTATAGGGATTCGTGTCGGATGTCGATCCGCACTCGGGATTAGTCGGATTAGCGCAAATAAGAACATAAAATAATATGAAAATTGCCAGAATTCATGGGGAGATGAGAGTGGTGGATTAGGGTTGATAGGGGGAGAGAAAGGAGAAGATTCGGGACAGTCGAAACAAGTTAGCTCCATCCGTGCGTCAACGTCTCAAATTGGAGTTAGTTTGTGTGTTACATTCCGAAGCCTATAACTTGTGACTTTTTCGCAACCAGACCTCGTAATTGGAATAAAACTCTTCCATTACTATTGTTTCAACAGATTTAAAGTGTTGGAACAAGATTTGGGACCGTCGAAACTAGTTAGCTCCATCCGTGCGTCAACGTCTCAAATTGGACTCAGTTTGTGTGTTACATTCCGAAGCCTATAACTTGTGACATTTTCGCAACCGGACCTTGTAATTAGACTCGAATTCTTCCATTACTATTGTTTCAACACTTTTGAAGTGTTGGAACAAGATTCGGGACAGTCGAAACAAGTTAGCTCCATCCGTGCGTCAACGTCTGAAATTGGAGTCAGTTTGTGTGTTACATTCCAAAGCCTATAACTTGGGACTTTTTCGCAACCGGACCTCGTAATTGGACTCAAACTCTTCCATTACTATTGTTTCAACACTTTTGAAATGTTGGAACTAGATTCGGGACAGTCGAAACAAGTTAGCTCCATCCGTGCGTCAACGTCTCAAATTGGAGTCAGTTTGTGTGTTACATTCCGAAGCCTATAACTTGTGACTTTTTCGCAACCAGACCTCGTAATTGGAATCAAACTCTTTCATTACTATTGTTTCAACAGATTTAAAGTGTTGGAACAAGATTTGGGACCGCCGAAACTAGTTAGCTCCATCCGTGCGTCAACATCTCAAATTGGACTCAGTTTGTGTGTTACATTCCGAAGCCTATAACTTGTGACTTTTTCGCAACCAGACCTCGTAATTGGACTTAAACTCTTCCATTACTTTTGTTTGAACACATTTGCAGTATTGGGACAAGATTCGTGACAGTCGAAAGAAGTTTGCTCCATCCGTGCGTCAACGTCTCGAATTGGACTCAGTTTGTGTATTACATTCCGAAGCCTATAACTTGTGACTTTTTCGCAACCGGACCTCGTGATTGGACTCAAACTCTTCCATTACTATTGTTTCAACACATTTGAAGTGTTGGAACAAGATTCGTGACAGTCGAAACAAGTTAGCTCCATCCGTGCGTCAACGTCTCAAATTGGACTCAGTTTGTGTGTTACGTTCCGAAGCCTATAACTTGTGACTTTTTCGCAACCGGACCTCGTAATTAGACTCGAATTCTTCCATTACTATTGTTTCAACACATTTGAAGTGTTGGAACAAGATTCGGGACAGTCGAAACAAGTTAGCTCCATCCGTGCGTCAACATCTCAAATTGGAGTCAGTTTGTGTGTTACATTCCAAAGCCTATAACTTGTGACTTTTTCGCAACCGGACCTCGTAATTGGACTCAAACTCTTCCATTACTATTATTTCAACACTTTTGAAATGTTGGAACTAGATTCGGGACAGTCGAAACAAGTTAGCTCCATCCGTGCGTCAATGTCTCAAATTGGAGTCAGTTTGTGTGTTACATTCCGAAGCCTATAACTTGTGACTTTTTCGCAACCAGACCTCGTAATTGGAATCAAACTCTTTCATTACTATTGTTTCAACAGATTTAAAGTGTTGGAACAAGATTTGGGACCGCCGAAACTAGTTAGCTCCATCCGTGCGTCAACGTCTCAAATTGGACTCAGTTTGTGTGTTACATTCCGAAGCCTATAACTTGTGACTTTTTCGCAACCAGACCTCGTAATTGGAATAAAACTCTTCCATTACTATTGTTTCAACAGATTTAAAGTGTTGGAACAAGATTTGGGACCGTCGAAACTAGTTAGCTCCATCCGTGCGTCAACGTCTCAAATTGGACTCAGTTTGTGTGTTACATTCCGAAGCCTATAACTTGTGACTTTTTCGCAACCGGACCTTGTAATTAGACTCGAATTCTTCCATTACTATTGTTTCAACACTTTTGAAGTGTTGGAACAAGATTCGGGACAGTCGAAACAAGTTAGCTCCATCCGTGCGTCAACGTCTGAAATTGGAGTCAGTTTGTGTCTTACATTCCAAAGCCTATAACTTGGGACTTTTTCGCAACCGGACCTCGTAATTGGACTCAAACTCTTCCATTACTATTGTTTCAACACTTTTGAAATGTTGGAACTTGATTCGGGACAGTCGAAACAAGTTAGCTCCATCCGTGCGTCAACGTCTCAAATTGGAGTCAGTTTGTGTGTTACATTCCGAAGCCTATAACTTGTGACTTTTTCGCAACCAGACCTCGTAATTGGAATCAAACTCTTTCATTACTATTGTTTCAACAGATTTAAAGTGTTGGAACAAGATTTGGGACCGCCGAAACTAGTTAGCTCCATCCGTGCGTCAACATCTCAAATTGGACTCAGTTTGTGTGTTACATTCCGAAGCCTATAACTTGTGACTTTTTCGCAACCAGACCTCGTAATTGGACTTAAACTCTTCCATTACTATTGTTTGAACACATTTGCAGTATTGGGACAAGATTCGTGACAGTCGAAAGAAGTTTGCTCCATCCGTGCGTCAACGTCTCGAATTGGACTCTGTTTGTGTATTACATTCCGAAGCCTATAACTTGTGACTTTTTCGCAACCGGACCTCGTGATTGGACTCAAACTCTTCCATTACTATTGTTTCAACACATTTGAAGTGTTGGAACAAGATTCGTGACAGTCGAAACAAGTTAGCTCCATCCGTGCGTCAACGTCTCAAATTGGACTCAGTTTGTGTGTTACGTTCCGAAGCCTATAACTTGTGACTTTTTCGCAACCTGACCTCGTAATTAGACTCGAATTCTTCCATTACTATTGTTTCAACACATTTGAAGTGTTGGAACAAGATTCGGGACAGTCGAAACAAGTTAGCTCCATCCGTGCGTCAACATCTCAAATTGGAGTCAGTTTGTGTGTTACATTCCAAAGCCTATAACTTGTGACTTTTTCGCAACCGGACCTCGTAATTGGACTCAAACTCTTCCATTACTATTGTTTCAACAGATTTTAAGTGTTGGAATAAGATTTGGGACCGTCGAAACTAGTTAGCTCCATCTGTGCGTCAACATCTCAAATTGGACTCAGTTTGTGTGTTACATTCCGAAGCCTATAACTTGTGACTTTTTCGCAACCGGACCTCGTAATTAGACTCGAATTCTTTCATTACTATTGTTTCAACACATTTGAAGTGTTGGAACAAGATTCGGGACAGTCGAAACAAGTTAGCTCCATCCGTGCGTCAATGTCTTTAATTGGACTCAGTTTGTGTGTTACATTCCGAAGCCTATAACTTGTGACTTTTTCGCAACCGGACCTCGTAATTAGACTCGAATTCTTCCATTACTATTGTTTCAACACATTTGAAGTGTTGGAACAAGATTCGGGACAGTCGAAACAAGTTAGCTCCATCCGTGCGTCAACGTCTCAAATTGGAGTCAGTTTGTGTGTTACATTCCGAAGCCTATAACTTGTGAATTTTTCGCAACCAGACCTCGTAATTGGAATCAAACTCTTCCATTACTATTGTTTCAACAGATTTAAAGTGTTGGAACAAGATTTGGGACCGTCGAAACTAGTTAGCTCCATCCGTGCGTCAACGTCTCAAATTGGACTCAGTTTGTGTGTTACATTCCGAAGCCTATAACTTGTGACTTTTTCGCAACCAGACCTCGTAATTGGAATCAAACTCTTCCATTACTATTGTTTCAACAGATTTAAAGTGTTGGAACAAGATTTGGGACCGTCGAAAGTAGTTAGCTCAATCCGTGCGTCAACGTCTCAAATTGGACTCAGTTTGTGTGTTACATTCCGAAGCCTATAACTTGTGACTTTATCGCAACTAGAGCTCGTAATTGGAATCAAACTCTTCCATTACTATTGTTTCAACAGATTTAAAGTGTTGGAACAAGATTTGGGACCGTCGAAACTAGTTAGCTCCATCCGTGCGTCAACGTCTCAAATTGGACTCAGTTTGTGTGTTACATTCCGAAGCCTATAACTTGTGACTTTTTCGCAACCAGACCTCTTAATTGGACTCAAACTCTTCCATTACTATTGTTTGAACACATTTGCAGTATTGGGACAAGATTCGTGACAGTCGAAAGAAGTTTGCTCCATCCGTGCGTCAACGTCTCGAATTGGACTCAGTTTGTGTATTACATTCCGAAGCCTATAACTTGTGACTTTTTCGCAACCGGACCTCGTGATTGGACTCAAACTCTTCCATTACTATTGTTTCAACACATTTGAAGTGTTGGAACAAGATTCGTGACAGTTGAAACAAGTTAGCTCCATCCGTGCGTCAACGTCTCAAATTGGACTCAGGTTGTGTGTTACGTTCTGAAAGTAGGATTTTTCCGTGTCGTTGGATCGGAAACCCTAATCTCAACAATATTTTTGTAATTTGATCCGATTATCCTGCAAAATTGATAGATTTGTATAGGGATTCGTGTCGGATGTCGATCCGCACTCGGGATTAGTCGGATTAGCGCAAATAAGAACATAAAATAATATGAAAATTGCCAGAATTCATGGGGAGATGAGAGTGGTGGATTAGGGTTGATAGGGGGAGAGAAAGGATAAGATTCGGGACAGTCGAAACAAGTTAGCTCCATCCGTGCGTCAACGTCTCAAATTGGAGTTAGTTTGTGTGTTACATTCCGAAGCCTATAACTTGTGACTTTTTCGCAACCGGACCTCGTAATTGGACTCAAACTCTTCCATTACTATTGTTTCAACACATTTGAAGTCTTGGAACAAGATTCGTGACAGTCGAAACAAGTTAGCTCCATCCGTGCGTCAACGTCTCAAATTGGACTCAGTTTGTGTGTTACGTTCCGAAGCCTATAACTTGTGACTTTTTCGCAACCGGACCTCGTAATTAGACTCGAATTCTTTCATTACTATTGTTTCAACACATTTGAAGTGTTGGAACAAGATTCGGGACAGTCGAAACAAGTTAGCTCCATCCGTGCGTCAATGTCTTTAATTGGACTCAGTTTGTGTGTTACATTCCGAAGCCTATAACTTGTGACTTTTTCGCAACCGGACCTCGTAATTAGACTCGAATTCTTCCATTACTATTGTTTCAACACATTTGAAGTGTTGGAACAAGATTCGGGACAGTCGAAACAAGTTAGCTCCATCCGTGCGTCAACGTCTCAAATTGGACTCAGTTTGTGTGTTACGTTCCGAAGCCTATAACTTGTGACTTTTTCGCAACCGGACCTCGTAATTAGACTCGAATTCTTTCATTACTATTGTTTCAACACATTTGAAGTGTTGGAACAAGATTCGGGACAGTCGAAACAAGTTAGCTCCATCCGTGCGTCAATGTCTTTAATTGGACTCAGTTTGTGTGTTACATTCCGAAGCCTATAACTTGTGACTTTTTCGCAACCGGACCTCGTAATTAGACTCGAATTCTTCCATTACTATTGTTTCAACACATTTGAAGTGTTGGAACAAGATTCGGGACAGTCGAAACAAGTTAGCTCCATCCGTGCGTCAACGTCTCAAATTGGAGTCAGTTTGTGTGTTACATTCCGAAGCCTATAACTTGTGACTTTTTCGCAACCAGACCTCGTAATTGGAATCAAACTCTTCCATTACTATTGTTTCAACAGATTTAAAGTGTTGGAACAAGATTTGGGACCGTCGAAACTAGTTAGCTCCATCCGTGCGTCAACGTCTCAAATTGGACTCAGTTTGTGTGTTACATTCCGAAGCCTATAACTTGTGACTTTTTCGCAACCAGACCTCGCAATTGGAATCAAACTCTTCCATTACTATTGTTTCAACAGATTTAAAGTGTTGGAACAAGATTCGTGACAGTCGAAACAAGTTAGCTCCATCCGTGCGTCAACGTCTCAAATTGGACTCAGTTTTTGTGTTACATTCCGAAGCCTATAACTTGTGAGTTTTTCGCAACCGGACCTCGTAATTGGACTCAAACTCTTCTATTACTGTTGTTTCAACACATTTGCAGTGTTGGGACGAGATTCGTGGCAGTCGAAAGAAGTTTGCTCCATCCGTGCGTCAACGTCTCAAATTTGACTCAGTTTGTTTATTACATTCCGAAGCCTATAACTTGTGACTTTTTCGCAACCAGACCTCGTAATTGAAATCGAACTCTTCCATTACTATTGTTTCAACAGATTTAAAGTGTTGGAACAAGATTTGGGACCGTCGAAACTAGTTAGCTCCATCCGTGCGTCAACGTCTCAAATTGGACTCAGTTTGTGTGTTACATTCCGAAGCCTATAACTTGTGACTTTTTCGCAACCAGACCTCGTAATTGGAATCAAACTCTTCCATTACTATTGTTTCAACAGATTTAAAGTGTTGGAACAAGATTCGTGACAGTCGAAACAAGTTAGCTCCATCCGTGCGTCAACGTCTCAAATTGGACTCAGTTTTTGTGTTACATTCCGAAGCCTATAACTTGTGAGTTTTTCGCAACCGGACCTCGTAATTGGACTCAAACTCTTCTATTACTGTTGTTTCAACACATTTGCAGTGTTGGGACGAGATTCGTGGCAGTCGAAAGAAGTTTGCTCCATCCGTGCGTCAACGTCTCAAATTTGACTCAGTTTGTTTATTACATTCCGAAGCCTATAACTTGTGACTTTTTCGCAACCAGACCTCGTAATTGAAATCAAACTCTTCCATTACTATTGTTTCAACAGATTTAAAGTGTTGGAACAAGATTTGGGACCGTCGAAACTAGTTAGCTCCATCCGTGCGTCAACGTCTCAAATTGGACTCGGTTTGTGTGTTACATTCCGAAGCCTATAACTTGTGACTTTTTCGCAACCAGACCTCGTAATAGGACTCAAACTCTTCCATTACTATTGTTTGAACACATTTACAGTATTGGGACAAGATTCGTGACAGTCGAAAGAAGTTTGCTCCATCCGTGCGTCAACGTCTCAAATTAGACTCAGTTTGTGTATTACATTCCGAAGCCTATAACTTGTGACTTTTTCGCAACCGGACCTCGTGATTGGACTCAAACTCTTCCATTACTATTGTTTCAACACATTTGAAGTGTTGGAACAAGATTCGTGACAGTCGAAACAAGTTAGCTCCATCCGTGCGTCAACGTCTCAAATTGGACTCAGTTTGTGTGTTACGTTCTGAAAGTAGGATTTTTCCGTGTCGTTGGATCGGAAACCCTAATCTCAACAATATTTTTGTAATTTGATCCGATTATCCTGCAAAATTGATAGATTTGTATAGGGATTCGTGTCGGATGTCGATCCGCACTCGGGATTAGTCGGATTAGCGCAAATAAGAACATAAAATAATATGAAAATTGTCAGAATTCATGGGGAGATGAGAGTGGTGGATTAGGGTTGATAGGGGGAGAGAAAGGAGAAGATTCGGGACAGTCGAAACAAGTTAGCTCCATCCGTGCGTCAACGTCTCAAATTGGAGTTAGTTTGTGTGTTACATTCCGAAGCCTATAACTTGTGACTTTTTCGCAACCAGACCTCGTAATTGGAATAAAACTCTTCCATTACTATTGTTTCAACAGATTTAAAGTGTTGGAACAAGATTTGGGACCGTCGAAACTAGTTAGCTCCATCCGTGCGTCAACGTCTCAAATTGGACTCAGTTTGTGTGTTACATTCCGAAGCCTATAACTTGTGACTTTTTCGCAACCGGACCTTGTAATTAGACTCGAATTCTTCCATTACTATTGTTTCAACACTTTTGAAGTGTTGGAACAAGATTCGGGACAGTCGAAACAAGTTAGCTCCATCCGTGCGTCAACGTCTGAAATTGGAGTCAGTTTGTGTCTTACATTCCAAAGCCTATAACTTGGGACTTTTTCGCAACCGGACCTCGTAATTGGACTCAAACTCTTCCATTACTATTGTTTCAACACTTTTGAAATGTTGGAACTAGATTCGGGACAGTCGAAACAAGTTAGCTCCATCCGTGCGTCAACGTCTCAAATTGGAGTCAGTTTGTGTGTTACATTCTGAAGCCTATAACTTGTGACTTTTTCGCAACCAGACCTCGTAATTGGAATCAAACTCTTTCATTACTATTGTTTCAACAGATTTAAAGTGTTGGAACAAGATTTGGGACCGCCGAAACTATTTAGCTCCATCCGTGCGTCAACATCTCAAATTGGACTCAGTTTGTGTGTTACATTCCGAAGCCTATAACTTGTGACTTTTTCGCAACCAGACCTCGTAATTGGACTTAAACTCTTCCATTACTATTGTTTGAACACATTTGCAGTATTGGGACAAGATTCGTGACAGTCGAAAGAAGTTTGCTCCATCCGTGCGTCAACGTCTCGAATTGGACTCAGTTTGTGTATTACATTCCGAAGCCTATAACTTGTGACTTTTTCGCAACCGGACCTCGTGATTGGACTCAAACTCTTCCATTACTATTGTTTCAACACATTTGAAGTGTTGGAACAAGATTCGTGACAGTCGAAACAAGTTAGCTCCATCCGCGCGTCAACGTCTCAAATTGGACTCAGTTTGTGTGTTACGTTCCGAAGCCTATAACTTGTGACTTTTTCGCAACCGGACCTCGTAATTAGACTCGAATTCTTCCATTACTATTGTTTCAACACATTTGAAGTGTTGGAACAAGATTCGGGACAGTCGAAACAAGTTAGCTCCATCCGTGCGTCAACATCTCAAATTGGAGTCAGTTTGTGTGTTACATTCCAAAGCCTATAACTTGTGACTTTTTCGCAACCGGACCTCGTAATTGGACTCAAACTCTTCCATTACTATTATTTCAACACTTTTGAAATGTTGGAACTAGATTCGGGACAGTCGAAACAAGTTAGCTCCATCCGTGCGTCAACGTCTCAAATTGGAGTCAGTTTGTGTGTTACATTCCGAAGCCTATAACTTGTGACTTTTTCGCAACCAGACCTCGTAATTGGAATCAAACTCTTTCATTACTATTGTTTCAACAGATTTAAAGTGTTGGAACAAGATTTGGGACCGCCGAAACTAGTTAGCTCCATCCGTGCGTCAACGTCTCAAATTGGACTCAGTTTGTGTGTTACATTCCGAAGCCTATAACTTGTGACTTTTTCGCAACCAGACCTCGTAATTCGACTTAAACTCTTCCATTACTATTGTTTGAACACATTTGCAGTATTGGGACAAGATTCGTGACAGTCGAAAGAAGTTTGCTCCATCCGTGCGTCAACGTCTCGAATTGGACTCAGTTTGTGTATTACATTCCGAAGCCTATAACTTGTGACTTTTTCGCAACCGGACCTCGTAATTGGACTCAAACTCTTCCATTACTATTGTTTCAAAACATTTGAAGTGTTAGAACAAGATTCGTGACAGTCGAAACAAGTTAGCTCCATCCGTGCGTCAACGTCTCAAATTGGACTCAGTTTGTGTGTTACGTTCCGAAGCCTATAACTTGTGACTTTTTCGCAACCGGACCTCGTAATTAGGCTCGAATTCTATCATTACTATTGTTTCAACACATTTGAAGTGTTGGAACAAGATTCGGGACAGTCGAAACAAGTTAGCTCCATCCGTGCGTCAATGTCTTTAATTGGACTCAGTTTGTGTGTTACATTCCGAAGCCTATAACTTGTGACATTTTCGCAACCAGACCTCTTAATTGGACTCAAACTCTTCCATTACTATTGTTTGAACACATTTGCAGTATTGGGACAAGATTCGTGACAGTCGAAAGAAGTTTGCTCCATCCGTGCGTCAACGTCTCGAATTGGACTCAGTTTGTGTATTACATTCCGAAGCCTATAACTTGTGACTTTTTCGCAACCGGACCTCGTGATTGGACTCAAACTCTTCCATTACTATTGTTTCAACACATTTGAAGTGTTGGAACAAGATTCGTGACAGTCAAAACAAGTTAGCTCCATCCGTGCGTCAACGTCTCAAATTGGACTCAGTTTGTGTTTTACATTCCGAAGCCTATAACTTGTGACTTTTTCGCAACCGGACCTTGTAATTAGACTCGAATTCTTCCATTACTATTGTTTCAACACATTTGAAGTGTTGGAACAAGATTCGGGACAGTCGAAACAAGTTAGCCCCATCCGTGCGTCAACGTCTCAAATTGGAGTCAGTTTGTGTGTTACATTCCGAAGCCTATAACTTGTGACTTTTTCGCAACCAGACCTCGTAATTCGACTTAAACTCTTCCATTACTATTGTTTGAACACATTTGCAGTATTGGGACAAGATTCGTGACAGTCGAAAGAAGTTTGCTCCATCCGTGCGTCAACGTCTCGAATTGGACTCAGTTTGTGTATTACATTCCGAAGCCTATAACTTGTGACTTTTTCGCAACTGGACCTCGTAATTGGACTCAAACTCTTCCATTACTATTGTTTCAAAACATTTGAAGTGTTAGAACAAGATTCGTGACAGTCGAAACAAGTTAGCTCCATCCGTGCGTCAACGTCTCAAATTGGACTCAGTTTGTGTGTTACGTTCCGAAGCCTATAACTTGTGACTTTTTCGCAACCGGACCTCGTAATTAGACTCGAATTCTATCATTACTATTGTTTCAACACATTTGAAGTGTTGGAACAAGATTCGGGACAGTCGAAACAAGTTAGCTCCATCCGTGCGTCAATGTCTTTAATTGGACTCAGTTTGTGTGTTACATTCCGAAGCCTATAACTAGTGACTTTTTCGCAACCGGACCTCGTAATTAGACTCGAATTCTTCCATTACTATTGTTTCAACACATTTGAAGTGTTGGAACAAGATTCGGGACAGTCGAAACAAGTTAGCTCCATCCGTGCGTCAACGTCTCAAATTGGAGTCAGTTTGTGTGTTACATTCCGAAGCCTATAACTTGTGACTTTTTCGCAACCTGACCTCGTAATTGGAATCAAACTCTTCCATTACTATTGTTTCAACAGATTTAAAGTGTTGGAACAAGATTTGGGACCGTCGAAACTAGTTAGCTCCATCCGTGCGTCAACGTCTCAAATTGGACTCAGTTTGTGTGTTACATTCCGAAGCCTATAACTTGTGACTTTTTCGCAACCAGACCTCTTAATTGGACTCAAACTCTTCCATTACTATTGTTTGAACACATTTGCAGTATTGGGACAAGATTCGTGACAGTCGAAAGAAGTTTGCTCCATCCGTGCGTCAACGTCTCGAATTGGACTCAGTTTGTGTATTACATTCCGAAGCCTATAACTTGTGACTTTTTCGCAACCGGACCTTGTAATTAGACTCGAATTCTTCCATTACTATTGTTTCAACACTTTTGAAGTGTTGGAACAAGATTCGGGACAGTCGAAACAAGTTAGCTCCATCCGTGCGTCAACGTCTCAAATTGGACTCAGTTTGTGTGTTACGTTCTGAAAGTAGGATTTTTCCGTGTCGTTGGATCGGAAACCCTAATCTCAACAATATTTTTGTAATTTGATCCGATTATCCTGCAAAATTGATAGATTTGTATAGGGATTCGTGTCGGATGTCGATCCGCACTCGGGATTAGTCGGATTAGCGCAAATAAGAACATAAAATAATATGAAAATTGTCAGAATTCATGGGGAGATGAGAGTGGTGGATTAGGGTTGATAGGGGGAGAGAAAGGAGAAGATTCGGGACAGTCGAAACAAGTTAGCTCCATCCGTGCGTCAACGTCTCAAATTAGAGTTAGTTTGTGTGTTACATTCCGAAGCCTATAACTTGTGACTTTTTCGCAACCAGACCTCGTAATTGGAATAAAACTCTTCCATTACTATTGTTTCAACAGATTTAAAGTGTTGGAACAAGATTTGGGACCGTCGAAACTAGTTAGCTCCATCCGTGCGTCAACGTCTCAAATTGGACTCAGTTTGTGTGTTACATTCCGAAGCCTATAACTTGTGACTTTTTCGCAACCGGACCTTGTAATTAGACTCGAATTCTTCCATTACTATTGTTTCAACACTTTTGAAGTGTTGGAACAAGATTCGGGACAGTCGAAACAAGTTAGCTCCATCCGTGCGTCAACGTCTGAAATTGGAGTCAGTTTGTGTCTTACATTCCAAAGCCTATAACTTGGGACTTTTTCGCAACCGGACCTCGTAATTGGACTCAAACTCTTCCATTACTATTGTTTCAACACTTTTGAAATGTTGGAACTAGATTCGGGACAGTCGAAACAAGTTAGCTCCATCCGTGCGTCAACGTCTCAAATTGGAGTCAGTTTGTGTGTTACATTCCGAAGCCTATAACTTGTGACTTTTTCGCAACCAGACCTCGTAATTGGAATCAAACTCTTTCATTACTATTGTTTCAACAGATTTAAAGTGTTGGAACAAGATTTGGGACCGCCGAAACTATTTAGCTCCATCCGTGCGTCAACATCTCAAATTGGACTCAGTTTGTGTGTTACATTCCGAAGCCTATAACTTGTGACTTTTTCGCAACCAGACCTCGTAATTGGACTTAAACTCTTCCATTACTATTGTTTGAACACATTTGCAGTATTGGGACAAGATTCGTGACAGTCGAAAGAAGTTTGCTCCATCCGTGCGTCAACGTCTCGAATTGGACTCAGTTTGTGTATTACATTCCGAAGCCTATAACTTGTGACTTTTTCGCAACCGGACCTCGTGATTGGACTCAAACTCTTCCATTACTATTGTTTCAACACATTTGAAGTGTTGGAACAAGATTCGTGACAGTCGAAACAAGTTAGCTCCATCCGCGCGTCAACGTCTCAAATTGGACTCAGTTTGTGTGTTACGTTCCGAAGCCTATAACTTGTGACTTTTTCGCAACCGGACCTCGTAATTAGACTCGAATTCTTCCATTACTATTGTTTCAACACATTTGAAGTGTTGGAACAAGATTCGGGACAGTCGAAACAAGTTAGCTCCATCCGTGCGTCAACATCTCAAATTGGAGTCAGTTTGTGTGTTACATTCCAAAGCCTATAACTTGTGACTTTTTCGCAACCGGACCTCGTAATTGGACTCAAACTCTTCCATTACTATTATTTCAACACTTTTGAAATGTTGGAACTAGATTCGGGACAGTCGAAACAAGTTAGCTCCATCCGTGCGTCAACGTCTCAAATTGGAGTCAGTTTGTGTGTTACATTCCGAAGCCTATAACTTGTGACTTTTTCGCAACCAGACCTCGTAATTGGAATCAAACTCTTTCATTACTATTGTTTCAACAGATTTAAAGTGTTGGAACAAGATTTGGGACCGCCGAAACTAGTTAGCTCCATCCGTGCGTCAACGTCTCAAATTGGACTCAGTTTGTGTGTTACATTCCGAAGCCTATAACTTGTGACTTTTTCGCAACCAGACCTCGTAATTCGACTTAAACTCTTCCATTACTATTGTTTGAACACATTTGCAGTATTGGGACAAGATTCGTGACAGTCGAAAGAAGTTTGCTCCATCCGTGCGTCAACGTCTCGAATTGGACTCAGTTTGTGTATTACATTCCGAAGCCTATAACTTGTGACTTTTTCGCAACCGGACCTCGTAATTGGACTCAAACTCTTCCATTACTATTGTTTCAAAACATTTGAAGTGTTAGAACAAGATTCGTGACAGTCGAAACAAGTTAGCTCCATCCGTGCGTCAACGTCTCAAATTGGACTCAGTTTGTGTGTTACGTTCCGAAGCCTATAACTTGTGACTTTTTCGCAACCGGACCTCGTAATTAGGCTCGAATTCTATCATTACTATTGTTTCAACACATTTGAAGTGTTGGAACAAGATTCGGGACAGTCGAAACAAGTTAGCTCCATCCGTGCGTCAATGTCTTTAATTGGACTCAGTTTGTGTGTTACATTCCGAAGCCTATAACTTGTGACATTTTCGCAACCAGACCTCTTAATTGGACTCAAACTCTTCCATTACTATTGTTTGAACACATTTGCAGTATTGGGACAAGATTCGTGACAGTCGAAAGAAGTTTGCTCCATCCGTGCGTCAACGTCTCGAATTGGACTCAGTTTGTGTATTACATTCCGAAGCCTATAACTTGTGACTTTTTCGCAACCGGACCTCGTGATTGGACTCAAACTCTTCCATTACTATTGTTTCAACACATTTGAAGTGTTGGAACAAGATTCGTGACAGTCGAAACAAGTTAGCTCCATCCGTGCGTCAACGTCTCAAATTGGACTCAGTTTGTGTTTTACATTCCGAAGCCTATAACTTGTGACTTTTTCGCAACCGGACCTTGTAATTAGACTCGAATTCTTCCATTACTATTGTTTCAACACATTTGAAGTGTTGGAACAAGATTCGGGACAGTCGAAACAAGTTAGCCCCATCCGTGCGTCAACGTCTCAAATTGGAGTCAGTTTGTGTGTTACATTCCGAAGCCTATAACTTGTGACTTTTTCGCAACCAGACCTCGTAATTCGACTTAAACTCTTCCATTACTATTGTTTGAACACATTTGCAGTATTGGGACAAGATTCGTGACAGTCGAAAGAAGTTTGCTCCATCCGTGCGTCAACGTCTCGAATTGGACTCAGTTTGTGTATTACATTCCGAAGCCTATAACTTGTGACTTTTTCGCAACTGGACCTCGTAATTGGACTCAAACTCTTCCATTACTATTGTTTCAAAACATTTGAAGTGTTAGAACAAGATTCGTGACAGTCGAAACAAGTTAGCTCCATCCGTGCGTCAACGTCTCAAATTGGACTCAGTTTGTGTGTTACGTTCCGAAGCCTATAACTTGTGACTTTTTCGCAACCGGACCTCGTAATTAGACTCGAATTCTATCATTACTATTGTTTCAACACATTTGAAGTGTTGGAACAAGATTCGGGACAGTCGAAACAAGTTAGCTCCATCCGTGCGTCAATGTCTTTAATTGGACTCAGTTTGTGTGTTACATTCCGAAGCCTATAACTAGTGACTTTTTCGCAACCGGACATCGTAATTAGACTCGAATTCTTCCATTACTATTGTTTCAACACATTTGAAGTGTTGGAACAAGATTCGGGACAGTCGAAACAAGTTAGCTCCATCCGTGCGTCAACGTCTCAAATTGGAGTCAGTTTGTGTGTTACATTCCGAAGCCTATAACTTGTGACTTTTTCGCAACCTGACCTCGTAATTGGAATCAAACTCTTCCATTACTATTGTTTCAACAGATTTAAAGTGTTGGAACAAGATTTGGGACCGTCGAAACTAGTTAGCTCCATCCGTGCGTCAACGTCTCAAATTGGACTCAGTTTGTGTGTTACATTCCGAAGCCTATAACTTGTGACTTTTTCGCAACCAGACCTCTTAATTGGACTCAAACTCTTCCATTACTATTGTTTGAACACATTTGCAGTATTGGGACAAGATTCGTGACAGTCGAAAGAAGTTTGCTCCATCCGTGCGTCAACGTCTCGAATTGGACTCAGTTTGTGTATTACATTCCGAAGCCTATAACTTGTGACTTTTTCGCAACCGGACCTTGTAATTAGACTCGAATTCTTCCATTACTATTGTTTCAACACTTTTGAAGTGTTGGAACAAGATTCGGGACAGTCGAAACAAGTTAGCTCCATCCGTGCGTCAACGTCTGAAATTGGAGTCAGTTTGTGTCTTACATTCCAAAGCCTATAACTTGGGACTTTTTCGCAACCGGACCTCGTAATTGGACTCAAACTCTTCCATTACTATTGTTTCAACACTTTTGAAATGTTGGAACTAGATTCGGGACAGTCGAAACAAGTTAGCTCCATCCGTGCGTCAACGTCTCAAATTGGAGTCAGTTTGTGTGTTACATTCCGAAGCCTATAACTTGTGACTTTTTCGCAACCAGACCTCGTAATTGGAATCAAACTCTTTCATTACTATTGTTTCAACAGATTTAAAGTGTTGGAACAAGATTTGGGACCGCCGAAACTATTTAGCTCCATCCGTGCGTCAACATCTCAAATTGGACTCAGTTTGTGTGTTACATTCCGAAGCCTATAACTTGTGACTTTTTCGCAACCAGACCTCGTAATTGGACTTAAACTCTTCCATTACTATTGTTTGAACACATTTGCAGTATTGGGACAAGATTCGTGACAGTCGAAAGAAGTTTGCTCCATCCGTGCGTCAACGTCTCGAATTGGACTCAGTTTGTGTATTACATTCCGAAGCCTATAACTTGTGACTTTTTCGCAACCGGACCTCGTGATTGGACTCAAACTCTTCCATTACTATTGTTTCAACACATTTGAAGTGTTGGAACAAGATTCGTGACAGTCGAAACAAGTTAGCTCCATCCGCGCGTCAACGTCTCAAATTGGACTCAGTTTGTGTGTTACGTTCCGAAGCCTATAACTTGTGACTTTTTCGCAACCGGACCTCGTAATTAGACTCGAATTCTTCCATTACTATTGTTTCAACACATTTGAAGTGTTGGAACAAGATTCGGGACAGTCGAAACAAGTTAGCTCCATCCGTGCGTCAACATCTCAAATTGGAGTCAGTTTGTGTGTTACATTCCAAAGCCTATAACTTGTGACTTTTTCGCAACCGGACCTCGTAATTGGACTCAAACTCTTCCATTACTATTATTTCAACACTTTTGAAATGTTGGAACTAGATTCGGGACAGTCGAAACAAGTTAGCTCCATCCGTGCGTCAACGTCTCAAATTGGAGTCAGTTTGTGTGTTACATTCCGAAGCCTATAACTTGTGACTTTTTCGCAACCAGACCTCGTAATTGGAATCAAACTCTTTCATTACTATTGTTTCAACAGATTTAAAGTGTTGGAACAAGATTTGGGACCGCCGAAACTAGTTAGCTCCATCCGTGCGTCAACGTCTCAAATTGGACTCAGTTTGTGTGTTACATTCCGAAGCCTATAACTTGTGACTTTTTCGCAACCAGACCTCGTAATTCGACTTAAACTCTTCCATTACTATTGTTTGAACACATTTGCAGTATTGGGACAAGATTCGTGACAGTCGAAAGAAGTTTGCTCCATCCGTGCGTCAACGTCTCGAATTGGACTCAGTTTGTGTATTACATTCCGAAGCCTATAACTTGTGACTTTTTCGCAACCGGACCTCGTAATTGGACTCAAACTCTTCCATTACTATTGTTTCAAAACATTTGAAGTGTTAGAACAAGATTCGTGACAGTCGAAACAAGTTAGCTCCATCCGTGCGTCAACGTCTCAAATTGGACTCAGTTTGTGTGTTACATTCCGAAGCCTATAACTTGTGACTTTTTCGCAACCGGACCTCGTAATTAGGCTCGAATTCTATCATTACTATTGTTTCAACACATTTGAAGTGTTGGAACAAGATTCGGGACAGTCGAAACAAGTTAGCTCCATCCGTGCGTCAATGTCTTTAATTGGACTCAGTTTGTGTGTTACATTCCGAAGCCTATAACTTGTGACATTTTCGCAACCAGACCTCTTAATTGGACTCAAACTCTTCCATTACTATTGTTTGAACACATTTGCAGTATTGGGACAAGATTCGTGACAGTCGAAAGAAGTTTGCTCCATCCGTGCGTCAACGTCTCGAATTGGACTCAGTTTGTGTATTACATTCCGAAGCCTATAACTTGTGACTTTTTCGCAACCGGACCTCGTGATTGGACTCAAACTCTTCCATTACTATTGTTTCAACACATTTGAAGTGTTGGAACAAGATTCGTGACAGTCGAAACAAGTTAGCTCCATCCGTGCGTCAACGTCTCAAATTGGACTCAGTTTGTGTTTTACATTCCGAAGCCTATAACTTGTGACTTTTTCGCAACCGGACCTTGTAATTAGACTCGAATTCTTCCATTACTATTGTTTCAACACATTTGAAGTGTTGGAACAAGATTCGGGACAGTCGAAACAAGTTAGCCCCATCCGTGCGTCAACGTCTCAAATTGGAGTCAGTTTGTGTGTTACATTCCGAAGCCTATAACTTGTGACTTTTTCGCAACCAGACCTCGTAATTCGACTTAAACTCTTCCATTACTATTGTTTGAACACATTTGCAGTATTGGGACAAGATTCGTGACAGTCGAAAGAAGTTTGCTCCATCCGTGCGTCAACGTCTCGAATTGGACTCAGTTTGTGTATTACATTCCGAAGCCTATAACTTGTGACTTTTTCGCAACTGGACCTCGTAATTGGACTCAAACTCTTCCATTACTATTGTTTCAAAACATTTGAAGTGTTAGAACAAGATTCGTGACAGTCGAAACAAGTTAGCTCCATCCGTGCGTCAACGTCTCAAATTGGACTCAGTTTGTGTGTTACGTTCCGAAGCCTATAACTTGTGACTTTTTCGCAACCGGACCTCGTAATTAGACTCGAATTCTATCATTACTATTGTTTCAACACATTTGAAGTGTTGGAACAAGATTCGGGACAGTCGAAACAAGTTAGCTCCATCCGTGCGTCAATGTCTTTAATTGGACTCAGTTTGTGTGTTACATTCCGAAGCCTATAACTAGTGACTTTTTCGCAACCGGACCTCGTAATTAGACTCGAATTCTTCCATTACTATTGTTTCAACACATTTGAAGTGTTGGAACAAGATTCGGGACAGTCGAAACAAGTTAGCTCCATCCGTGCGTCAACGTCTCAAATTGGAGTCAGTTTGTGTGTTACATTCCGAAGCCTATAACTTGTGACTTTTTCGCAACCTGACCTCGTAATTGGAATCAAACTCTTCCATTACTATTGTTTCAACAGATTTAAAGTGTTGGAACAAGATTTGGGACCGTCGAAACTAGTTAGCTCCATCCGTGCGTCAACGTCTCAAATTGGACTCAGTTTGTGTGTTACATTCCGAAGCCTATAACTTGTGACTTTTTCGCAACCAGACCTCTTAATTGGACTCAAACTCTTCCATTACTATTGTTTGAACACATTTGCAGTATTGGGACAAGATTCGTGACAGTCGAAAGAAGTTTGCTCCATCCGTGCGTCAACGTCTCGAATTGGACTCAGTTTGTGTATTACATTCCGAAGCCTATAACTTGTGACTTTTTCGCAACCGGACCTCGTGATTGGACTCAAACTCTTCCATTACTATTGTTTCAACACATTTGAAGTGTTGGAACAAGATTCGTGACAGTCGAAACAAGTTAGCTCCATCCGTGCGTCAACGTCTCAAATTGGACTCAGTTTGTGTTTTACATTCCGAAGCCTATAACTTGTGACTTTTTCGCAACCGGACCTTGTAATTAGACTCGAATTCTTCCATTACTATTGTTTCAACACATTTGAAGTGTTGGAACAAGATTCGGGACAGTCGAAACAAGTTAGCCCCATCCGTGCGTCAACGTCTCAAATTGGAGTCAGTTTGTGTGTTACATTCCGAAGCCTATAACTTGTGACTTTTTCGCAACCAGACCTTGTAATTGGAATCAAACTCTTCCATTACTATTGTTTCAACAGATTTAAAGTGTTGGAACAAGATTTGGGACCGTCAAAACTAGTTAGCTCCATCCGTGCGTCAACGTCTCAAATTGGACTCAGTTTGTGTGTTACGTTCCGAAGCCTATAACTTGTTACTTTTTCGCAACCGGACCTCGTAATTAGACTCGAATTCTTCCATTTATATTGTTTCAACACATTTGAAGTGTTGGAACTAGATTCGTGACAGTCGAAACAAGTTAGCTCCAGCCGTGCTTCAACGTGTCAAATTGGACTCAGTTTGTTTGTTACATTCCGAAGCCTATAACTTTTGGGCATTTAGCAATCGGACCATGTAATTGGACTCAAACTCTTCCATTACTATTGTTTCAACACAGTTGAATTGTTGGAACAAGATTCGTGACAGTCGAAACAAGTTAGCTCCATCCGTGCGTCAACGTCTCAAATTGGACTCAATGTTTGTGTTACATTCCGAAGCCTATAACTTGTGACTTTTTCGCAACCGGACCTCGTAATTGGACTCAAACTCTTCCATTACTATTGTTTCAACACATTTGCAGTGTTGGGACAAGATTCGTGACAGTCGAAAGAAGTTTGCTCCATCCGTGCGTCAACGTCTCAAATTGGACTCAGTTTGTTTATTACATTCCGAAGCCTATAACTCGTGACTTTTTCGCAACCAGACCTCGTAATTGAAATCAAACTCTTCCATTACTATTGTTTGAACACATTTTAAGTGTTGGAACAAGATTGGGGACCGTCGAAACTAGTTAGCTCCATCTGTGCGTCAACGTCTCAAATTGGACTCAGTTTGTGTGTTACATTCCGAAGCCTATAACTTGTGACTTTTTCGCAACCGGACCTCGTAATTGGACTCGAACTCTTCCATTACTATTGTTTCAACACATTTGCAGTATTGGGACAAGATTCGTGACAGTCGAAACAAGTTAGCTCCATCCGTGCGTCAACGTCTCAAATTGGACTCAGTTTGTGTGTTACGTTCCGAAGCCTATAACTTGTGACTTTTTCGCAACCGGACCTCGTAATTAGACTCGAATTCTTCCATTACTATTGTTTCAACACATTTGAAGTGTTGGAACAAGATTCGGGACAGTCGAAACAACTTAGCTCCATCCGTGCGTCAACGTCTCAAATTGGACTCAGTTTGTGTGTTACATTCCGAAGCCTATAACTTGTGACTTTTTCGCAACCGAACCTCGTAATTGGACTCAAACTCTTCAATTACTATTGTTTCAACACATTTGAAGTGTTGGAACAAGATTCGGGACAGTCGAAAGAAGTTTGCTCCATCCGTTCGTCAATGTCTCTAATTGGACTCAGTTTGTGTGTTACATTCCAAAGCCTATAACTTGTGAGTTTTTCGCAACCAGACCTCGTAATTTGACTCAAACTCTTCCATCTCTATTGTTTCAACAGATTTAAAGTGTTGGAACAAGATTTGGGACCACCGAAACTAGTTAGCTCCATCCGTGCGTCAACGTCTCAAATTGGACTCAGTTTGTGTGTTACATTCCGAAGCCTATAACTTGTGACTTTTTCGCAACCAGACCTCGTAATTGGACTCAAACTCTTCCATTACTATTGTTTGAACACATTTACAGTATTGGGACAAGATTCGTGACAGTCGAAAGAAGTTTGCTCCATCCGTGCGTCAACGTCTCAAATTGGACTCAGTTTTTGTATTACATTCCGAAGCCTATAACTTGTGACTTTTTCGCAACCGGACCTCGTGATTGGACTCAAACTCTTCCATTACTATTGTTTCAACACATTTGAAGTGTTGGAACAAGATTCGTGACAGTCGAAACAAGTTAGCTCCATCCGTGCATCAACGTCTCAAATTGGACTCAGTTTGTGTGTTACATTCCGAAGCTTATAACTTGTGAATTTTTCGCAACCAGACCTCGTAATTGGACTCCAACTCTTCCATTACTATTGTTTCAACAGATTTTAAGTGTTGGAACATGATTTGGGACCGTCGAAACAAGTTACCTCCATCCATGCGTCAACGTCTAAAATTGGACTCAGTTTGTGTGTTATATTCCGAAGGCTATAACTTGTGACATTTTCGCAACCGGACCTCTTATTTTGGACTCAAACTCTTCCATTACTATTGTTTCAACACATTTGAAGTGTTGGAACAAGATTCGTGACAGTCGAAACAAGTTAGCTCCATCCGTGCGTCAACGTTTCAAATTGGACTCAGTTTGTGTGTTACGTTCCGAAGCCTATAACTTGTGACTTTTTCGCAACCGAACCTCATAATTAGACTCGAATTCTTTCATTACTATTGTTTCAACACATTTGAAGTGTTGGAACAAGATTCGGGACAGTCGAAACAAGTTAGCTCCATCCGTGCGTCAACGTCTCAAATTGGACTCAGTTTGTGTGTTACATTCCGAAGCCTATAACTTGTGACTTTTTCGCAACCGGACCTCGTAATTGGACTCAAACTCTTCCATTACAATTGTTTCAACACATTTGCAGTGTTGGGACAAGATTCGTGACAGTCGAAAGAAGTTTGCTCCATCCGTGCGTCAACGTCTCGAATTGGACTCAGTTTGTGTGTTACGTTCCGAAGCCTATAACTTGTGACTTTTTCGCAACCGGACCTCGAAATTAGACTCGAACTCTTCCATTACTATTGTTTCAACACATTTGAAGTGTTGGAACAAGATTCGGGACAGTCGAAACAAGTTAGCTCCATCCGTGCGTCAACGTCTCAAATTGGACTCAGTTTGTGTGTTACATTCCGAAGCCTATAACTTGTGACTTTTTCGCAACCGGACCTCGTAATTGGACTCAAACTCTTCCATTACTATTGTTTCAACACATTTGAAGTGTTGGAACAAGATTCGTGACAGTCGAAACAAGTTAGCTCCATCCGTGCGTCAACGTCTCAAATTGGACTCAGTTTGTGTGTTACGTTCCGAAGCCTATAACTTGTGACTTTTTCGCAACCGAACCTCGTAATTAGACTCGAATTCTTCCATTACTATTGTTTCAACACATTTGAAGTGTTGGAACAAGATTCGGGAAAGTCGAAACAACTTAGCTCCATCCGTGCGTCAACGTCTCAAATTGGACTCAGTTTGTGTGTTACATTCCGAAGCCTATAACTTGTGACTTTTTCGTAACCGGACCTCGTAATTGGACTCAAACTCTTCAATTACTATTGTTTCAACACATTTGAAGTGTTGGAACAAGATTCGGGACAGTCGAAAGAAGTTTGCTCCATCCGTTCATCAATGTCTCTAATTGGACTCAGTTTGTGTGTTACATTCCAAAGCCTATAACTTGTGACTTTTTCGTAACCAGACCTCATAATTTGACTCAAACTCTTCCATTTCTATTGTTTCAACACATTTGAAGTGTTGGAACTAGATTCGTGACAGTCGAAACAAGTTAGCTCCATCCGTGCGTCAACGTCTCAAATTGGACTCAGTTTGTTTGTTACATTCCGAAGCCTATAACTTATGGGCTTTTAGCAATCGGACCATGTAATTGGACTCAAACTCTTCCATTACTATTGTTTCAACATAGTTGAATTGTTGGAACAAGATTCGTGACAGTCGAAACAAGTTAGCTCCATCCGTGCGTCAACGTCTCAAATTGGACTCAGTTTTTGTGTTACATTCCGAAGCCTATAACTTGTGACTTTTTCGCAACCGGACCTCGTAATTGGACTCAAACTCTTCCATTACTATTGTTTCAACACATTTGCAGTGTTGGGACAAGATTCGTGACAGTCGAAAAAAGTTTGCTCCATCCGTGCGTCAACGTCTCAAATTGGACTCAGTTTGTTTATTACATTCCGAAGCCTATAACTTGTGACTTTTTCGCAACAAGACCTCGTAATTGAAATCGAACTCTTCCATTACTATTGTTTCAACAGATTTAAAGTGTTGGAACAAGATTTGGGACCGTCGAAACTAGTTAGCTCCATCCGTGCGTCAACGTCTCAAATTGGACTCTGTTTGTGTGTTACATTCCGAAGCCTATAACTTGTGACTTTTTCGCAACCAGACCTCGTAATTGGACTCAAACTCTTCCATTACTATTGTTTGAACACATTTACAGTATTGGGACAAGATTCGTGACAGTCGAAAGAAGTTTGCTCCATCCGTGCGTCAACGTCTCAAATTGGACTCAATTTGTGTGTTACGTTCCGAAGCTTATAACTTGTGAATTTTTCGCAACCAGACCTCGTAATTGGACTCAAACTCTTCCATTACTATTGTTTCAACACATTGAAGTGTTGGAACAAGATTCATGACAGTCAGAACAAGTTAGCTCCATCCGTGCGTCAACGTCTCAAATTGGACTCAGTTTGTGTGTTACGTTCCAAAGCCTATAACTTGTGACTTTTTCGCAATCGGACCTCGTAATTAGACTCGAATTCTTCCATTACTATTGTTACAACACATTTGAAGTGTTGGAACAAGATTCGGGACAGTCGAAACAAGTTAGCTCCATCCGTGCGTCAATGTCTTTAATTGGACTCAGTTTGTGTGTTACATTCCGAAGCCTATAACTTGTGACTTTTTCGCAACCGGACCTCGTAATTGGACTCAAACTCTTCCATTACTATTGTTTCAACACATTTCAAGTGTTGGAACAAGATTCGTGACAGTCGAAACAAGTTAGCTCCATCCGTGCGTCAACGTGTCAAATTGGACTCAGTTTGTGTGTTACGTTCCGAAGCCTATAACTTGTGACTTTTTCGCAACCGAACCTCGTAATTAGACTCGAATTCTTTCATTACTATTGTTTCAACACATTTGAAGTGTTGGAACAAGATTCGGGACAGTCGAAACAAGTTAGCTCCATCCGTGCGTCAACGTCTCAAATTGGAGTCAGTTTGTGTGTTACATTCCGAAGCCTATAACTTGTGACTTTTTCGCAACCGGACCTCGTAATTGGACTCAAACTCTTCCATTACAATTGTTTCAACACATTTGCAGTGTTGGGACAAGATTCGTGACAGTCGAAAGAAGTTTGCTCCATCCGTGCGTCAACGTCTCAAATTGGACTAAGTTTGTGTGTTACATTCCGAAGCCTATAACTTGTGACTTTTTCGCAACCGGACCTCGTAATTGGACTCAAACTCTTCCATTACTATTGTTTCAACAGATTTTAAGTGTTGGAACAAGATTTGGGACCGTCGAAACTAGTTAGCTCCATCTGTGCGTCAACGTCTCAAATTGGACTCAGTTTGTGTGTTACATTCCGAAGACTATAACTTGTGACTTTTTCGCAACCGGACCTCGTAATTGGACTCAAACTCTTCCATTACTATTGTTTCAACACATTTGCAGTGTTGGGACAAGATTCGTGACAGTCGAAACAAGTTAGCTCCATCCGTGCGTCAACGTCTCAAATTGGACTCAGTTTGTGTGTTACGTTCCGAAGCCTATAACTTGTGACTTTTTCGCAACCAGACCTCGTAATTGAAATCGAACTCTTCCATTACTATTGTTTCAACAGATTTAAAGTGTTGGAACAAGATTTGGGACCGTCGAAACTAGTTAGCTCCATCCGTGCGTCAACGTCTCAAATTGGACTCTGTTTGTGTGTTACATTCCGAAGCCTATAACTTGTGACTTTTTCGCAACCAGACCTCGTAATTGTACTCAAACTCTTCCATTACTATTGTTTGAACACATTTACAGTATTGGGACAAGATTCGTGACAGTCGAAAGAAGTTTGCTCCATCCGTGCGTCAACGTCTCAAATTGGACTCAGTTTGTTTATTACATTCCGAAGCCTATAACTTGTGACTTTTTCGCAACCAGACCTCGTAATTGAAATCGAACTCTTCCATTACCATTGTTTCAACAGATTTAAAGTGTTGGAACAAGATTTGGGACCGTCGAAACTAGTTAGCTCCATCCGTGCATCAACGTCTCAAATTGGACTCTGTTTGTGTGTTACATTCCGAAGCCTATAACTTGTGACTTTTTCGCAACCAGACCTCGTAATTAGACTCAAACTCTTCCATTACTATTGTTTCAACACATTTGAAGTGTTGGAACAAGATTCATGACAGTCGGAACAAGTTAGCTCCATCCGTGCGTCAACGTCTCAAATTGGACTCAGTTTGTGTGTTACGTTCCAAAGCCTATAACTTGTGACTTTTTCGCAATCGGACCTCGTAATTAGACTCGAATTCTTCCATTACTATTGTTACAACACATTTGAAGTGTTGGAACAAGATTCGGGACAGTCGAAACAAGTTAGCTCCATCCGTGCGTCAATGTCTTTAATTGGACTCAGTTTGTGTGTCACATTCCGAAGCCTATAACTTGTGACTTTTTCGCAACCGGACCTCGTAATTGGACTCAAACTCTTCCATTACTATTGTTTCAACACATTTGAAGTGTTGGAACAAGATTCGTGACAGTCGAAACAAGTTAGCTCCATCCGTGCGTCAACGTCTCAAATTGGACTCAGTTTGTGTGTTACGTTCCGAAGCCTATAACTTGTGACTTTTTCGCAACCGAACCTCGTAATTAGACTCGAATTCTTTCATTACTATTGTTTCAACACATTTGAAGTGTTGGAACAAGATTCGGGACAGTCGAAACAAGTTAGCTCCATCCGTGCGTCAACGTCTCAAATTGGAGTCAGTTTGTGTGTTACATTCCGAAGCCTATAACTTGTGACTTTTTCGCAACCGGACCTCGTAATTGGACTCAAACTCTTCCATTACAATTGTTTCAACACATTTGCAGTGTTGGGACAAGATTCGTGACAGTCGAAAGAAGTTTGCTCCATCCGTGCGTCAACGTCTCAAATTGGACTAAGTTTGTGTGTTGCATTCCGAAGCCTATAACTTGTGACTTTTTCGCAACCGGACCTCGTAATTGGACTCAAACTCTTCCATTACTATTGTTTCAACAGATTTTAAGTGTTGGAACAAGATTTGGGACCGTCGAAACTAGTTAGCTCCATCTGTGCGTCAAAGTCTCAAATTGGACTCAGTTTGTGTGTTACATTCCGAAGCCTATAACTTGTGACTTTTTCGCAACCGGACCTCGTATTTGGACTCAAACTCTTCCGTTACTATTGTTTCAACACATTTGAAGTGTTGGAACAAGATTCGTGATAGTCGAAACAAGTTAGCTCCATCCGTGCGTCAACGTCTCAAATTGGACTCAGTTTGTGTGTTACATTCCGAAGCTTATAACTTGTGAATTTTTCGCAACCAGACCTCGTAATTGGACTCCAACTCTTCCATTACTATTGTTTCAACAGATTTTAAGTGTTGGAACATGATTGGGGACCGTCGAAACAAGTTAGCTCCATCCATGCGTCAACGTCTCAAATTGGACTCAGTTTGTGTGTTATATTCCGAACGCTAAAACTTGTGACATTTTCGCAACCGGACCTCTTATTTTGGACTCAAACTCTTCCATTACTATTGTTTCAACACATTTGATGTGTTGGAACAAGATTCTTGACAGTCGAAACAAGTTAGCTCCATCCGTGCATCAACGTCTCAAATTGGACTCACTTTGTGTGTTACATTCCGAAGCCTATAACTTGTGACTTTTTCGCAACCGGACCTCGTAATTGTTTCAACAGATTTTAAGTGTTGGAACAAGATTTGGGACCGTCGAAACTAGTTAGCTCCATCTGTGCGTCAACGTCTCAAATTGGACTCAGTTTGTGTGTTACATTCCGAAGCCTATAACTTGTGACTTTTTCGCAACCGGACCTCGTAATTGGACTCAAACTCTTCCATTACTATTGTTTCAACACATTTGAAGTGTTGGAACAAGATTCGTGACAGTCGAAACAAGTTAGCTCCATCCGTGCGTCAACGTCTCAAATTGGACTCAGTTTGTGTGTTACGTTCCGAAGCCTATAACTTGTTACTTTTTGGCAACCGGACCTCGTAATTAGACCCGAATTCTTCCATTACTATTGTTTCAACACATTTGAAGTGTTGGAACAAGATTCGGGACAGTCGAAACAAGTTAGCTCCATCCGTGCGTCAACGTCTCAAATTGCACTCAGTTTGTGTGTTACATTCCGAAGCCTATAACTTGTGACTTTTTCGCAACCGGACCTCGTAATTGGACTCAAACTCTTCAATTACTATTGTTTCAACACATTTGAAGTGTTGGAACAAGATTCGGGACAGTCGAAAGAAGTTTGCTCCATCTGTTCGTCAATGTCTCTAATTGGACTCTGTTTGTGTGTTACATTCCAAAGCCTATAACTTGTGACTTTTTCGCAACCAGACCTCGTAATTTGACTCAAACTCTTCCATTTCTATTGTTTCAACACATTTGAAGTGTTGGAACTAGATTCGTGACAGTCGAAACAAGTTAGCTCCATCCGTGCGTCAACGTCTCAAATTAGACTCAGTTTGTTTGTTACATTCCGAAGCCTATAACTTATGGGCTTTTAGCAATCGGACCATGTAATTGGACTCAAACTCTTCCATTACTATTGTTTCAACACAGTTGAATTGTTGGAACAAGATTCGTGACAGTCGAAACAAGTTAGCTCCATCCGTGCGTCAGCGTCTCAAATTGGACTCGGTTTTTGTGTTACATTCCGAAGATTATAACTTGTGACTTTTTCGCAACCGGACCTCGTAATTGGACTCAAACTCTTCCATTACTATTGTTTCAACACATTTGCAGTGTTGGGACAAGATTCGTGACAGTCGAAAGAAGTTTGCTCCATCCGTGCGTCAACGTCTCAAATTGGACTCAGTTTGTTTATTACATTCCGAAGCCTATAACTTGTGACTTTTTCGCAACCAGACCTCGTAATTGAAATCAAACTCTTCCATTACTATTGTTTCAACAGATTTAAAGTGTTGGAACAAGATTTGGGACCGTCGAAACTAGTTAGCTCCATCCGTGCGTCAACGTCTCAAATTGGACTCTGTTTGTGTGTTACATTCCGAAGCCTATAACTTGTGACTTTTTCGCAACCAGACCTCGTAATTGGACTCAAACTCTTCCATTACTATTGTTTGAACACATTTACAGTATTGGGACAAGATTCGTGACAGTCGAAAGAAGTTTGCTCCATCCGTGCGTCAACGTCTCAAATTGGACTCAGTTTGTGTATTACATTCCGAAGCCTATAACTTGTGACTTTTTCGCAATCGGACCTCGTGATTGGACTCAAACTCTTCCATTACTATTGTTTCAACACATTTGAAGTGTTGGAACAAGATTCGTGACAGTCGAAACAAGTTAGCTCCATCCGTGCGTCAACGTCTCAAATTGGACTCAGTTTGTGTGTTACATTCCGAAGCTTATAACTTGTGAATTTTTCGCAACCAGACCTCGTAATTGGACTCCAACTCTTCCATTACTATTGTTTCAACAGATTTTAAGTGTTGGAACATGATTTGGAACCGTCGAAACAAGTTATGTCACGCCCCGAATCCGGATACCCAGATATGACCCAAAAATTCGTGGATCGACCCGTACCTGAACCCAGAGGTGATCCATGAATGTCCCCTAGTGGTCCAATTAGGTCAATTAGACTACTAAGGTTCATTCGAAAACCCACTAAGTAAAAAAAAAGAAATATCTAGAAGTAGGAAATAAATAATTCAAATAATTCATAACTCAAACAATTCAATCAATCAACTAAATGTGGAGAGAAGGAGGTGAGAACATGCTCTCAATCAAAGGCTTACATGCCTGTGAAAATAAATAACCAATGTTTAGAACAGTCAAAATCAAGTCTTCTAAAATGTGGGATCGACTCCCAAATCCTAGCCGATCTCCTCGAATGCGTCGGAGTCTTTCGCCTCAAAATCATCTCACGTATCCGATTCCTCAAAATCTGAAAATGGTATCGGTGTAGCACCGTGAGCCGAGGCCCAGTAATACAACAGTGTGCATGTATGATATCATACTATACAAGTTTTAAATCAAGGTATGCATCTCAATCATATAATAAGGATGACATGAATATGAGGGTGAATGCACGTGAGTATGGGATGCCAATGCAACTAGTACCCATAACCACATAGGGTCTCCATCTCCTTCCCGCACTGGGAGCGGTCTCATCGACCCATCTGCAGGATATAATAACGTCTGGGGCCTTTCACCCTAGGGTACCGAACCCTGATTAATTGATAAAACCAATATAAACGTATATAATATACTTCAACCCCGTTCCCTTATGCACCCCTTATATGAAATGACGTGATGATCATGGTATGACAACAAGATGTACTAGGGTTACATGACATAAGTACACATGTATTTAACCTTTAAATAAAAATATAAAATGAACCAATGATCATTAAGAGTAATAATATGGGAACGAGTTAGGGTTAACCATGAATAACATGTAACAATCACCGAAGGTCACGATCAACACGGATGAATAATATAAGTGGAAATCACAAGACAATCCAACACACCATGGCCGAACCCTATGAGGGATCCATGACACAAGGTCGAACCCTAAAGAGGGATCCAAGACACTTGGCCGAACCCTATGAGGGATCCAAGACACATGGGTGGGATCCCCATGCATACAAGTATAGGTCGAACCATCTAGGCATAATAGTCAATAAGACATGACCAAATATCACAATCAACATCGATGAATAATATAAGTGAAAATCGCAAGAGAATCCAACACGCCATGGCCGAACTCTATGAGGGATCCATGACACAAGGTCGAACCCTAAAGAGGGATCCAAGACACTTGGCCGAACCCTATGAGAGATCCAAGACACATGGGTGGGATCCCCATGCATACAAGTATAGGGCGAACCATCTAGGGTTTAGTCAAACATCAAGGTTAAAACCTTAATAGTTAATAATCATGACCGAACCACGAACAATTAATAGGTTTTTATAAAAAATATACTGCATTATAAAAATCATAACTAAATAAATATGAATTAGAAAAATATAAACTCAATGGATTTAAAAACTAGATTCACAGAGGTTTTAAGGAAAAATAAATAGAAAAATATTTAGATTCAAAATATAGGTCAAAACTCTTAATTAATTGGGCCGGACAGAATCTGGGATACAGAAAAGTCCCGCACATTTAAAAACTCATAACTTAATCAATACATATCAGAAAAATACAAACTCAAGGGTTATAGAAACTAAATTGATAGAGGTATCTATGAAAAATAATTAAAAAAATATTTAGGTTAAAAATATAGATTGAAATCTCAAGTGAAGTGGACCGTGTAAAATCTGAAATTCTGGGTTTTACAGAAAAGTCCAGTATGTTTGAAAAATCATAACTTAATCAATACAGATCAGAAAAATATAAACTCAAAGGTTCTAGAAACTAGATTGATAGAGGTATCTGTGAAAAATAATTATAAAAATATTTAGGTTAAAAATATGGATCAAAATCTCAGGTAAAGTGGACCGTGTAAAATCTAGAATTCTGGGTTTTACAGAAAAGTCCAGCACGTTTGAAAAATCATAACTTAATCAATACAAATCAGAAAAATATAAACTCAGAGGTTCTAGAAAATAGATTGATAGAGGTATCTGTGAAAAATAATTAGAAAAATATTTAGGTTAAAAATATAGATCGAAATCTCAAGTGAATCGGACCGTGTAAAATCTGAAATTCTGGGTTTTTTGGTAAAGTCATACAACTTAGAAAATTCATAACTTAATCAATAAAAATCAGAAAAATACAAACTAAACGGTTTTGGAAAATAAATTCAAAGAGGTATTTAGAAAAAATAATATAAAAATATTTAAATCATAAAAGTAGAACAAAAATGATAAGAACATAGTCATCCGTTATAGGTACAAAATAGACCATGGCCAAACCCATCATGGTGGCCCAAAACAAAGATTAACCCAATAAGAATATAGTAAATACTATTAAAATTAATTTATAATGAGCATCAACCATTATCTAATGAAAGAAAAACAAATCTTGAAGAAAAACAAGTATAGGATGGATCAAGCGCACTTACCTCAATGTTTCTTGAATTTTAATGAAAATCAAAAGTTTCTTCAAATTTGAAAGTCGTCGGATCGTCCTCTCCTCGGAGTATGTTCTTCAAATCAGAGTCCCCGTCAATTCTCCCTTCTTGCTCGAGTGCGATCGGTGCCCGGATGAAGGTTTAATGGAGCTTGCTTTATTCTTCAATGGAGTTGGGTTGTGAAAGCTTCTAAAGCTTTAGGGTTTTCATAAATAGGTTTAGGGAAGGATTAGGGTTTCTATTTTAGTGAAAATCGTAACTATCAAAGGGATGACTTTTTCAACCCTCAAAAACTTATATTTTACACTACTAATGGGTTAGAAATGGGCCCAAGGCCCATATACATCAATAAGCTTCATTTAAGAATATTATTAAGCCCAAAAGGTTTCTAGATTAGCCATACGGGCCCACCCAACAATCATAACATGAATAATTATAAATTAATTCAATCAAACTATATTATATAATTTAAAGTCCATACAATAAGGTATTGACACATGTCACACACACAAATCATAAAAACGTTCAAAACCCTAGAAAATGTCAAATGACATTGGAATGACCCGAAAGTGATTTGCGGGTCCCACGCTCCTATTAAATAAATAAAATATAATTAAATATTATTTTTAAAAACATAAGAATGGTAGAAAAGTTTAAAAATTACAAAAATACTATTTTTGTCAAAATCTCCTGAAATCTCCCGCTAGGGTTTTCATGTATTAGGAAAGGTTCCAAATTTCACAGGTAAGTTAGTAATGATAAAATAGGAATATTTTTGGTGTCTCGGGCCCATAAAATAATTTTTTTTTTTATAAGAGTTCTTGAATGTTAGTTACGGCAAGAAAAGTCCTTTGCAAGTTATGGTTCATTATTTTTAGCAAGAATTTAGCCCTAAAGAGCGAGTTTCAAAAATAACAGGTTTTTCAAAGTTGTTAGAATAGAACCAAATTAAATACACATACTCATACATGATATTAAACAATAAAAACAATAATAAGAGTATGAAAAAGGTTTAGGTTTTCATATATTAGGTGAATTTACCGTAATACCCTAGAACGAAAGTTCAGGGTATTACAATCTACCCCCCTTAAAGAAAATTTCGTCCCCGAAATTCGAACCCCATTAAAGAAATTCTCAACCTAGTTTGTCAAATTTGATTAGTCAGCTAATCATTTTAGCTAAGCCTAGTTAGATTGGTTGACAAACTTTATAGCTACACACAGTCAAATTGGCCAACTTAATCAATATAGTAAACCTAGCCAAACTGGTCATCAACACCAATCTAGTCCAATCCAGTCAAGTTAGTCATCTACGTCTAGTCAACTTAACAATGCTGGTCAAACTAGTTAATATAGTCAACCTTAGTTAAACTGGTAAACTTGATCAATCTAATCGACCTAATCAGCTGGTAAAACTAATCAATCTATCTTCCAGTTAAACTGGTCAAGCTAGTCAACTGGCCTACTAGTCAAAATAGTCAAACTGTCCAATTAAGATCATCTGAGGATATAATTCTGTCAACATACTATTCTGCCACGATCTCCTTGATAAGGTATGACAGTGTTAGGTTTGCGACATAGTCAAGCATAATATAAAATTAAGTATTACAATAATATACATACAAACAATAGTACACAATCACTATTTATAAGTATTACAAACAATCAGAGTGCTCTAGATTATAGTGTTTCTAATGTATATACTAAAAGGTAACGGTCTCCATAACAAGAATGGACACATTAACCAGATCTCGAAATGGTCTCCATTCCATGGGTCACTAGGGTAAACTACTGACTGTGCCCTAATATCATTCTATCATACACAACTCAATTATGCATAGACTTATTACACACAAATCCCTAGGTGTCTGAAGCCTAAGCTCTGATACCACTCTGTCACGCCCCGAATCCGGATACCCAGATATGACCCAAAAATTCGTGGATCGACCCGTACCCGAACCCAGAGGTGATCCATGAATGTCCCCTAGTGGTCCAATTAGGTCAATTAGACTACTAAGGTTCATTCGAAAACCCACTAAGTAAAAAAAAAGAAATATCTAGAAGTAGGAAATAAATAATTCAAATAATTCATAACTCAAACAATTCAATCAATCAACTAAATGTGGAGAGAAGGAGGTGAGAACATGCTCTCAATCAAAGGCTTACATGCCTGTGAAAATAAATAACCAATGTTTAGAACAGTCAAAATCAAGTCTTCTAAAATGTGGGATCGACTCCCAAATCCTAGCCGATCTCCTCGAATGCGTCGGAGTCTTTCGCCTCAAAATCATCTCACGTATCCGATTCCTCAAAATCTGAAAATGGTATCGGTGTAGCACCGTGAGCCGAGGCCCAGTAATACAACAGTGTGCATGTATGATATCATACTATACAAGTTTTAAATCAAGGTATGCATCTCAATCATATAATAAGGATGACATGAATATGAGGGTGAATGCACGTGAGTATGGGATGCCAATGCAACTAGTACCCATAACCACATAGGGTCTCCATCTCCTTCCCGCACTGGGAGCGGTCTCATCGACCCATCTGCAGGATATAATAACATCTGGGGCCTTTCACCCTAGGGTACCGAACCCTGATTAATTGATAAAACCAATATAAACGTATATAATATACTTCAACCCCGTTCCCTTATGCACCCCTTATATGAAATGACGTGATGATCATGGTATGACAACAAGATGTACTAGGGTTACATGACATAAGTACACATGTATTTAACCTTTAAATAAAAATATAAAATGAACCAATGATCATTAAGAGTAATAATATGGGAACGAGTTAGGGTTAACCATGAATAACATGTAACAATCACCGAAGGTCACGATCAACACGGATGAATAATATAAGTGGAAATCACAAGACAATCCAACACACCATGGCCGAACCCTATGAGGGATCCATGACACAAGGTCGAACCCTAAAGAGGGATCCAAGACACTTGGCCGAACCCTATGAGGGATCCAAGACACATGGGTGGGATCCCCATGCATACAAGTATAGGTCGAACCATCTAGGCATAATAGTCAATAAGACATGACCAAATATCACAATCAACATCGATGAATAATATAAGTGAAAATTGCAAGAGAATCCAACACGCCATGGCCGAACTCTATGAGGGATCCATGACACAAGGTCGAACCCTAAAGAGGGATCCAAGACACTTGGCCGAACCCTATGAGAGATCCAAGACACATGGGTGGGATCCCCATGCATACAAGTATAGGGCGAACCATCTAGGGTTTAGTCAAACATCAAGGTTAAAACCTTAATAGTTAATAATCATGACCGAACCACGAACAATTAATAGGTTTTTATAAAAAATATACTGCATTATAAAAATCATAACTAAATAAATATGAATTAGAAAAATATAAACTCAATGGATTTAAAAACTAGATTCACAGAGGTTTTAAGGAAAAATAAATAGAAAAATATTTAGATTCAAAATATAGGTCAAAACTCTTAATTAATTGGGCCGGACAGAATCTGGGATACAGAAAAGTCCCGCACATTTAAAAACTCATAACTTAATCAATACATATCAGAAAAATACAAACTCAAGGGTTATAGAAACTAAATTGATAGAGGTATCTATGAAAAATAATTAAAAAAATATTTAGGTTAAAAATATAGATTGAAATCTCAAGTGAAGTGGACCGTGTAAAATCTGAAATTCTGGGTTTTACAGAAAAGTCCAGTATGTTTGAAAAATCATAACTTAATCAATACAGATCAGAAAAATATAAACTCAAAGGTTCTAGAAACTAGATTGATAGAGGTATCTGTGAAAAATAATTATAAAAATATTTAGGTTAAAAATATGGATCAAAATCTCAGGTAAAGTGGACCGTGTAAAATCTAGAATTCTGGGTTTTACAGAAAAGTCCAGCACGTTTGAAAAATCATAACTTAATCAATACAAATCAGAAAAATATAAACTCAGAGGTTCTAGAAAATAGATTGATAGAGGTATCTGTGAAAAATAATTAGAAAAATATTTAGGTTAAAAATATAGATCGAAATCTCAAGTGAATCGGACCGTGTAAAATCTGAAATTCTGGGTTTTTTGGTAAAGTCATACAACTTAGAAAATTCATAACTTAATCAATAAAAATCAGAAAAATACAAACTAAACGGTTTTGGAAAATAAATTCAAAGAGGTATTTAGAAAAAATAATATAAAAATATTTAAATCATAAAAGTAGAACAAAAATGATAAGAACATAGTCATCCGTTATAGGTACAAAATAGACCATGGCCAAACCCATCATGGTGGCCCAAAACAAAGATTTACCCAATAAGAATATAGTAAATATTATTAAAATTAATTTATAATGAGCATCAACCATTATCTAATGAAAGAAAAACAAATCTTGAAGAAAAACAAGTATAGGATGGATCAAGCGCACTTACCTCAATGTTTCTTGAATTTTAATGAAAATCAAAAGTTTCTTCAAATTTGAAAGTCGTCGGATCGTCCTCTCCTCGGAGTATGTTCTTCAAATCAGAGTCCCCGTCAATTCTCCCTTCTTGCTCGAGTGCGATCGGTGCCCGGATGAAGGTTTAATGGAGCTTGCTTTATTCTTCAATGGAGTTGGGTTGTGAAAGCTTCTAAAGCTTTAGGGTTTTCATAAATAGGTTTAGGGAAGGATTAGGGTTTCTATTTTAGTGAAAATCGTAACTATCAAAGGGATGACTTTTTCAACCCTCAAAAACTTATATTTTACACTACTAATGGGTTAGAAATGGGCCCAAGGCCCATATACATCAATAAGCTTCATTTAAGAATATTATTAAGCCCAAAAGGTTTCTAGATTAGCCATACGGGCCCACCCAACAATCATAACATGAATAATTATAAATTAATTCAATCAAACTATATTATATAATTTAAAGTCCATACAATAAGGTATTGACACATGTCACACACACAAATCATAAAAACGTTCAAAACCCTAGAAAATGTCAAATGACATTGGAATGACCCGAAAGTGATTTGCGGGTCCCACGCTCCTATTAAATAAATAAAATATAATTAAATATTATTTTTAAAAACATAAGAATGGTAGAAAAGTTTAAAAATTACAAAAATACTATTTTTGTCAAAATCTCCTGAAATCTCCCGCTAGGGTTTTCATGTATTAGGAAAGGTTCCAAATTTCACAGGTAAGTTAGTAATGATAAAATAGGAATATTTTTGGTGTCTCGGGCCCATAAAATAATTTTTTTTTTTATAAGAGTTCTTGAATGTTAGTTACGGCAAGAAAAGTCCTTTGCAAGTTATGGTTCATTATTTTTAGCAAGAATTTAGCCCTAAAGAGCGAGTTTCAAAAATAACAGGTTTTTCAAAGTTGTTAGAATAGAACCAAATTAAATACACATACTCATACATGATATTAAACAATAAAAACAATAATAAGAGTATGAAAAAAGTTTAGGTTTTCATATATTAGGTGAATTTACCGTAATACCCTAGAACGAAAGTTCAGGGTATTACAAGTTAGCTCCATCCATGCGTCAACGTCTCAAATTGGACTCAGTTTGTGTGTTATATTCCGAAGGCTATAACTTGTGACATTTTCGCAACCGGACCTCTTATTTTGGACTCAAACTCTTCCATTACTGTTGTTTCAACACATTTGAAGTGTTGGAACAAGATTCGTGACAGTCGAAACAAGTTAGCTCCATCCGTGCATCAACGTCTCAAATTGGACTCAGTTTGTGTGTTACATTCCGAAGCTTATAACTTGTGAATTTTTCGCAACCAGACCTCGTAATTGGACTCCAACTCTTCCATTACTATTGTTTCAACAGATTTTAAGTGTTGGAACATGATTTGGAACCGTCGAAACAAGTTAGCTCCATCCATGCGTCAACGTCTCAAATTGGACTCAGTTTGTGTGTTATATTCCGAAGGCTATAACTTGTGACATTTTCGCAACCGGACCTCTTATTTTGGACTCAAACTCTTCCATTACTGTTGTTTCAACACATTTGAAGTGTTGGAACAAGATTCGTGACAGTCGAAACAAGTTAGCTCCATCCGTGCATCAACGTCTCAAATTGGACTCAGTTTGTGTGTTACATTCCGAAGCTTATAACTTGTGAATTTTTCGCAACCAGACCTCGTAATTGGACTCCAACTCTTCCATTACTATTGTTTCAACAGATTTTAAGTGTTGGAACATGATTTGGGACCGTCGAAACAAGTTAGCTCCATCCATGCGTCAATGTCTCAAATTGGACTCAGTTTGTGTGTTATATTCTGATGGCTATAACTTGTGACATTTTCGCAACCGGACCTCTGATTTTGGACTCAAACTCTTCCATTACTATTGTTTCAACACATTTGATGTGTTGGAACAAGATTCTTGACAGTCGAAACAAGTTAGCTCCATCCGTGCATCAACGTCTCAAATTGGACTGTTCTCTCTCCTCGTGTTTTGAGCTTTTCCTTTGTCTCATTTTTTTTTTTTTTGGCTGCTGGTTTCGAATTAGCAATTCTTGGTTCGATATTGGAGATTCATTTATTTTTGAATATTTGATTCTCTAGTTATCGACTGTGTCTTAAGCTAGTTCTTTTTTTTCTTTTCTTGATGGCAAGCCCTACGGGGCTTGCAGGTTCTTGTTCTATTCTTTCTGATTCGGATCAATCTAAAATCGTGATGAATGGGAAGGTCGGCAGAAATGAGGAAACAAGATGTGCAGGTCCAATTCCATCTCAGAATTGGAAATCGTTGTTCTCTCGCTCGACCGTGAAAGGTAAGGAGAAATCTGATTTAACTTACTACCAACCTAATGTGGAAAATGGGAAAATTCTTATCAAATGCCCAACTGAGGTTCTAAATGAGGGCAGATCAATTTGGGAAGATTATCTGGTGGGCCACATTGTAGGTAAGAAATTACCATTTTTCTTGGTCAAGAACGCATTGGACAGGATGTGGAAACCTAAGGGAGCGATGGAGATTTCAATGCAAGATAATGGACTCGTCTACATCAAATTCGCAGAATCTGAAGACAAAGACGGTGTAATGGATAAAGGACCTTGGTTTATCTCAGGGCGGTTGCTGGTTGTTCGTCCGTGGGAGCCTAATGTGGATGCTCTATTCTCCAAGTTTCAGACGCTACCTATATGGATTAAACTCCTGGACTTACCTAAAATCCTATGGACTCCTACTGGAATCAGTTATGTTGCGAGTGCGGTGGGAAAACCGATTTGTCTGGATCTTGCCACGGCAAATCGGAGTCGATTATCTTTTGCCAGGGTGTGCGTTGAGGTAAACTATGGCAGCGAATTACCAGATTCAATCGATGTTGCAAACGAAGATGGATCTACCACTGAGGTTACGGTAGAGTACTCGTGGAAACCGCAGAAATGCGCTAATTGTAATGGGATGGGTCATAGTGATAAAGGATGCCCTAGCCTAAAGAAGACAATCAGGAAAGAATGGGTTCCTATTCGGAAATCTATTACAGAAGGTGCTACAACATCGGATCCTATCTTGATAGAAGAGCATACACATGCTAAGGAGGAGCCTTGGATCTCCGTGAGTAGCAATAGTGAGCCAGTTACTAGACAAAATGTGATCCCCCTAGGTGATGTTTGTTTAAATGTCACAGAAAATACTTTGGTTGCTGATCGTCTCCAGAGATCAATTTCAGGGCTAGATGGAGATAGAATTGATCTATCTAACAGATTTAGTATTTTGGATGAACCAGTGAAGAACAAGGGAAGCGAGTTGAAGATAGCAACTGGACCGTCAGATTTCAGCAGCAACGAATTAGAACTTCTTAAAAGAAAAGGCAGTATTTCAGATTCAGTTACTCGGCTACGTGAAGGAATTAAGGTGATGACTAATGTTCATTTGAAGAACACGGCTAAATTAGACAGCAAGGGGATCACCCGGGAAATTCTTCCAACATCCAACCCAAATGAATAAGCTAGCTGTATGGAATGTCAGGGGCCTTAACGACACCAACAAGCAGAGAGAGGTGAAGAATCTCATTATTCAGAAGAAACTTTCTATTGTTGGTCTGGTAGAAACCAAGGTGAGCAATTGGAATGCCAATAAAATTCATGGTAGGATCAATCCCGATTGGAAAATGGAGGAGAATTATAGTCATTCACTCAAAGGGAGAATCTGGATCCTGTGGGACCCTATGGTTGTTGATGTTCACGTTACTTTCAAGAGTCCTCAGGCCATCAATTGTTTAGTTAAGGAAATTGTAGGGTCAAAACAGTTTCAGATGACCGTTGTTTATGCTGAGAACAGGAAAGAAAGCAGAAGAGAATTATGGGAACATTTAACCTCGAATGCTGGTAGCACTACTCTGCCCTGGTCGGTTATTGGAGACTTTAATACTATCAGGCTCGCAGATGAAAAGATTGGTGGAGGATCTCTTCGTCTGAGCTCGATGCGTGAGTTCAATGAATTTATTGATAACGCTGGGCTTGTCGACTTAAAAGCTACGGGATTGAAGTTTTCTTGGAGCAACAATCAAGGCAGCAACTTAATACTCTGTAAACTTGATAGAGTTCTAGTTAATCAATGTTGGACAGAAGTGTTCAACGATACCGAGGTCGAATTTTTGCCTCCTATTACATCGGACCATAGCCCCATGCTCCTCAGTTGGTGTCGCACGAGTACCAGAGGTATTAAACCTTTTCGATTCTATAATTTTTGGACTGATCATCCTGAATTTATGACTATTGTTGAAGATATCTGGAAGAGCCCTATTCTTGGGAACCCGATGTACAAGATTACTCAAAAGTTGAAATTGTTGAAAGCTAAACTCAAGGACTGGAATCACAATAAGTTTAGCAATCTGACAGCTCAAGTCCATAGAGCAAAAGAAGAGCTGGAGCAGAGTCAAAGAATCTTACAAGCAAATCCGGGGGATATTGAAAGTTATACTCAAGAAAGAGTTTTGTTGAATCGATATGCTAATCTAGCAGCTTTTGAAGAATCTCTAGTAAAGCAAAAATCGAGAGTTCAATGGCTCAAGCTTGGAGATAGTAACACGGCTTTCTTCCACAAATCTTTAAAAGCCAGGAGATCAAGGAACTCTATTATGAGTCTTTATGATCAGAATAATCAGAAACTCACGGAGACAAATCAGATTAAAGCTGAAATTCTTAGACACTTTCGCGAGCAACTTGGGTCTGTTCAAGAACCTTATAATGAGGATATCATTAGATCTTTTCAGTTTGAAAAGACCTTGAGTGAGTGTCAAAAGGCTGATATGGCTAAGGAAATTACGGAGGAAGAAATCCAACTGGTCCTATTCACCATGAATGACTCTAAAGCTCCGGGACCCGATGGTTTTAATGCATGTTTTTTCAAAAAAGCTTGGAGTATTATCAAGGGGGATTTCATCAAAGCTGTGAAGAATTTTTTCAAATCCCACAAGCTTTCGGGTGGTACTAACTCTACTTTTATTACTATTATTCCCAAGGTGAGCAATCCTACGACTTTAAATGATTTCCGCCCTATCTCTTGCTGCAATATTATATACAAGTGTATCTCCAAAGTGATAGCTAATAGATTAAAGCCTTTCCTATCTGCACTTGTGGAACCTACACAATCCGCTTTTGTTGGGGATCGCCGGATTGGAGACAATATTATGATTTGCCATGAATTATTTCGAAATTATCATCGGCAATTATCTCCTCGCTGCACAGTGAAAATTGACCTTCGGAAGGCTTACGACAATCTAAGATGGGAATTTGTAATCGTTATGCTTGAGAAATTGAACTTCCATCCAGATGTTATCGATTGGATTCGAATTTGTATGACCACGGTAAAGTACTCTATTCTTGTGAATGGAACACCGGAAGGATATTTTGAAGGAAGGAAAGGAATCAGACAAGGGGATCCGATGTCTCCGTATATCTTTGTCCTAGCTATGAATGTTTTCAGTATGATCATCAATCAAAAAGTGGAAGATGAGATCTTCAAACTTCATCCTAAATGTAAGGATCCTTGTATTACTCACTTATGTTTTGCTGATGATATGATGGTTTTCTTTGGGGGAGATGTTCAATCAGCAACGTCTATCAACGATACTCTTAATCTATTTTCAGAGATTTCCGGTCTCGATGCTAATAGATCCAAGAGTACGATATTCTGCTCAGGGGTTGAGGGTGCAGTCAAGGAGGAAATCATTGATATTCTTGGGTTCAGAGAAGGAGCCATTCCCATAAGATATCTTGGGTTGCCGTTGATATCCACTAGACTCTCGGCGGTAGATTGTCAACCTCTACTTGATAGAATTTCAGCAAGGATTCAATCTTGGAAGGGTAAATGCCTATCCTACGCAGGCCGGGTGGAGCTCATTAAATCAGTCCTAAACAATATTCAAAATTACTGGAGTTTCATATTTGTATTGCCCAAGCGAATTATCCGGGATATGAATTTGATTTGTGCCAGATTTCTTTGGGGAGGTCCGGATCTTCTTAAGAAAACACATGCAGTTGCTTGGACACATATATGCAGGCCTAAATCGGAAGGGGGGCTCGGGGTTAAGAATTTAGAGACCTGGAATACCGCAGCAATTCTCCGTCATACTTTTGCTATTGCTACAAACGTGGACAATTTGTGGGTCGAGTGGACAAAGGCTAATCTCATTAAGCGGAAAATATTCTGGACTATGGTAATACCTCAAGACTGTTCATGGATTTGGAGGAAAGTTCTACAATCCCGAACCACAGCGAGCAAGATGATTAAACATCTTATTGGAGATGGCAGGGACACCTTTCTTTGGCATGACCCATGGCACCCGCATGGCATTTTAATGGATGTTTTTTCTAGAAATCAACGTTTTGATACTAGAATAAATTCGCAAGACAAAGTGCAAAATATCATCACGAATGGTCGCTGGGATAGACCATTTGCTTTGACTCAAGAATTGGATAATATTTGGAGCAGTCTTGATGCTGTCGACATAGAGCCGCTTATGCCTAAAGATGACATTGTATGGACACCATCGCAAACAGGAGTATTCTCGCTTAGTTCAGCGTATGAAGCCCTCCGGCACACTAACGGGGAAGTTAGATGGAAGAATATTGTGTGGACTTCCATGTCGATCCCGCGACATAGCTTTATTTCTTGGCTAGCCGTCAATGGAGCTTTGCTTACTAGAGATAAGCCTCAGATAAGGCGTATTTGTAATGACTATAAATGTGTGTTATGCAATGAGGAGGAAGAAAGCATCAAGCACTTATTTTTTGAGTGTGAATTTTCGAGGTTTCTTTGGACTGAAGTTCTGAAAACTTCTCGCTACTCTAGGGTGGTGAATAGTTCTGATCAAGAGGTGTTATGGATTCTTCATAACCTGATTGGAACTAGTTTAAAAACTAAAGTGATGCAGGTTGCTTTAAATGCCACGATCTATATGATATGGAGGGAGCGGAATCTAAGAATTTTCCAGAATGCTTTTATGCCTAAGGAAACTATTTTCACTCATATCATAGCAGCAACTAGATCCAGATTGGTAACGCTGGTAGCAAGGACTGAGGATACACAAGAAAATCGAGAATTCTTTGGATCGTGGGGGATTTCTGTCCAGTTCTTTCATCAGATTCCCAAACCTTGTCAATGGATTGCTCCGTGTCCTAATTCGTGGCTCCTTAGTACCGATGGCTCGATGCGTGATCAATTTGCAGGATATGGGGGTTTACTTCGAGATAGCAACGGATTGGCACCTATTGCTTTTGCTGGAGGGTGTAATAAAGTGTCGGTCATTTTCCATGAACTTCAAGCCATCTCGGTAGGCATCACCTTAGCCTTATCTAGGGAGGTGAAAAACATACAGGTTGCTACTGACTCAACTCAAGCGGTTGGCATTATCAAGGGACATATGGCTATTCCATGGCAAGCACGCAAGTTGGTGTTAGCTATTCAGCAAAGTTTAGCTAAATTTGACTCATTTGCTATCTCTCACGTGTTTAGAGAGACTAATAGAGCTGCAGATTTTCTTGCAACTAGTATGACTACGGTCCATTGTAATTTTTTTCCTTTTTCTGATTTCCCTCAAGACCTTGTATCCATCCTTATAGAGGATGCTTCGGGGCATGTGTATTTCAGAATATGATTTTCAAGGTCAGGTAGGGGTCCGCCTAACCCCACGCTTAATTTTCAAAAAATAAAAAAAAAAAAAAAAAAAAAAAAAAAACGTCTCCAATTGGACTCAATTTGTGTGTTACATTCCGAAGCCTATAACTTGTGACTTTTTCGCAACCGGACCTCGTAATTGAACTCAAACTCTTCAATTACTATTGTTTCAACAGATTTTGAGTGTTGGAACAAGATTTGGGACCGTCGAAACTAGTTAGCTCCATCTGTGCGTCAACGTCTCAAATTGGACTCAGTTTGTGTGTTACATTCCGAAGCCTATAACTTGTGACTTTTTCGCAACCGGACCTCGTAATTGGACTCAAACTCTTCCATTACTATTGTTTCAACACATTTGAAGTGTTGGAACCAGATTCGTGACAGTCGAAACAAGTTAGCTCCATCCGTGCGTCAACGTCTCAAATTGGACTCAGTTTGTGTGTTACGTTCCGAAGCCTATAACTTGTGACTTTTTCGCAACCGGACCTCGTAATTAGACTCGAATTCTTCCATTACTATTGTTTCAACACATTTGAAGTGTTGGAACAAGATTCGGGACAGTCGAAACAAGTTAGCTCCATCCGTGCGTCAATGTCTCAAATTGGAGTCAGTTTGTGTGTTACATTCCGAAGCCTATAACTTGTGACTTTTTCGCAACCAGACCTCGTAATTGGAATCAAACTCTTCCATTACTATTGTTTCAACAGATTTAAAGTGTTGGAATAAGATTTGGGACCATCGAAACTAGTTAGCTCCATCCGTGCGTCAACGTCTCAAATTGGACTCAGTTTGTGTGTTACATTCCGAAGCCTATAACTTGTGACTTTTTCGCAACCAGACCTCGTAATTGGACTCAAACTCTTCCATTACTATTGTTTGAACACATTTGCAGTATTGGGACAAGATTCGTGACAGTCGAAAGAAGTTTGCTCCATCCGTGCGTCAACGTCTCGAATTGGACTCAGTTTGTGTATTACATTCCGAAGCCTATAACTTGTGACTTTTTCGCAATCGGACCTCGTGATTGGACTCAAACTCTTCCATTACTATTGTTTCAACACATTTGAAGTGTTGGAACAAGATTCGTAACAGTCGAAACAAGTTAGCTCCATCCGTGCGTCAACGTCTCAAATTGGACTCAGTTTGTGTGTTACGTTCCGAAGCTTATAACTTGTGAATTTTTCGCAACCAGACCTCGTAATTGGACTCCAACTCTTCCATTACTATTGTTTCAACAGATTTTAAGTGTTGGAACATGATTTGGGACCGTTCGAAACAAGTTAGCTCCATCCATGCGTCAACGTCTTAAATTGGACTCAATTTGTGTGTTATATTCCGAAGGCTATAACTTGTGACATTTTCGCAACCGGACCTCTTATTTTGGACTCAAACTCTTCCATTACTATTGTTTCAACACATTTGATGTGTTGGAACAGTTAATGGCCATTGATTATGACAGAACTTTGAGTGACATCCAGAAAAATGATATGGTTCGGGAGGTGACTGGCGAGGAGATTACGAAGGTATTATTTGGGATGAAGGATTCTAAGGCCCCTGGCCCTGATGGGTTTAATGCTCATTTTTTCAAGGTTTCTTGGAGAATTATTAAGGTTGATTTCATCAAGGCCTGTCAGAATTTTTTCAAGCATCACAAGTTACCTCCTGGGGTTAACTCAACGTTTATATCATTGATCCCTAAGGTTAGTACTCCTAACAACATTGGTGATTTCAGGCCAATATCTTGTTGTAGTTTGATCTATAAGTGCTGATATTCGCTCAAAAGTGCTTATTTTAAGCAATTATCCTTTTAGCGTTATTGCATTCTCCTACGTAAAATACTCTATTTACCTACTTTTCTACGTAAGAGTCTCTTCTGTTGCGTAGAACACACTTTTCTGGACGAAATGGTATATTTGCATGCATTAAACACATTTTCGAAAGTCTAGATATTAAGCCGTTCTGATAAAGTCTCATTACGCGCTTCTTCTGTCGCAGGAAACCCGATGGGACGATTCTCAAGACTTGTGGGCCCAAATCGATCATGAAAGCCCATTATCAAAGCTTAAAGAGCCCACATGCTATGACTAGAAGATATGGGCCAAATATGGGCTGAATAAGAGGACCATAAAGTCGGCCCAAAGAACGAAGAGAGCCGGAGAGCCAATGACCAAGAGACGGACCAAAGCGTTTAAAGCCACATGAGTCAGCAAAGAATGATAGTCGACTCTACTGGAGAAGCGTGAGGATGGTCACAGTGAAGAACAGGGTTCCAGACCCTCCGCCAGTGCTTTTTTCCATTTTTTTTGATACTTTTTCTCTCATCTCTCCTTATTCTCTCTCTCTCTTCATCTCTCGATCCTCGAATCTACTGACCTAACCCCAGAACTCCTGCCTATCAGCTCTATCTCATCTCCCTTAGCTTTCTGACCGTTGGATCTTCCATCGGACCGTTGGATCTTCAATCGGACCGTTGGATCTCTCTAGATCCGTCGATCTACCAATCTGGGTCCCGATCAAGTCACCATCCATCCGATCGCCTTCAGAATGCCTGTCACATCATCTTGTGAGACGATGGACATCATCAGTCCATGTGGGCCAGTAGCCGGGCCCATCAGCATCGACCCGCTGTCCGACCAGTTAGTGGACCCCGCGAATTTCAAAAATAATTTTAATTAAATGGGGGGTCCACTAATTGGGGAGATTCCCCATAGAAAAGTAGCATTTTACTTAAAAATATTTTTAAAATTAAAAAAATAAAAAAATAAAAAATATTTTTTTTATTTAAAAAATACCCTATTTCCATTAATGGAAATAGGGAGCTTTATAAGAGGAGGGAGAAGGGTTCGTTCGAACCCTAATCCCCCCCCTTTCTCTTCCATTCTCTCCCCCTATCAATCCCGCACAGATCTCTTCTCCTTCTGGCCCCATCTTCCCTTCTTCTTAATTTTTTTTTTCTTCTTCTTCCTCCTCATCTTCGCCGGAGTTGCAGGCAGCAACTCCGGCCATCAAGGTCTTCCTCCTCCTCCTCTTCTTCTTCTTCTTCTTGCTGCCCGGACAGCAACACCAGAACCGTGCTGCCTCCTCCTCTATCACCGTCTTCTTCATCAAGTTATCGCCGGAGTTGCAGGTCTGCAACTCCGGCCATCTCCCCTTCTTCTTCTCTATTTCCTTCTCCTCTTTCTCCCTCGTCTGCCTGCACTTAAGGCATTCCTAAAACCGTGCATCAGATCGCAGCCATCACCCCATCCACGAGTTGCAACCAGCAACGCCCCTCCACCACCGTCTTCTCCTTCCTCCTTACAACGCCTCACCTTCCCTTGGAACGGCGGTGACTGTTCTTCCAACAGCCACCATCGTTTCCATCTCTTCTCTTTTGATGGATCTGGATCATCTTCTCCATTGGAAAAGGAGGAAGACGTCCACTATTGCTGGCTTACAAACAGATCTCGATCGGTTGATGATCTCTCCACTCTCTCCTTCACGCACAGCTGCCCTCAACTTGCGTTCTACATCCAGCCACTTGTAGCCACCGTCTCATGCGCCACAGCCATCGTTTCATGCACCACAGCCGTTAGCTTCCATCCCTACGCCTGTTCCACCGCTCAAAACAGTCATCTCTCCACCGTCCTCACCTTTGCACACCACGGTGATCTTCATACCGTGGAGCACATCAGCAACCACAAACGTTGCTGCCTCCTCCGCCATCTCACAGGAAGAACCTCACCATCACGATCTCTCACAGGAGATTGGCTGCCTCTACGTGCATCAAGTGAGTCCAAGTCAGTTGCAGCAACGTGCTGCTACCCTCAACGCCTCCACTAGCCTACCTCCACGCATCCATCACCGGAATCCACCATCTTCTCACTGTTCTGGTATACCAACCAGCAACACCAGTCACCCTCACCTTGATGCCTCCATCTTTCTACAACTCACATGCAACTCAGCTTGCACAACGGCCATCACCCACCGGAAGATCACGAGGTAACCCTATCTCTCTAGGTTTCTCTCTCTAAAGCCCTCTATCTCTCTCTAAGTCATTTTAGGTCTTCTCTCACTTTCTCTCTCTAGACCTTCTCTCACTATTTCTTTCTCTCTCTATTCCTTTACGAATGCTTTATAGATTAGCTTTCTTCTTGGCATATTTATTTCAGAAGTTATGTAATTGACAATTTTATTAGATTAATGGAGGATTTCAATGTTGGTTATTATGATTTTGCTATTTCGCATTAGTTAGGTTATTAATTTCATGGCTCTCTCTCTAAATCAAAGCATATTTTAATCCGATCTATCCACCACTCTCACCCCACCATCATTCGCATCAATTTCTATGGAAAAATCTGTCATTTTATGTTCTTATTTGCGCTAATCCGACTAATCCCGAGTGCGGATCGACATCCGACACGAGCCACTGTGCAAAATTGCTCATTTTACAGGTTAAAAGTCTCGGATAAATTAAAAATGTGTTGAAGTTAGGGTTTCCGTAACCAACGACGCGGAAAAACCCTACTTTCAAGTGCATTTCGAAGATCATTGCTAATAGGTTGAAGGATAGTCTCCCTGCCCTTATAGAACCGACTCAATCGGCATTTGTTAAGGGTCGCAGGATTAGTGATAATATCCTCATCTGCCACGAGCTCTTCCATAACTATCATCGAGGTAATGGGCCTGCTAAATGTACCGTCAAAATAGATTTGAAAAAAGCTTATGACAACTTGAAGTGGGACTTCATTTTGGATCTCTTATTCATGCTGAACTTCCATCCTACCCTTATTAATTGGGTCCGAATCTGCTTATCTATGGTGAAATACTCCATTCTTGTTAATGGTTGCCCAGAGGGGTACTTTGCGGGGAAACGAGGCATTAGACAAGGAGATCCGCTTTCTCCTTATCTATTCGTCATAGTTATGGAAATATTCAATAAACTGCTTAAATTGAAAGTGCAGGATGGCCTCTTCAAGATCCACCCCAGATGTGCATCGCCTCTTATTACCCATATGTGTTTTGCGGACGACCTTATGGTCTTTTTTGCTGGTGATGTCCAGTCCGCTACCACCCTTAATGAGGTTCTTCTAATGTTCAGAGATATATCCGGGCTTGAGGCTAATCAGACCAAGAGTACTATATTTTGCTCCGGACTAGATGACGCTGTCAAAGAGGAAGTCATGGAGATCTTGGGGTTTACTGCAGGAATTAGTCCTATCCGTTATCTCGGGCTTCCACTTATATCTAAGAGGCTAAGGGGTACGGACTGTCAGCCGCTTCTGGACCGTATATCATGTCGAATTCAGTCATGGAAAGGGAGGATTTTGTCTTATGCTGGAAGACTTGAGCTTATTAAATCTGTCCTTAATAGTATCCAGATTTTTTGGAGTTCTTGTTTCATCTTCCCAAAGAGCATTATTGTGAAATTGAACAGTATATTTGCTAGGTTCCTTTGGGGAGGCCCGGAACTTCAACAGAAATACCATGCTATGGCATGGACGGTGATCTGTCGACCTAAACTTGAAGGCGGTCTTGGGCTCAAAAACCTAGAATGCTGGAATAAAGCAGCTATCATGAGGCATACATTTGCTATTGCATCTAACACTGATAATTTATGGGTGGATTGGGTCAATAAGAACCTTATTAAGGAGAAGAATTTCTGGACTTTGAAGATTCCGACAAGTTGTTCATGGTCTTGGCGGAAAATTCTTGGCAGTCGAGATAAGGCTAGTCATCTGATTCAACATCTGATTGCTAATGGTGTTGACACTAGTCTTTGGCATGATCCTTGGCATCCCAGAGGTATCCTCCATGACACTTTTATCCGGAATCAGTGCTTTGATAATCGATTACAGTCAGCAGCCAAAGTCTCTAGCCTCATTTCTGATGGAAATTGGGTGCAACAGCTTGGTCTAACGGTAGATTTGGACCAGACTTGGAGGGCACTACAGCATATCGACATTGATCCTCTTACGGATAGAGACGAGGTTGTCTGGACTCCCTCTAGTACAGGACGTTATACTATGCAATCGGCCTATGTTGCGTTATGCGATACTAGGCCCAAGGTGGACTGGCATCATATCATTTGAAGCAAACGAAATATTCCTCGCCATAGCTTTATTGCATGGCTGGCTATTAATGGAGCCTTACTTACGAAGGACAAACTGGCTATCCGCAATATAATCAGCAATTCAAAATGTGTCTTTTGCTGGGCTCACGAGGAATCTATCAAACATTTGTACTTCGACTGTTGTTACACAAGGTTTGTTTGGGGGCAGATTCTTGGCCTTTCTCGATATAACAGAATGGTCCAAAACTCGGACTTGGAAGCTCAATGGATCTTGAAGAACTTGACTGGTACAGAGTTGAAAGATCTAGTTCTTAAGGTGGCATTCAATGCAACTATCTACTTTATATGGCGTGAGCGGAATGCTCGTATATTTCAGAATGTGTTTAGCCCCAAGGAGACGATCCTTAAGCATGTGGTCGACTCGACTAAATTTAGGTTTGTCACTCATACAGTTGGAGTGATCGATGACCCTCGATCTCGGGAATTTTTTGATACTTGGCGTATTAATGTATCTTTTCAACATCGGCAACCTATTCCGTGTAAATGGATAGCGCCTCCTATGGGTTATTGGAGACTAAATACTGATGGTTCTTTGAAGGATAGATCAGCGGGTTATGGAGGAATTATCCGAGATTCCAATGGAGAGGCTGTAGTTGCTTATTCCGGGGCATGTACCACTACATCTGTCCTCTTTCAAGAACTCCAAGCCATTGAAGTGGGGCTTAAATTAGCAATAAAGAAGGGCATATGTAAACTTTTGGTCTCGTCAGATTCAGAAGTAGCGGTCGGCATTATCAAGGGTTCCTCTTCCACCCCGTGGCTTAGTAGGAGATTAGTTCGATCTATCCATCAAAGTTGGACCATATTTGAGGACATAGTTATTGAGCATGTCTTTAGAGAAATTAATGGTGCAGCTGATCATTTAGCTTCTTTTAATAGCTCTAATGGTTGTATTCTTTTGTACCCTTTAGATTTTCCAAGTGACCTTCGAGTCATTGTTGATAACGATGCAAATGGGCGTATATACTTTAGATTGTAATACCATTTTTTTCAATCAAGGTCAGGTAGGGGTCCGCCTAACCCCAGCTTATTAATCAAAAAAAAAAAAAAAAAAAAAAAAAAAAAAAAAAAAAATAGATGTGTTGGAACAAGATTCTTAAGAGTCGAAACAAGTTAGCTCCATCCGTGCATCAACGTCTCAAATTGGACTCAGTTTGTGTGTTACATTCCGAAGCCTATAACTTGTGACTTTTTCGCAACCGGACCTCGTAATTGGACTCAAACTCTTCCATTACTATTGTTTCAACATATTTGAAGTGTTGGAACAAGATTCGGGACAGTCGAAAGAAGTTTGCTCCATCTGTTCGTCAATGTCTCTAATTGGACTCAGTTTGTGTGTTACATTCCGAAGCCTATAACTTGTGACGTTTTCGCAACCAGACCTCGTAATTTGACTCAAACTCTTCCATTACAATTGTTTCAACAGATTTAAAGTGTTGGAACAAGATTTGGGACCGTCGAAACTAGTTAGCTCCATCCGTGCGTCAACGTCTCAAATTGGACTCAGTTTGTGTGTTACATTCCGAAGCCTATAACTTGTGACTTTTCGCAACTGGACCTCGTAATTAGACTCGAATTTTTCCATTACTATTGTTTCAACACATTTGAAGTGTTGGAACAAGATTTGGGACAGTCGAAAGAAGTTTGCTCCATCCGTGCGTCAACATCTCAAATTGGACTCAGTTTGTGTATTACATTCCGAAGCCTATAACTTGTGACTTTTTCGCAACCGGACCTCGTAATTGTACTCAAACTCTTCCATTACTATTGTTTCAACACATTTGAAGTGTTGGAACAAGATTCGTGACAGTCGAAACAAGTTAGCTCCATCCGTGCGTCAACGTCTCAAATTGGACTCAGTTTGTTTGTTACATTCCGAAGCCTATAACTTATGGGCTTTTTAGCAATCGGACCATGTAATTGGACTCAAACTCTTCCATTACTATTGTTTCAACACATTTGAATTGTTGGAACAAGATTCGTGACAGTCGAAACAAGTTAGCTCCATCCGTGCGTCAACGTCTCAAATTGGACTCAGTTTGTGTGTTACGTTCCGAAGCCTATAACTTGTGACTTTTTCGCAACCGGACCTCGTAATTAGACTCGAATTCTTCCATTACTATTGTTTCAACACATTTGAAGTGTTGGAACAAGATTCGGGACAGTCGAAACAAGTTAGCTCCATCCGTGCGTCAACGTCTCAAATTGGACTCAGTTTGTGTGTTACGTTCCGAAGCTTATAACTTGTGAATTTTTCGCAACCAGACCTCGTAATTGGACTCAAACTCTTCCATTACTATTGTTTCAACACATTTGCAGTGTTGGGACAAGATTCGTGACAGTCGAAAGAAGTTTGCTCCATCCGTGCGTCAACGTCTCAAATTTGACTCAGTTTGTTTATTACATTCCGAAGCCTATAACTTGTGACTTTTTCGCAACCGGACCTCGTGATTGGACTCAAACTCTTCCATTACTATTGTTTCAACACATTTGAAGTGTTGGAACAAGATTCGTGACAGTCGAAACAAGTTAACTCCATCCGTGCGTCAACGTCTCAAATTGGACTCAGTTTATGTGTTACGTTCAGAAGCTAATAACTTGTGAATTTTTCGCAACCAGACCTCGTAATTGGACTCCAACTCTTCCATTACTATTGTTTTAACAGATTTTAAGTGTTGGAACATGAGTTGGGACCGTCGAAACAAGTTAGCTCCATCCATGCGTCAACGTCTCAAATTGGACTCAGTTTGTGTGTTATATTCCGAAGGCTATAACTTGTGACATTTTCGCAACCAGACCTCTTATTTTGGACTCAAACTCTTCCATTACTATTGTTTCAACACATTTGATGTGTTGGAACAAGATTCTTGACAGTCGAAACAAGTTAGCTCCATCCGTGCATCAACGTCTCAAATTGGACTCAGTTTGTGTGTTACCTTCCGAAGCCTATAACTTGTGACTTTTTCGCAACTGGACCTCGTAATTGCACTCAAACTCTTCCATTACTATTGTTTCAACACATTTGAAGTGTTGGAACAAGATTCGGGGCTATAACTTGTGACATTTTCGCAGCCGGACCTTGTAATTGGACTCAAACTCTTCCATTACTATTGTTTCAACACATTTGATGTGTTGGAACAAGATTCTTGACAGTCGAAACAAGTTAGCTCAATCCGTGCATCAACGTCTCAAATTGGACTTAGTTTGTGTGTTACATTCCGAAGCCTATAACTTGTGACTTTTTCGCAACCGGACCTCGTAATTGGACTCAAACTATTCCATTACTATTGTTTCAACACATTTGAATTGTTGGAACAAGATTCATGACAGTCGAAACAAGTTAGCTCCATCCGTGCGTCAACGTCTCAAATTGGACTCAGTTTGTGTGTCACGTTCCGAAGCCTATAACTTGTGACTTTTTCGCAACCGGACCTCGTAATTGGACTCAAACTGTTCCATTACTATTGTTTCAACACATTTGAAGTATTGGAACAAGATTCGTGACAGTCGAAACTAGTTAGCTACATCCGTGCGTCAACGTCTCAAATTGGACTCAGTTTGTGTGTTTGTTTCAACACATTTGCAGTGTTGGGACAAGATTCTTGACAGTCGAAAGAAGTTTGCTCCATCCGTGCGTCAACGTCTCAAATTGGACTCAGTTTAAGTATTACCTTCCGAAGCCCATAACTTGTGACTTTTTCGCAACCGGACCTCGTAATTGGACTCAAACTCTTCCATTACTATTGTTTCAACACATTTGAAGTATTGGAACAAGATTCGTGACAGTCGAAACTAGTTAGCTACATCCGTGCGTCAACGTCTCAAATTGGACTCAGTTTGTGTGTTTGTTTCAACACATTTGCAGTGTTGGGACAAGATTCGTGACAGTCGAAAGAAGTTTGCTCCATCCGTGCGTCAACGTCTCAAATTGGACTCAGTTTGTGTATTACCTTCCGAAGCCAATAACTTCTGACTTTTTCGCAATCGGACCTCATAATTGGACTCAAACTCTTCCATTACTATTGTTTCAACACATTTGAAGTGTTGGAACAAGATTCGTGACAGGCGAAACAAGTTAGCTCCATCCATGCGTCAACATCTCAAATTGGACTCAGTTTGTGTATTTCCTTCCGAAGCCCATAACTTGTGACTTTTTCGCAATCGGATCTCGTAATTGGACTCAAACTCTTCCATTACTATTGTTTCAACACATTTGAAGTGTTGGAACAAGATTCGGGACAGTCGAAACAAGTTAGCTCCATCCGTGCGTCAACGTCTCAAATTGGACTCAGTTTGTGTGTTACGTTCCGAAGCCTATAACTTGTGACTTTTTCGCAACCGGACCTCGTAATTAGACTCGAATTCTTCCATTACTATTGTTTCAACACATTTGAAGTGTTGGAACAATATTCGGGACAGTCGAAACAAGTTAGCTCCATCCGTGCGTCAACGTCTCAAATTGGACTCAGTTTGTGTGTTACGTTCCGAAGCTTATAACTTGTGAATTTTTCGCAACCAGACCTCGTAATTGGACTCAAACTCTTCCATTACTATTGTTTCAACACATTTGCAGTGTTGGGACAAGATTCGTGACAGTCGAAAGAAGTTTGCTCCATCCGTGCGTCAACGTCTCAAATTTGACTCAGTTTGTTTATTACATTCCGAAGCCTATAACTTGTGACTTTTTCGCAACCGGACCTCGTGATTGGACTCAAACTCTTCCATTACTATTGTTTCAACACATTTGAAGTGTTGGAACAAGATTCGTGACAGTCGAAACAAGTTAACTCCATCCGTGCGTCAACGTCTCAAATTGGACTCAGTTTATGTGTTACGTTCCGAAGCTAATAACTTGTGAATTTTTCGCAACCAGACCTCGTAATTGGACTCCAACTCTTCCATTACTATTGTTTTAACAGATTTTAAGTGTTGGAACATGAGTTGGGACCGTCGAAACAAGTTAGCTCCATCCATGCGTCAACGTCTCAAATTGGACTCAGTTTGTGTGTTATATTCCGAAGGCTATAACTTGTGACATTTTCGCAACCAGACCTCTTATTTTGGACTCAAACTCTTCCATTACTATTGTTTCAACACATTTGATGTGTTGGAACAAGATTCTTGACAGTCGAAACAAGTTAGCTCCATCCGTGCATCAACGTCTCAAATTGGATTCAGTTTGTGTGTTACCTTCCGAAGCCTATAACTTGTGACTTTTTCGCAACTGGACCTCGTAATTGCACTCAAACTCTTCCATTACTATTGTTTCAACACATTTGAAGTGTTGGAACAAGATTCGGGGCTATAACTTGTGACATTTTCGCAGCCGGACCTCGTAATTGGACTCAAACTCTTCCATTACTATTGTTTCAACACATTTGATGTGTTGGAACAAGATTCTTGACAGTCGAAACAAGTTAGCTCAATCCGTGCATCAACGTCTCAAATTGGACTTAGTTTGTGTGTTACATTCCGAAGCCTATAACTTGTGACTTTTTCGCAACCGGACCTCGTAATTGGACTCAAACTATTCCATTACTATTGTTTCAACACATTTGAATTGTTGGAACAAGATTCATGACAGTCGAAACAAGTTAGCTCCATCCGTGCGTCAACGTCTCAAATTGGACTCAGTTTGTGTGTCACGTTCCGAAGCCTATAACTTGTGACTTTTTCGCAACCGGACCTCGTAATTAGACTCAAATTCTTCCATTACTATTGTTTCAACACATTTGAAGTGTTGGAACAAGATTCGTGACAGTTGAAACAAGTTAGCTCCATCCGTGCGTCAACGTCTCAAATTGGACTCAGTTTGTGTGTTACGTTCCGAAGCTTATAACTTGTGAATTTTTCGCAACCAGACCTCGTAATTGGACTCCAACTCTTCAATTACTATCGTTTCAACACATTTGCAGTGTTGGGACAAGATTCTTGACAGTCGAAAGAAGTTTGCTCCATCCGTGCGTCAACGTCTCAAATTGGACTCAGTTTGTGTATTACCTTCCGAAGCCCATAACTTGTGACTTTTTCGCAACCGGACCTCGTAATTGGACTCAAACTCTTCCATTACTATTGTTTCAACACATTTGAAGTATTGGAACAAGATTCGTGACAGTCGAAACTAGTTAGCTACATCCGTGCGTCAACGTCTCAAATTGGACTCAGTTTGTGTGTTTGTTTCAACACATTTGCAGTGTTGGGACAAGATTCGTGACAGTCGAAAGAAGTTTTCTCCATCCGTGCGTCAACGTCTCAAATTGGACTCAGTTTGTGTATTACCTTCCGAAGCCAATAACTTCTGACTTTTTCGCAATCGGACCTTGTAATTGGACTCAAACTCTTCCATTACTATTGTTTCAACACATTTGAAGTGTTGGAACAAGATTCGTGACAGTCGATACAAGTTAGCTCCATCCGTGCGTCAACATCTCAAATTGGACTCAGTTTGTGTGTTACGTTCTGAAGCCTATAACTTGTGACTTTTTCGCAACCGGACCTCGTAATTAGACTCGAATTCTTCCATTACTATTGTTTCAACACATTTGAAGTGTTGGAACAAGATTCGGGATAGTCGAAACAAGTTAGCTCCATCCGTGCGTCAACGTCTCAAATTGGACTCAGTTTGTGTGTTACGTTCCGAAGCTTATAACTTGTGAATTTTTCGCAACCAGACCTCGTAATTGGACTCCAACTCTTCCATGACTATTGTTTCAACTGATTTTAAGTGTTGGAACAAGATTTGGGACCGTCGAAACTAGTTAGCTCCATCTGTGCGTCAACGTCTCAAATTGGACTCAGTTTGTGTGTTACATTCCGAAGCCTATAACTTGTGACTTTTTCGCAACCGGACCTCGTAATTGGACTCAAACTCTTCCATTACTATTGTTTCAACACATTTGAAGTGTTGGAACAAGATTCGTGACAGTCGAAACAAGTTAGCTCCATCCGTGCGTCAACGTCTCAAATTGGACTCAGTTTATGTGTTACGTTCCGAAGCCTATAACTTGTGACTTTTTCGCAACCGGACCTCGTAATTAGACTCGAATTCTTGCATTACTATTGTTTCAACAGATTTGAAGTATTGGAACAAGATTCGGGACAGTCGAAACAAGTTAGCTCCATCCGTGCGTCAACGTCTCAAATTGGACTCAGTTTGTGTGTTACATTCCGAAGCCTATAACTTGTGACTTTTTGGCAACCAGACCTCGTAATTTGACTCAAACTCTTCCATCTCTATTGTTTCAACACATTTGAAGTGTTGGAACTAGATTCGTGACAGTCGAAACAAGTTAGCTCCATCCATGCGTCAACGTCTCAAATTGGACTCAGTTTGTTTGTTACATTCCGAAGCCTATAACTTATGGGCTTTTTAGCAATCGGACCATGTAATTGGACTCGAACTCTTCCATTACTATTGTTTCAACACATTTGAATTGTTGGAACAAGATTCGTGACAGTCGAAACAAGTTAGCTCCATCCGTGCGTCAACGTCTCAAATTGGACTCAGTTTGTGTGTTACGTTCCGAAGCCTATAACTTGTGACTTTTTCGCAACCGGACCTCGTAATTAGACTCGAATTCTTCCATTACTATTGTTTCAACACATTTGAAGTGTTGGAACAAGATTCGGGACAGTAGAAATAAGTTAGCTCCATCCGTGCGTCAAGGTCTTTAATTGGACTCAGTTTGTGTGTTACATTCCGAAGCCTATAACTTGTGACTTTTTCGCAACCGGACCTCGTAATTGGACTCAAACTCTTCCATTACTATTGTTTCAACACATTTGCAGTGTTGGGCCAAGATTCGTGACAGTCGAAAGAAGTTTGCTCCATCCGTGCGTCAACGTCTCAAATTTGACTCAGTTTGTTTATTACATTCCGAAGCCTATAACTTGTGACTTTTTCGCAACCGGACCTCGTGATTGGACTCAAACTCTTCCATTACTATTGTTTCAACACATTTGAAGTGTTGGAACAAGATTCGTGACAGTCGAAACAAGTTAACTCCATCCGTGCGTCAACGTCTCAAATTGGACTCAGTTTATGTGTTACGTTCCGAAGCTAATAACTTGTGAATTTTTCGCAACCAGACCTCGTAATTGGACTCGAACTCTTCCATTACTAATGTTTTAACAGATTTTAAGTGTTGGAACATGAGTTGGGACCGTCGAAACAAGTTAGCTCCATCCATGCGTCAACGTCTCAAATTGGACTCAGTTTGTGTGTTATATTCCGAAGGCTATAACTTGTGACATTTTCGCAACCAGACCTCTTATTTTGGACTCAAACTCTTCCATTACTATTGTTTCAACACATTTGATGTGTTGGAACAAGATTCTTGACAGTCGAAACAAGTTAGCTCCATCCGTGCATCAACGGCTCAAATTGGACTCAGTTTGTGTGTTACATTCCGAAGCCTATAACTTGTGACTTTTTCGCAACTGGACCTCGTAATTGGACTCAAACTCTTCCATTACTATTGTTTCAACACATTTGAAGTGTTGGAACAAGATTCGGGGCTATAACTTGTGACATTTTCGCAACCGGACCTCGTAATTGGACTCAAACTCTTCCATTACTATTGTTTCAACAGATTTGATGTGTTGGAACAAGATTCTTGACTGTCAAAAAAAGTTAGCTCAATCCGTGCATCAACGTCTCAAATTGGACTTAGTTTGTGTGTTACATTCCGAAGCCTATAACTTGTGACTTTTTCGCAACCGGACCTCGTAATTGGACTCAAACTATTCCATTACTATAGTTTCAACACATTTGAATTGTTGGAACAAGATTCATGACAGTCGAAACAAGTTAGCTCCATCCGTGCGTCAACGTCTCAAATTGGACTCAGTTTGTGTGTCACGTTCCGAAGCCTATAACTTGTGACTTTTTCGCAACCGGACCTCGTAATTAGACTCAAATTCTTCCATTACTATTGTTTCAACACATTTGAAGTGTTGGAACAAGATTCGTGACAGTCGAAACAAGTTAGCTCCATCCGTGCGTCAACGTCTCAAATTGGACTCAGTTTGTGTGTTACATTCCGAAGCTTATAACTTGTTAATTTTTCGCAACCAGACATCGTAATTTGACTCAAACTCTTCCATTTCTATTGTTTCAACACATTTGAAGTGTTGGAACTAGATTCGTGACAGTCGAAACAAGTTAGCTCCATCTGTGCGTCAACGTCTCAAATTGGACTCAGTTTGTTTGTTACATTCCGAAGCCTATAACTTATGGGCTTTTTAGCAATCGGACCATGTAATTGGACTCAAACTTTTCCATTACTATTGTTTCAACACAGTTGAATTGTTGGAACAAGATTCATGACAGTCGAAACAAGTTAGCTCCATCCGTGCGTCGACGTCTCAAATTGGACTCAGTTTGTGTGTTACATTCCGAAGCCTATAACTTGTGACTTTTTCGCAACCAGACCTCGTAATTGGACTCCAACTCTTCCATTACTATTGGTTGAACACATTTGCAGTGTTGGGACAAGATTCGTGACAGTCGAAAGAAGTTTGCTCCATCCATGCGTCAACGTCTCAAATTGGACTCAGTTTGTGTATTACATTCCGAAGCCTATAACTTGTGACTTTTTCGCAACCGGACCTCGTCATTGGACTCAAACTCTTCCATTACTATTGTATCAACACATTTGAAGTGTTGGAACAAGATTCGTGACAGTCGAAACAAGTTAACTCCATCCGTGCGTCAACGTCTCAAATTGGACTCAGTTTGTGTGTTACGTTCCGAAGCTTATAACTTGTGAATTTTTCGCAACCAGACCTCGTAATTGGACTACAACTCTTCCATTACTATTGTTTTAACAGATTTTAAGTGTTGGAACATGAGTTGGGACCATCGAAACAAGTTAGCTCCATCCATGCGTCAACGTCTCAAATTGGACTCAGTTTGTGTGTTATATTCCGAAGGCTATAACTTGTGACATTTTCGCAACCAGACCTCTTATTTTGGACTCAAACTCTTCCATTACTATTGTTTCAACACATTTGATGTGTTGGAACAAGATTCTTGACAGTCGAAACAAGTTAGCTCCATCCGTGCATCAACGTCTCAAATTGGACTCAGTTTGTGTGTTACATTCCGAAGCCTATAACTTGTGACTTTTTTGCAGCCGGACCTCGTAATTGGACTCAAACTCTTCCATTACTATTGTTTCAACACATTTGAAGTGTTGGAACAAGATTCGGGGCTATAACTTGTGACATTTTAGCAACCGGACATCGTAATTGGACTCAAACTCTTCCATTACTATTGTTTCAACACATTTGATGTGTTGGAACAAGATTCGTGACAGTCGAAACTAGTTAGCTACATCCGTGCGTCAACGTCTCAAATTGGACTCAGTTTGTGTATTACCTTCCGAAGCCCATAACTTGTGACTTTTTCGCAACCGGACCTCGTAATTGGACTCAAACTCTTCCATTACTATTGTTTCAACACATTTGAAGTGTTGGAACAAGATTCGTGACAGTCGAAACTAGTTAGCTACATCCGTGCGTCAACGTCTCAAATTGGACTCAGTTTGTGTGTTTGTTTCAACACATTTGCAGTGTTGGGACAAGATTCGTGACAGTCGAAAGAAGTTTGCTCCATCCGTGCGTCAACGTCTCAAATTGGACTCAGTTTGTGTATTACCTTCCGAAGCCAATAACTTCTGACTTTTTCGCAATCGGACCTCGTAATTGGACTCAAACTCTTCCATTACTATTGTTTCAACACATTTGAAGTGTTGGAACAAGATTCGTGACAGTCGAAACAAGTTAGCTCCATCCGTGCGTCAACATCTCAAATTGGACTCAGTTTGTGTGTTACGTTCTGAAGCCTATAACTTGTGACTTTTTCGCAACCGGACCTCGTAATTAGACTCGAATTCTTCCATTACTATTGTTTCAACACATTTGAAGTGTTGGAACAAGATTCGGGACAGTCGAAACAAGTTAGCTCCATCCGTGCGTCAACGTCTCAAATTGGACTCAGTTTGTGTGTTACGTTCCGAAGCTTATAACTTGTGAATTTTTCGCAACCAGACCTCGTAATTGGACTCCAACTCTTCCATTACTATTGTTTCAACAGATTTTAAGTGTTGGAACAAGATTTGGGACCGTCGAAACTAGTTAGCTCCATCTGTGCGTCAACGTCTCAAATTGGACTCAGTTTGTGTGTTACATTCCGAAGCCTATAACTTGTGACTTTTTCGCAACCGGACCTCGTAATTGGACTCAAACTCTTCCATTACTATTGTTTCAACACATTTGAAGTGTTGGAACAAGATTCGTGACAGTCGAAACAAGTTAGCTCCATCCGTGCGTCAACGTCTCAAATTGGACTCAGTTTGTGTGTCACATTCCGAAGCCTATAACTTGTGACTTTTTCGCAACCGGACCTCGTGATTGGACTCAAACTCTTCCATTACTATTGTATCAACACATTTGAAGTGTTGGAACAAGATTCGTGACAGTCGAAACAAGTTAACTCCATCCGTGCGTCAACGTCTCAAATTGGACTCAGTTTGTGTGTTACGTTCCGAAGCTTATAACTTGTGAATTTTTCACAACCAGACCACGTAATTGGACTCCAACTCTTCCATTACTATTGTTTCAACAGATTTGAAGTGTTGGAACATGATTTGGGACCGTCGAAACAAGTTAGCTCCATCTATGCGTCAACGTCTCAAATTGGACTCAGTTTGTGTGTTATATTCCGAAGGCTATAACTTGTCACATTTTCGCAACCAGACCTCTTATTTTGGACTCAAACTCTTCCACTACTATTGTTTCAACACATTTGATGTGTTGGAACAAGATTCTTGACAGTCGAAACAAGTTAGCTCCATCCGTGCATCAACGTCTCAAATTGGACTCATTTTGTGTGTTACATTCCGAAGCCTATAACTTGTGACTTTTTCGCAGCCGGACCTCGTAATTGGACTCAAACTCTTCCATTACTATTGTTTCAACACATTTGAAGTGTTGGAACAAGATTCGGGGCTATAACTTGTGACATTTTAGCAACCGGACATCGTAATTGGACTCAAACTCTTCCATTACTATTGTTTCAACACATTTGATGTGTTGGAACAAGATTCTTGACAGTCGAAACAAGTTAGCTCAATCCGTGCATCAACGTCTCAAATTGGACTCAGTTTGTGTGTTACATTCCGAAGCCTATAACTTGTGACTTTTTCGCAACCGGACCTCATAATTGGACTCAAACTCTTCCATTACTATTGTTTCAACACATTTGAATTGTTGGAACAAGATTCATGACAGTCGAAACAAGTTAGCTCCATCCGTGCGTCAACGTCTCAAATTGGACTCTGTTTGTGTGTCACGTTCCGAAGCCTATAACTTGTGACTTTTTTGCAACCGGACCTCGTAATTAGACTCGAATTCTTCCATTACTATTGTTTCAACACATTTGAAGTGTTGGAACAAGATTCGTGACAGTCGAAACAAGTTAGCTCCATCCGTGCGTCAACGTCTCAAATTGGACTCAGTTTGTGTGTTACGTTTCGAAGCTTATAACTTGTGAATTTTTCGCAACCAGACCTCGTAATTGGACTCCAACTCTTCAATTACTATTGTTTCAACACATTTGCGGTGTTGGGACAAGGTTCTTGACAGTCGAAAGAAGTTTGCTCCATCCGTGCGTCAACGTCTCAAATTGGACTCAGTTTGTGTATTACCTTCCGAAGCCCATAACTTGTGACTTTTTCGCAACCGGACCTCGTAATTGGACTCAAACTCTTCCATTACTATTGTTTCAACACATTTGAAGTGTTGGAACAAGATTCGTGACCGTCGAAACTAGTTAGCTACATCCGTGCGTCAACGTCTCAAATTGGACTCAGTTTGTGTGTTTGTTTCAACACATTTGCAGTGTTGGGATAAGATTCGTGACAGTCGAAAGAAGTTTGCTCCATCCGTGCGTCAACGTCTCAAATTGGACTCAGTTTGTGTATTACCTTCCGAAGCCAATAACTTGTGACTTTTTCGCAACCGGACCTCGTAATTGGACTCAAACTCTTCCATTACTATTGTTTCAACACATTTGAAGTGTTGGAACAAGATTCGTGACAGTCGAAACAAGTTAGCTCCATCCGTGCGTCAACGTCTCAAATTGGACTCAGTTTGTGTGTTACGTTCCGAAGCTTATAACTTGTGAATTTTTCGCAACCACACCTCGTAATTGACTCCAACTCTTCCATTACTATTGTTTCAACAGATTTTAAGTGTTGGAACATGATTTGGGACCGTCGAAACAAGTTAGCTCCATCCATGCGTCAACGTATCAAATTGGACTCAGTATGTGTGTTATATTCCGAAGGCTATAACTTGTGACATTTTCGCAACCGGACCTCGTAATTGGACTCAAACTCTTCCATTACTATTGTTTCAACACATTTGATGTGTTGGAACAAGATTCTTGACAGTCGAAACAAGTTAGCTCAATCCGTGCATCAACGTCTCAAATTGGACTCAGTTTGTGTGTTACATTCCGAAGCCTATAACTTGTGACTTTTTCGCAACCGGACCTCGTAATTAGACTCGAATTCTTCCATTACTATTGTTTCAACACATTTGCAGTGTTGGGACAAGATTCGTGACAGTCGAAACAAGTTTGCTCCATCCGTGCGTCAACGTCTCAAATTGGACTCAGTTTGTATATTACATTCCGAAGCTTATAACTTGTGACTTTTTCGCAACCATACCTCGTAATTGGACTCAAACTCTTCCATTACTATTGTTTCAACACATTTGAAGTGTTGGAACAAGATTCGTGACAGTCGAAACAAGTTAATTCCATCAGTGCGTCAACGTCTCAAATTGGACTCAGTTTGTGTGTTACGTTCCGAAGCTTATAACTTGTGAATTTTTCGCAACCGGACCTCGTAATTGGACTCCAACTCTTCCATTACTATTGTTTTAACAGATTTTAAGTGTTGGAACATGAGTTGGGACCGTCGAAACAAGTTACCTCCATCCATGCGTCAACGTCTCAAATTGGACTCAGTTTGTGTGTTATATTCCGAAGGCTATAACTTGTGACATTTTCGCAACCAGACCTCTTATTTTGGACTCAAACTCTTCCATTACTATTGTTTCAACACATTTGATGTGTTGGAACAAGATTCTTGACAGTCGAAACAAGTTAGCTCCATCCGTGCATCAACGTCTCAAATTGCAATTGGACGAATTAGTTTTGCCTATCCCGAATTTTTTTTGCTCTCTTCTCTCTCCTACTTGTGGCGTTTTTTGAGAAACTAGGATTTTCTCCTTGGAAACCTAGGGCATAACTTGGCTCCGGTGCGATTGTTGGGCCAATGGAGTTCTTGGCGGATTGGGCTTAGTGAATACTAGTACACAGGCTTGTATCTTCTCCAACTAGTGGTTCTTGGGTTAGCTGCGAGTCAGTTCTGCGATCTTGGAGGAGCATCTGGGTTCTTGCAGGTCTTCTTGATAGATCAATGATCTTCTTTTGATCTACAGAGATCGGGGGAGTCGATTTGCTAGGGTTTGCACTAGGGAGGACAGTAGAGGGACGGCTGATGATGGCTCCATCGTCTGGTGATGGTTCAGATGATGTAGGGGCTGGTTTGATCCGGATGTCGGGATCAGGCGAAGTCGATTTGGGTTCTTCACAGGGGTTGGGAATCAATTCAGGGGTGTCACATAGTCCAACAGGTAAGGCGCTGGGCAGAGAAACAGAGGTTCTTCCGGCCATTCGTTCTTGGAAGAATTTGTTCGTTGGGTCCTCCATGGTACAGAGATCAGCATTGGAGTTCTTTGAACCCAAAATCATTGGAGGTAAATGTGTGGTCATTTGTCCTCCAGAAGTCATTAAAGAAGGAATATTGGTTTGGGAGGAGTATTTGGTGGCCAAAATTGTTGGTAAGAGGTTACCCTTTTTTCTTGTTAAGGATACCTTGATGAAGCTATGGAAACCAAAAGGTAATCTGGATATTTCTATGCAAGAAAATGGATTGATATATCTAAAATTTGATGATCATGATGACAAGATTAACGTGATGGATAACGGTCCGTGGTTCATAGCAGGGCGGATTTTAATTGTTCGTGCATGGCAGGTGAATGTTGAAAATACCATGAATGAGTCTATAACTTTTCCAATTTGGATTAAACTCTATGATCTTCCCAAATCTCTTTGGACACCAACAGGGATTAGTTATGTGGCGAGTGCTATTGGTAAACCTTTGAGCTTGGATGCGGCAACGGAGAACCGATCCCGCCTTTCTTTTGCTAGAGTGTGTATAGAAGTGAACTACGACAGTTCCTTCCTCGATGCAATACCTGTGGATCTGGGAGATGGTCACATAGTTCAGGTGTTGGTAGAGTACCAGTGGAAACCTCAGAAGTGTCAAACTTGTAAATCTCTCGGTCATTCAGATAGCAATTGCTTACTTAAGCAGAAAATCAAGAAGGTCTGGGTTCAGAAGCCGTTACAAGAGCAGGACAAATCGAGAGAACATGAATGGACTACCATTACTAATAAGAAAGCTAACGCGAAAGCTGGAGGGAGCACTAGTAAAGACAGAGATAGTTGTGTAGCAGATATGGGTACGGCTAGTCCCAAGATCCCTATCAACTCAGTGGAACACCAGAAGAATATTGCTAACAGATTTTCTATTCTTGACGAAGAAGAGGACCTGCTCAATTCCAAGAGTAAGATGAGACCGGCTGATCTCAGTAAAAGTGAATTGAATATACTCCGGCGCAAAGGAAGTCAATTGGATTCAGTAGCTCTAATACGTGCAGGGATTATAGCACTAACAAATGATAATGCTGAGCAAGCGGGAAAAATTGAGAAGGACAAGGGGATTGCCCGGGATTGTAGTGACAGCCAGCTAGTTACTCAATGACTAAAACCTTAGTCTGGAATGTTAGAGGTCTTAATGATCCTAACAAGCAACGAGAGGTGAAAAAGTATATCAAAGCTCATAATCTATCTATTATGGGCTTGTTGGAGACTAAAATCAGGAGCATCAACTAGAGCAAGATCCAAGCTAGGCTGTGTCCAAGTTGGAAACTTACTGAGAATTACAATGCAGCAATTAATGGGAGAATCTGGATCATTTGGGACCCCATTGCAGTGGAGATTACAGAGTTACAATGCACACATCAATTTATTCACTGCCAGGTTAGAGATAAGAAGGGAGAAAAACATTTCTTCCTTACTACTGTCTATGCAGATAATAGTACTGAGGTGTGGAAGGACTTATGGAGGGACTTGGTCACGCTCTCACAGCAAGTTCAAGGTCCTTGGATGGTGATGGGTGATTTCAATACAGTTCGAACTATGGATGAGAAAATTGGTGGTAGTCCAGCTCGTTTAAGTACTATAAGAGATTTCAATGAATGCATTATGGATGCGGGTTTGATGGACATGAAGGCCAAAGGGATGAAATACACTTGGAGCAACAAGTGTGTGGGGTTGAGAAAGATCATCTGTAAGCTTGATAGGGCCCTAGTCAACCTTGACTGGGTCAATAGCTTCAATAACTCGAAAGTGGACTTCTTACCTCCAGGAATTTCCGATCATACTCCCATCCTTTTATGCTGGTATGAGGCCAGTGGAGCGGGTAAGAAACCTTTTAAATTCTTTAACTATTGGGCGGATCATCCTGATTTTGAGAATCTGGTTTTAGCAGCTTAGAAGATCAGAATTGATGGTAATCCAATGTTTCGGCTAACTCAAAAACTTAAGTGGTTGAAATCCAAACTTAAGGAGTGGAATTTTATTAGATTCAATGAGTTAAGTAAGAAAGTTAGCTTGGCCAAAACAGAACTGGATGTTATTCAGCATTTAGCTCAAGAAAAGCCATTCGATGAGAGTGTCAGCAAGAAGGAAAGCGATCTTCTCAGGAATTATGCAACGTTATCAGCTTATGAAGAATCTTTTCTCAAACAGAAGTCGAGGGTGAATTGGTTAAGCCTAGGCGATAGGAATTCGTCATTCTTTCACAATTCTATTAAATCTCGTAGGACAAGAAACTCTATTCTCAGTCTATATGATTCTAGGAATCAAAAACTTGAGGAAGCTACACAGATTAAAGCCGAAATAGTAAGGCATTTTCAGGACCACCTTGGTGATGAAAACCGAGATTACAATGGAGATATTATTAGCGCCCTTCCACTGGAGAACACTCTTACTGAAGACCAGAAACATAATATGATCAGAGCAGTTACTGGAGAAGAAATCAAGGCTGTAATCTTTAATATGAAGGATTCGACAGCACCAGGTCCAGATGGGTTCAATGCATGTTTCTTCAAAAGGACTTGGCATATTATTGGGATTGATGTAATTAAGGCAGTTCAGAACTTCTTCAAATCGAACAAGCTTTCAGCAGGAGTCAATGCTACATTCATCTCTCTTATTCCCAAGGTCAGTAACCCGAATACTCTTTCGGACTATAGACCCATCTCCTGTTGTAATATTATATACAAATGTATTTCCAAGATAATTGCAAACAGGATGAAAAGCTCGCTGCCATTCCTTGTGGCCCCAACACAATCAGCCTTTATAAAGGGCCGGAAAATTAGTGACAACATTCTTCTCTGCCATGAACTATTCCGGAACTATCACAAGGAGTCTGTATCTGCCAGATGCACTGTGAAAATCGACATTCGGAAAGCTTATGATACTCTCCGATGGAGTTTTATTTTGGACGTGCTGTCTATGATGAACTTTCACCCTATTATTATCGAATGGATCAGAGTGTGTATCTCTACAGCTCATTTTTCAATCATGATCAATGGCTGCCCAGAAGGATTTTTTGTGGGGAAGAAAGGAATTCGACAAGGTGACCCTATCTCTCCGTACTTGTTTGTTTTGGCTATGGAAGTCTTTAATGTTCTTCTGAAAATTAGGACTTTAGAAGGCTCATTTAGTCTTCATCCTAAATGTAAGAATCCCCTGATCACGCATTTGAGTTTTGCTGATGATCTAATGGTGTTCTTCGCGGGAGATGTCCAATCGGCAGCAATGCTCAACGATACTCTTAAGCTCTTCTACGACATCACAGGGCTTGAAGCTAACAGAGCTAAATGCACTATTTTTTGTGCTGGGCTTGAGGAATCCACGAAGGAAGAGATTATAGACATTCTTGGGTTCCAAGAAGGGACAATTCCTATACGGTACCTTGGCCTTCCGCTGATCTCCACCAGATTAACAGCTTGTGATTGCAAACCTCTCATAGACCGTATGTTGCTGCGCATCCAGACTTGGAAGGGGCGACTTTTATCGTATGCTGGTAGATTAGAATTGATTCAATCAGTCCTTAATAGTATCCAAGTGTACTGGAGCAGTTGTTTTTTACTTCCCAAGCAGATTATAAAAGAGATGGAGAGAATGTGTGCCAGATTTCTGTGGGGCGGTCCTGACATGCAAAGGAAAAATAGTGCAGTAGCATGGAGGACTATTTGCAAACCTAAGAATGAAGGGGGATTGGGAATTCGAAATTTGGGAATATGGAATCTAGCGGCTATTCTCAGGTATACTTTTGCATTAGCAGCTGAAAGTAAAAATATTTGGGTCGAATGGGTGAAAGCCAATCTGATCAAACACAAGATCTTTTGGACTATGGCTATTCCTCAAAATAGCTCATGGGTTTGGAGGAAAGTACTTGGGACTAGAAACTTTGCTCGTCAGCATATCCAACATTTGATTGGAACTGGCCAACAAACTTATATTTGGCAAGACCCTTGGCACCCGGGAGGAATTCTGTTGGACGTCTTTAAGAGGAACCAAAGATTTGACAATCGCTTACAGCTTAACGATAAAGTTTCTGGTCTTATTAACGATAATGAGTGGAATCTGCCCCAGGCGTTAACTAATGAAATGGATCTTATTTGGCAAGGTACCGGTACGGTTGAGATAGATGGTCAGATGGGTCAAGATGAAGTTATTTGGAAGCTGTCAAATAATGGGAACTATACACTCACATCGGCATATGAAGCTCTCTGGGATAGAGGGCGTCCGGTTGATTGGACCAATCTTATATGGTGCAAGTATGGCGTGCCCAGGCATAGTTTTGTATCATGGCTTGCAATTCAGGGGAGGTTAATGACTAAGGATAAATTTCAGATTAGTCATTTAATTGTTGACTCTAGATGTGTGTTCTGCCAGCTGAAAGAGGAAACCATTTACCATCTGTATTTTGAATGCCCGTTCACTAGTTTTGTCTGGACACAAGTGTTAACTATGTCCTGGATTAGTAGAACGGTGGGCTCGTCTCTTGATGAAGCTCAGTGGATTCTTCATAATATGCTTGGAACGGACTTCCGTTCTCAGGTTATGCAAATGGCGTTTAATGCTGCAGTATATCACATTTGGAGGGAGAGGAATAACCGGGTTTTCTGCAACACTTTTCTAACTAAGGAGGTTATCCTTAAAAAGGTGGTGGATGACACGATCCTTCGGTTTAATACGGGGAAATTGAGAGTTGAGGATAGCCCACGCAATAGAGAATTCTTCAACTCCTGGAGGATTAACACTGCTTTCCAGCACCTTAGTCCAATTTTTTGTAGTTGGATCCCACCTAAGGCTGGTTGGAATCTGAATACGGATGGTTCATTCAAAGAACACTCAGCAGGTTATGGCGGCATTCTCCGAAATCATTGTGGGGAAGCACTACTAGCATTCATAGGAGGGTCCGAGAGGATTTCGATTATCTTTCATGAGCTTCAGGCTATTGATGTGGGGCTCTGTCTTGCGCTATCGAACAATGTGGAAATCGTACATATAGCCACGGATTCAGCCCATGCGATTGGTATAGTTACCGGGAAGGCTACAACACCATGGCAAACTAAGAGAGTTGTTAGAAACATTAGAGATAATTGGCCTAGATTCAGTTCTATCTCTATTAGTCACGTCTTCAGAGAAACGAATCGGGCGGCTGATTTACTTGCTTCATTTACTACCTCTCATGAATGTAATATTTTGTTTCCACATTCTTTTCATAAAGAATTAATGGACATTGTAGCCGAGGATGCTACCGGGAAAATTTACACTAGATTGTAATACTTTTCGATATTAAAATCAGGTAGGGGTCCGCCTAACCCTAAGCTTACCAACCAAAAAAAAAAAAAAACGTCTCAAATTGGACTCAGTTTGTGTGTTACATTCCGAAGCCTATAACTTGTGACTTTTTCGCAACCGGACCTCGTAATTGGACTCAAACTCTTCCATTACTATTGTTTCAACACATTTGAAGTGTTGGAACAAGATTCGGGGCTATAACTTGTGACATTTTCGCAACCGGACCTCGTAATTGGACTCAAACTCTTCCATTACTATTGTTTCAACACATTTGATGAGTTGGAACAAGATTCTTGACAGTCGAAACAAGTTAGCTCAATCCGTGCATCAACGTCTCAAATTGGACTCAGTTTGTGTGTTACATTCCGAAGCCTATAACTTGTGACTTTTTTGCAACCGGACCTCGTAATTGGACTCAAACTCTTCCATTACTATTGTTTCAACACATTTGAATTGTTGGAACAAGATTCATGACAGTCGAAACAAGTTAGCTCCATCCGTGCGTCAACGTCTCAAATTGGACTCAGTTTGTGTGTCACGTTCCGAAGCCTATAACTTGTGACTTTTTCGCAACCGGACCTCGTAATTAGACTCGAATTCTTCCATTACTATTGTTTCAACACATTTGAAGTGTTGGAACAAGATTCGTGACAGTCTAAACAAGTTAGCTCCATCCGTGCGTCAACGTCTCAAATTAGACTCAGTTTGTGTGTTACATTCCGAAGCTTATAACTTGTGAATTTTTCGCAACCAGACCTCGTAATTGGACTCCAACTCTTCAATTACTATTGTTTCAACACATTTGCAGTGTTGGGACAAGATTCTTGACTGTCGTAAGAAGTTTGCTCCATCCGTGCGTCAACGTCTCAAATTGGACTCAGTTTGTGTATTACCTTCCGAAGCCCATAACTTGTGACTTTTTCGCAACCGGACCTCGTAATTGGACTCAAACTCTTCCATTACTATTGTTTCAACACATTTGAAGTGTTGGAACAAGATTCGTGACAGTCGAAACTAGTTAGCTCCATCCGTGTGTCAACGTCTCAAATTGGACTCAGTTTGTCTGTTTGTTTCAACACATTTGCAGTGTTGGGACAAGATTCGTGACAGTCGAAAGAAGTTTGCTCCATCCGTGCATCAACGTCTCAAATTGGACTCAGTTTGTGTATTACCTTCCGAAGCCAATAACTTGTGACTTTTTCGCAATCGGACCTCGTAATTGGACTCAAACTCTTCCATTACTATTGTTTCAACACATTTGAAGTGTTGGAACAAGATTCGTGACAGGCGAAACAAGTTAGCTCCATCCATGCGTCAACATCTCAAATTGGACTCAGTTTGTGTATTACCTTCCGAAGCCCATAACTTGTGACTTTTTCGCAACCGGATCTCGTAATTGGACTCAAACTCTTCCATTACTATTGTTTCAACACATTTGAAGTGTTGGAACAAGATTCGGGACAGTCGAAACAAGTTAGCTCCATCCGTGCGTCAATGTCTTTAATTGGACTCAGTTTGTGTGTTACATTCCGAAGCCTATAACTTGTGACTTTTTCGCAACCGGACCTCGTAATTGGACTCAAACTCTTCCATTACTATTGTTTCAACACATTTGCAGTGTTGGGACAAGATTCGTGACAGTCGAAAGAAGTTTGCTCCATCCATGCGTCAACGTCTCAAATTGGAGTCAGTTTGTGTATTACATTCCGAAGCCTATAACTTGTGAATTTTTCGCAACCGGACCTCGTGGTTGGACTCAAACTCTTCCACTACTATTGTTTCAACACATTTGAAGTGTTGGAACAAGATTCGTGACAGTCGAAACAAGTTAACTCCATCCGTGCGTCAACGTCTCAAATTGGACTCAGTTTCTGTGTTACGTTCCGAAGCTTATAACTTGTGAATTTTTCGCAACCACACCTCGTAATTGGACTCCAACTCTTCCATTACTATTGTTTCAACAGATTTTAAGTGTTGGAACATGATTTGGGACCGTCGAAACAAGTTAGCTCCATCTATGCGTCAACGTCTCAAATTGGACTTAGTTTGTGTGTTATATTCCGAAGGCTATAACTTGTGACATTTTCGCAACCAGACCTCTTATTTTGGACTCAAACTCTTCCATTACTATTGTTTCAACACATTTGATGTGTTGGAACAAGATTCTTGACAGTCGAAACAAGTTAGCTCCATCCGTGCATCAACGTCTCAAATTGGACTCAGTTTGTGTGTTACATTCCGAAGCCTATAACTTGTGACTTTTTCGCAGCCGGACCTCGTAATTGGACTCAAACTCTTCCATTACTATTGTTTCAACACATTTGAAGTGTTGGAACAAGATTCGGGGCTATAACTTGTGAATTTTTTGCAACCAGACCTCGTAATTGGACTCCAACTCTTCAATTACTATTGTTTCAACACATTTGCGGTGTTGGGACAAGATTCTTGTTTGTCGAAAGAAGTTTGCTCCATCCGTGCGTCAACGTCTCCAATTGGACTCAGTTTGTGTATTACCTTCCGAAGCCCATAACTTGTGACTTTTTCGCAACCGGACCTCGTAATTGGACTCAAACTCTTCCATTACTATTGTTTCAACACATTTGAAGTGTTGGAACAAGATTCGTGACCGTCGAAACTAGTTAGCTACATCCGTGCGTCAACGTCTCAAATTGGACTCAGTTTGTGTGTTTGTTTCAACACATTTGCAGTGTTGGGACAAGATTCGTGACAGTCGAAAGAAGTTTGCTCCATCCGTGCGTCAACGTCTCAAATTGGACTCAGTTTGTGTATTACCTTCCGAAGCCAATAACTCGTGACTTTTTCGCAACCGGCCTAGTAATTGGACTCAAACTCTTCCATTACTATTGTTTCAACACATTTGAAGTGTTGGAACAAGATTCGTGACAGTCGAAACAAATTAGCTCCATCCGTGCGTCAACGTCTCAAATTGGACTCAGTTTGTGTGTTACGTTCCGAAGCTTATAACTTGTGAATTTTTCGTAACCACACCTCGTAATTGGACTCCAACTCTTCCATTACTATTGTTTCAACAGATTTTAAGTGTTGGAACATGATTTCGGACCGTCGAAACAAGTTAGCTCCATCCATGCGTCAACGTCTCAAATTGGACTCAGTTTGTGTGTTATATTCCGAAGGCTATAACTTGTGACATTTTCGCAACCGGACCTCTTATTTTGGACTCAAACTCTTCCATTACTATTGTTACAACACATTTGATGTATTGGAACAAGAGTCTTGACAGTCGAAACAAGTTAGCTCCATCCGTGCATCAACGTCTCAAATTGGACTCAGTTTGTGTGTTACATTCCGAAGCCTATAACTTGTGACTTTTTCGCAACTGGACCTCGTAATTGGACTCAAGCTCTTCCATTACTATTGTTTCAACACATTTGAAGTGTTGGAGCAAAATTCGGGACAGTCGAAAGAAGTTTGCTCCATCCGTTCGTCAATGTCTCTAATTGGACTCATTTTGTGTGTTACATTCCGAAGCCTATAACTTGTGACGTTTTCGCAACCAGAGCTCGTAATTTGACTCAAACTCTTCCATTACAATTGTTTCAACAGATTTTAAGTGTTGGAACATAATTTGGGACCGTCGAAACAAGTTAGCTCTATCCGTGCGTCAACGTCTCAAATTGGACTCAGTTCGTTTGTTACATTCCGAAGCCTATAACTTAAGGGCTTTTAGCAATCGGACCATGTAATTGGACTCAAACTCTTCCATTACTATTGTTTCAACACATTTGATGTGTTGGAACAAGATTCTTGACAGTCGAAACAAGTTAGCTCAATCCGTGCATCAACGTCTGAAATTGGACTCAGTTTGTGTGTTACATTCCGAAGCCTATAACTTGTGACTTTTTCGCAATCGGACCTCGTAATTGGACTAAATCTCTTCCATTACCATTGTTTCAACACATTTGAATTGTTGGATCAAGAATCGTGATAGTCGAAACAAGTTAGCTCCATCCGTGCGTCAACGTCTCAAATTGGACTCAGTTTGTGTGTTACGTTCCGAAGCTTATAACTTGTGAATTTTTCGCAACCACACCTCGTAATTGGACTCCAACTCTTCCATTACTATTGTTTCAACAGATTTTAAGTGTTGGAACATGATTTTGGACCGTCGAAACAAGTTAGCTCCATCCATGCGTCAACGTCTCAAATTGGACTCAGTTTGTGTGTTATATTCCGAAGGCTATAACTTGTGACATTTTCGCAACCGGACCTCGTAATTGGACTCAAACTCTTCCATTACTATTGTTTCAACACATTTGATGTGTTGGAACAAGATTCTTGACAGTCGAAACAAGTTAGCTCCATCCGTGCATCAACGTCCCAAATTGGACTCAGTTTGTGTGTTACATTCCGAAGCTTATAACTTGTGAATTTTTCGCAACCACACCTCGAAATTGGACTCCAACTCTTCCATTACTATTGTTTAAACAGACTTTTAAGTGTTGGAAAATGATTTGGGACCGTCGAAACAAGTTAGCTCCATCCATGCGTCAACGTCTCAAATTGGACTCAGTTTGTGTGTTATATTCCGAAGGCTATAACTTGTGACATTTTCGCAACCGTACCTCGTAATTGGACTCAAACTCTTCCATTACTATTGTTTCAACACATTTGATGTGTTGGAACAAGATTCTTGACAGTCGAAACAAGTTAGCTCAATCCGTGCATCAACGTCTCAAATTGGACTCAGTTTGTGTGTTACATTCCGAAGCCTATAACTTGTGACTTTTTCGCAACCGGACCTCGTAATTAGACTCGAATTCTTCCATTACTATTGTTTCAACACATTTGCAGTGTTGGGACAAGATTCGTGACAGTCGAAACAAGTTTGCTCCATCCGTGCGTCAACGTCTCAAATTGGACTCAGTTTGTGTATTACATTCCGAAGCTTATAACTTGTGAGTTTTTCGCAACCATACCTCGTAATTGGACTCAAACTCTTCCATTACTATTGTTTCAACACATTTGAAGTGTTGGAACAAGATTCGTGACAGTCGAAACAAGTTAGCTCCATCCGTGCGTCAACGTCTCAAATTGGACTCAGTTTGTGTGTTACGTTCCGAAGCTTATAACTTGTGAATTTTTCGCAACCAGACCTCGTAATTGGACTCCAACTCTTCAATTACTATTGTTTCAACACATTTGAAGTGTTGGGACAAGATTCTTGACAGTCGAAAGAAGTTTGCTCCATCCGTGCGTCAACGTCTGAAATTGGACTCAGTTTGTGTATTACCTTCCGAAGCCCATAACTTGTGACTTTTTTGCAACCGGATCTCGTAATTGGACTCAAACTCTTCCATTACTATTGTTTCAACAGATTTTAAGTGTTGGAACATGATCTGGGACCGTCGAAACAAGTTAGCTCCATCCATGCGTCAACGTCTCAAATTGGACTCAGTTTGTGTGTTATATTCCGAAGGCTGTAACTTGTGACATTTTCGCAACCGGACCTCTTATTTTGGACTCAAACTCTTCCATTACTATTGTTTCAACACATTTGATGTCTTGGAACAAGATTCTTGACAGTCGAAACAAGTTAGCTCCATCCGTGCATCAACGTCTCAAATTGGACTCAGTTTGTGTGTTACATTCCGAAGCCTATAACTTGTGACTTTTTCGCAACTGGACCTCGTAATTGGACTCAAACTCTTCCATTACTATTGTTTCAACACATTTGAAGTGTTGGAGCAAAATTCGGGACAGTCGAAAGAAGTTTGCTCCATCCGTTCGTCAATGTCTCTAATTAGACTCAGTTTGTGTGTTACATTCCGAAGCCTATAACTTGTGACGTTTTCGCCACCAGCGCTCGTAATTTGACTCAAACTCTTCCATTACAATTGTTTCAACAGATTTTAAGTGTTGGAACATGATTTGGGACCGTCGAAACAAGTTAGCTCTATCCGTGCGTCAACGTCTCAAATTGGACTCAGTTCGTTTGTTACATTCCGAAGCCTATAACTTAAGGGCTTTTAGCAATCGGACCATGTAATTGGACTCAAACTCTTCCATTACTATTGTTTTAACACATTTGATGTGTTGGAACAAGATTCTTGACAGTCGAAACAAGTTAGCTCAATCCGTGCATCAACGTCTCAAATTGGACTCAGTTTGTGTATTACATTCCGAAGCCTATAACTTGTGACTTTTTCGCAACCGGACCTCGTAATTAGACTCGAATTCTTCTATTACTATTGTTTCAACACATTTGCAGTGTTGGGACAAGATTCGTGACAGTCGAAACAAGTTTGCTCCATCCGTGCGTCAATGTCTCAAATTGGACTCAGTTTGTGTATTACATTCCGAAGCTTATAACTTGTGACTTTTTCGCAACCATACCTCGTAATTGGACTCAAACTCTTCCATTACTATTGTTTCAACACATTTGAAGTGTTGGAACAAGATTTATGACAGTCGAAACAAGTTAGCTCCATCCGTGCGTCAACGTCTCAAATTGGACTCAGTTTGTGTATTACATTCCGAAGCCTATAACTTGTGACTTTTTCGCAACCGGACCTCGTAATTAGACTCGAATTCTTCTATTACTATTGTTTCAACACATTTGCAGTGTTGGGACAAGATTCGTGACAGTCGAAACAAGTTTGCTCCATCCGTGCGTCAATGTCTCAAATTGGACTCAGTTTGTGTATTACATTCCGAAGCTTATAACTTGTGAATTTTTCGCAACCAGACCTCGTAATTGGACTCCAACTCTTCAATTACTATTGTTTCAACACATTTGCAGTGTTGGGACAAGATTCTTGACAGTCGAAAGAAGTTTGCTCCATCCGTACGTCAACGTCTCAAATTGGACTCAGTTTGGGTATTACCTTCCAAAGCCCATAACTTGTGACTTTTTCGCAACCGGACCTCGTAATTGGACTCAAACTCTTCAATTACTATTGTTTCAACACATTTGAAGTGTTGGAACAAGATTCGTGACAGTCGAAACTAGTTAGCTCCATCCGTGCGTCAACGTCTCGAATTGGACTCAGTTTGTGTGTTACGTTCCGAAGCTTATAACTTGTGAATTTTTCGCAACCAGACCTCGTAATTGGACTCCAACTCTTCTATTACTATTGTTTCAACAGATTTTAAGTGTTGGAACATGATTTGGGACCGTCGAAACAAGTTAGCTCCATCCATGCGTCAACGTCTCAAATTGGACTCAGTTTGTGTGTTATATTCCGAAGGCTATAACTTGTGACATTTTCGCAACCGGACCTCTTATTTTGGACTCAAACTCTTCCATTACTATTGTTTCAACACATTTGATGTATTGGAACAAGATTCTTGACAGTCGAAACAAGTTAGCTCCATCCGTGCATCAACGTCTCAAATTGGACTCAGTTTGTGTGTTACATTCCGAAGCCTATAACTTGTGACTTTTTCGCAACTGGACCTCGTAATTGGACTCAAACTCTTCCATTACTATTGTTTCAACACAATTGAAGTGTTGGAGCAAAATTCGGGACAGTCGAAAGAAGTTTGCTCCATCCGTTCGTCAATGTCTCTAATTGGACTCCAACTCTTCTATTACTATTGTTTCAACAGATTTTAAGTGTTGGAACATGATTTGGGACCGTCGAAACAAGTTAGCTCCATCCATGCGTCAACGTCTCAAATTGGACTCAGTTTGTGTGTTATATTCCGAAGGCTATAACTTGTGACATTTTCGCAACCGGACCTCTTATTTTGGACTCAAACTCTTCAATTACTATTGTTTCAACACATTTGATGTGTTGGAACAAGATTCTTGATAGTCTAAACAAGTTAGCTCCATCCGTGCATCAACGTCTCAAATTGGACTCAGTTTGGGTGTTACGTTCCGAAGCTTATAACTTGTGAATTTTTCGCAACCACACCTCGTAATTGGACTCCAACTCTTCCATTCTTATTGTTTAAACAGATTTTAAGTGTTGGAACATGATTTGGGACCGTCGAAACAAGTTAGCTCCATCCATGCGTCAACGTCTCAAATTGGACTCAGTTTGTGTGTTATATTCCGAAGGCTATAACTTGTGACATTTTCGCAACCGGACCTCGTAATTGGACCCAAACTCGTCCATTACTATTGTTTCAACACATTTGATGTGTTGGAATAAGATTCGTGACAGTCGAAACAAGTTAGCTCAATCCGTGCATCAACGTCTCAAATTGGACTCAGTTTGTGTGTTACATTCCGAAGCCTATAACTTGTGACTTTTTCGCAACCGGACCTCGTAATTAGACTCGAATTCTTCCATTACTATTGTTTCAACACATTTGCAGTGTTGGGACAAGATTCGTGACAGTCGAAAAAAGTTTGCTCCATCCGTGCGTCAACGTCTCAAATTGGACTCAGTTTGTGTATTACATTCCGAAGCTTATAACTTGTGACTTTTTCGCAACCATACCTCGTAATTGGACTCAAACTCTTCCATTACTATTGTTTCAACACATTTGAAGTGTTGGAACAAGATTCGTGACAGTCGAAACAAGTTAGCTCCATCCGTGCGTCAACGTCTCAAATTGGACTCAGTTTGTGTGTTACGTTCCGAAGCTCATAACTTGTGAATTTCTCGCAACCAGACCTCGTAATTGGACTCCAACTCTTCAATTACTATTGTTTCAACACATTTACAGTGTTGGGACAAGATTTTTGACAGTCGAAAGAAGTTTGCTCCATCCGTGCGTCAACGTCTCAAATTGGACTCAGTTTGTGTATTACCTTCCGAAGCCCATAACTTGTGACTTTTTCGCAACCGGATCTCGTAATTGGACTCAAACTCTTCCATTACTATTGTTTCAACACATTTGATGTGTTGGAACAAGATTCTTGACAGTCGAAACAAGTTAGCTCCATCCGTGCATCAACGTCTCAAATTGGACTCAGTTTGTGTGTTACGTTCTGAAGCTTATAACTTGTGAATTTTTCGCAACCACACCTCGTAATTGGACTCCAACTCTTCCATTACTATTGTTTCAACAGATTTTAAGTGTTGGAACATGATTTGGGACCGTCGAAACAAGTTAGCTCCATCTATGCGTCAACGTCTCAAATTGGACTCAGTTTGTGTGTTATATTCCGAAGGCTATAACTTGTGACATTTTCGCAACCAGACCTCTTATTTTGGACTCAAACTCTTCCATTACTATTGTTTCAACACATTTGATGTGTTGGAACAAGATTCTTGACAGTCGAAACAAGTTAGCTCCATCCGTGCATCAACGTCTCAAATTGGACTCAGTTTGTGTGTTACATTCCGAAGCCTATAACTTGTGACTTTTTCGCAGCCGAACCTCGTAATTGGACTCAAACTCTTCCATTACTATTGTTTCAACACATTTGAAGTGTTGGAACAAGATTCGGGGCTATAACTTGTGAATTTTTCGCAACCAGACCTCGTAATTGGACTCCAACTCTTCAATTACTATTGTTTCAACACATTTGCGGTGTTGGGACAAGATTCTTGTTTGTCGAAAGAAGTTTGCTCCATCCGTGCGTCAACGTCTCAAATTGGACTCAGTTTGTGTATTACCTTCCGAAGCCCATAACTTGTGACTTTTTCGCAACCAGACCTCGTAATTGGACTCAAACTCTTCCATTACTATTGTTTCAACACATTTGAAGTGTTGGAACAAGATTCGTGACCGTCGAAACTAGTTAGCTACATCCGTGCGTCAACGTCTCAAATTGGACTCAGTTTGTGTGTTTGTTTCAACACATTTGCAGTGTTGGGACAAGATTCGTGACAGTCGAAAGAAGTTTGCTCCATCCGTGCGTCAACGTCTCAAATTGGACTCAGTTTGTGTATTACCTTCCGAAGCCAATAACTCGTGACTTTTTCGCAACCGGCTTCGTAATTGGACTCAAACTCTTCCATTACTATTGTTTTCAACACATTTGAAGTGTTGGAACAAGATTCGTGACAGTCGAAACAAGTTAGCTCCATCCGTGCGTCAACGTCTCAAATTGGACTCAGTTTGTGTGTTACGTTCCGAAGCTTATAACTTGTGAATTTTTCGCAACCACACCTCGTAATTGGACTCCAAATCTTCCATTACGATTGTTTCAACAGATTTTAAGTGTTGGAACATGATTTGGGACCGTCGAAACAAGTTAGCTCCATCCATGCGTCAACGTCTCAAATTGGACTCAGTATGTGTGTTATATTCCGAAGGCTATAACTTGTGACATTTTCGCAACCGGACCTCTTATTTTGGACTCAAACTCTTCCATTACTATTGTTACAACACATTTGATGTATTGGAACAAGATTCTTGACAGTCGAAACAAGTTAGCTCCATCCGTGCATCAACGTCTCAAATTGGACTCAGTTTGTGTGTTACATTCCGAAGCCTATAACTTGTGACTTTTTCGCAACTGGACCTCGTAATTGGACTCAAGCTCTTCCATTACTATTGTTTCAACACATTTGAAGTGTTGGAGCAAAATTCGGGACAGTCGAAAGAAGTTTGCTCCATCCGTTCGTCAATGTCTCTAATTGGACTCAGTTTGTGTGTTACATTCCGAAGCCAATAACTTGTGACGTTTTCGCAACCAGAGCTCGTAATTTGACTCAAACTCTTCCATTACAATTGTTTCAACAGATTTTAAGTGTTGGAACATGATTTGGGACCGTCGAAACAAGTTAGCTCTATCCGTGCGTCAACGTCTCAAATTGGACTCAGTTCGTTTGTTACATTCCGAAGCCTATAACTTAAGGGCTTTTAGCAATCGGACCATGTAATTGGACTCAAACTCTTCCATTACTATTGTTTCAACACATTTGATGTGTTGGAACAAGATTCTTGACAGTCGAAACAAGTTAGCTCACTCCGTGCATCAACGTCTCAAATTGGACTCAGTTTGTGTGTTACATTCCGAAGCCTATAACTTGTGACTTTTTCGCAATCGGACCTCGTAATTGGACTAAATCTCTTCCATTACCATTGTTTCAACACATTTGAATTGTTGGATCAAGAATCGTGACAGTCGAAACAAGTTAGCTCCATCCGTGCGTCAACGTCTCAAATTGGACTCAGTTTGTGTGTTACGTTCCGAAGCTTATAACTTGTGAATTTTTCGCAACCAGACCTCGTAATTGGACTCCAACTCTTCCATTACTATTGTTTCAACAGATTTTAAGTGTTGGAACATGATTTGGGACCGTCGAAGCAAGTTAGCTCCATCCATGCGTCAACGTCTCAAATTGGACTCAGTTTGTGTGTTATATTCCGAACGCTATAACTTGTGACATTTTCGCAACCGGACCTCTTATTTTGGACTCAAACTCTTCCATTACTATTGTTTCAACACATTTGATTTGTTGGAACAAGATTCTTGACAGTCGAAACAAGTTAGCTCCATCTGTGCGTAAACGTCTCAAATTGGACTCAGTTTGTGTGTTACATTCCGCAGCCTATAACTTGTGACTTTTTCGCAACCGGACCTCGTAATTGGACTCAAACTCTTCCATTACTATTGTTTCAACACATTTGAAGTGTTGGAACAAGATTCGTGACAGTCGAAACAAGTTAGCTCCATCCGTGCGTCAACGTCTCAAATTGGAGTTAGTTTGTGTGTTACATTCCGAAGCCTATAACTTGTGACTTTTTCGCAACCGGACCTCGTAATTGGAATCAAACTCTTTCAGTTTGTGTGTTACATTCCGAAGCCTATAACTTGTGACTTTCTCGCAACTGGACCTCGTAATTGGACTCAAACTCTTCTATTACTATTGTTTCAACAGATTTTAAGTGTTGAAACAAGATTTGGGACCGTCGAAACTAGTTAGCTCCATCTGTGCGTCAACGTCTCAAATTGGACTCAGTTTGTGTGTTACATTCCGAAGCCTATAACTTGTGACTTTTTCGCAACCGGACCTCGTAATTGGACTCAAACTCTTCCATTACTATTGTTTCAACACATTTGAAGTGTTGGAACAAGATTCGTGACAGTCGAAACAAGTTAGCTCCATCCGTGCGTCAACGTCGCAAATTGGACTCAGTTTGTGTGTTACGTTCCGAAGCCTATAACTTGTGACTTTTTCGCAACCGGACCTCGTAATTAGACTCGAATTCTTCCATTACTATTGTTTCAACACATTTGAAGTGTTGGAACAAGATTCGGGACAGTCGAAACAAGTTAGCTCCATCCGTCCGTAAACGTCTCAAATTGGACTCAGTTGGTGTGTTACATTCCGAAGCCTATAACTTGTGACTTTTTCGCAACCAGACCTCTTAATTGGACTCAAACTCTTCCATTACTATTGTTTGAACACATTTGCAGTATTGGGACAAGATTCGTGATAGTCGAAAGAAGTTTGCTCCATCCGTGCGTCAACGTCTCGAATTGGACTCAGTTTGTTTATTACATTCCGAAGCCTATAACTTGTGACTTTTTCGCAACCGGACCTCGTGATTGGACTCAAACTCTTCCATTACTATTGTTTCAACACATTTGAAGTGTTGGAACAAGATTCGTGACAGTCGAAACAAGTTAGCTCCATCCGTGCGTCAACGTCTCAAATTGGACTCAGTTTGTGTGTTACATTCCGAAGCGTATAACTTGTGACTTTTTCGCAACCGGACCTTGTAATTAGACTCGAATTCTTCCATTACTATTGTTTCAACACATTTGAAGTGTTGGAACAAGATTCGGGACAGTCGAAACAAGTTAGCTCCATCCGTGCGTCAACGTCTCAAATTGGAGTCAGTTTGTGTGTTACATTCCGAAGCCTATAACTTGTGACTTTTTCGCAACCAGACCTCGTAATTGGAATCAAACTCTTCCATTACTATTGTTTCAACAGATTTAAAGTGTTGGAACAAGATTTGGGACCGTCGAAACTAGTTAGCTCCATCCGTGCGTCAACGTCTCAAATTGGACTCAGTTTGTGTGTTACATTCCGAAGCCTATAACTTGTGACTTTTTCGCAATCGGACCTCGTAATTGGACTCAAACTCTTCCATTACTATTGTTTTTTTTTTGGATATTAAGCTTGGGGTTAGGCAGACCCCTACCTGACCTTAAAGAGAATCAAGTTCTGAAATACAAACGACCAGATGCATCTTCTGAGAGGATGACATCAAGTTCTAAAGGAAAAGAAGATGGAAGTAAAAAGTTACATCCAAAATTAAGAACTAACGAGGCTAGAAGGTCCGCAGCTCTGTTGACCTCTCTATAAACATGGCATATCTCAAAGGATTCAAATCTGGATCGGTTCTGATTGATAGACCAAACAAGCTTACGTGATCTCCAAGGAATAGGTAAAGTCCCTCGAACAATATCTACTGCTTGGGCAGAATCCGATGCAACTAGGATCGAATCAATACCATGGGAAAGAGCTAATTGAATGCCAATGGAGATAGCTTGAAGTTCGTGGAAGATGATAGACTCTTTCGGATAGCCACCCGCAAATGCTATAATGGCATTGCCATTACATTCTCTCAAAATGCCGCCATAACCAGCTGAATGGTCTCTCATAGACCCATCGGTGTTGAGAAGATAAGTGTTTGGAAGAGGAGGAATCCATTTGCAAGTAATAGGTGGAATGTGGTGAAAAATAACCGGGATTCGCCATGATTCAAAAAATGCTCTACTGCGTGGAGAATCTTCGATCTTAAATTCTTTAGAACCAATTCTAGTTCTAGTGACCTCTACAATCTGATGCAAAATCACTTCTTTAGGTAGAAAGGTGTTTCTGAAAGTACGCATGTTCCGTTCCTTCCAAATCATATAAATAGTAGCATTGAACGCTACTTTAAGAACTTGTGAAATCAAGTCCGAACCGGTGAAGTTGCTGAGAATCCATTGTGCTTCAAGATCAGAAGAAGCCACAACTCTATTGAAGCGAGAAAGCAGCAACACTTGAGACCATATGTATTGCGTATATGGGCAATCAAAGTAAAGATGTTTGACGCTTTCTTCTGTGACCCAGCAGAAAAAGCATTTGAAGTTGTCAACCACATGCCTTACTTGGGGTTTATCTTTGGTGAGAAGGCCACCTGTTATAGCAAGCCAAGAAACAAAGCAATGTCTTGGGATAGAGAGGCTGGTCCACACAATATTGCACCAGTCGACCTTATCTCCTCTAAGACGAATCGCTTCATAAGCTGAGTCAAGAGTGAATTGGCCCGACGAAGAAGGTTTCCAGATAATATCATCCTTAAGCATAAGGGGCTCAATATCAACTTTAGCAAGATTACTCCAAATAAGATCTAGTTCTTGAGTATGTGCTTGGGGCCTAGTCCAAACTCCATCATTAATAAGACTAGAAACCTTATCAAGGAGTCGAAGTCGAGTGTCAAACTGTTGGTTACGATAGAACACATCTATCAATATACCTTGGGGGTGCCATGGATCGTGCCAAAGGGATGTATTTTGGCCATCCCCTATAAGATGTAAAATCAATAACTTGGCAGCTTGGCGAGATGCAAGAACCTTTCTCCAAATCCACGAGCAGTCTTGGGGAATAGCCATAGTCCAGAATTGCTGATTTCGGACAAGATTAGCTTTAGACCATGCAACCCAAAGGTTATCTTGATTTGCAGCTATAGCAAAGGTATGACGGAGAATGGCTGCCTTGTTCCAATTTTCCAAACTTCGCAACCCAAGGCCGCCTTCTGATTTAGGACAGCAAATCTTGTTCCAAGCAACTGCGTAGGATTTCCTTAGAAGATCCGGGCCGCTCCAAAGGAATTTAGAACATAAGCTTTCAATTTTCCTTAAAATAAATTTCGGCATAAGGAAACAAAAACTCCAATAGAGTTGAATGCTATGAAGCACTGACTTGATCAATTCCAGCCGACCGGCATAGGAGAGAAGTTTGCCCTTCCATGCTTGAATCCGGGCCAATAATCTATCAAGTAGAGGTTGACAATCAGCTGCCGATAATCTTGATGAGATCAAAGGTAATCCCAAATACCGAATAGGGATAGTCCCTTCTTGGAAGCCAAGAATTTCCAAAATTTCCTCCTTTGTTGCAGCCTCTAACCCAGAACTGAAGAAGGAACTCTTAGTTCGATTAGCTTCCAAGCCCGTGATATCTTTGAAAAGAATGAGAATGTCATTGAGGGTGGCTGCAGATTGAACATCACCCCCAAAGAATACCATAAGATCATCGGCGAAGCAGAGATGAGTTATGGTAGGGGATCGACATTTGGGGTGCAAAGTGAAAAGTCCATCACGAGCTTGCTGTTGGATAAGAACATTGAAGATACCCATCGCTAGAACGAATATGTAGGGAGACAAAGGGTCACCTTGCCTAATTCCCTTGCGGCCTTCAAAGTATCCCTCCGGGCTACCATTGATAAGAATAGAGAATTTGACCGTAGTAAGGCAGATGCGGATCCAATCAATATAATCCAGGTGGAAATTCAGCTTGATAAGGAGAGCTATAATGAAATCCCATCGAAGATTATCGAAAGCCTTCTTGAGATCGATCTTAACTGTGCAACGAGGAGGAAGGTTGTTCCTGTGGTAATTTCTGAAGAGTTCATGGCATATTTGAATGTTGTCGCTGATATTCCGACCTTGGACAAAGGCGGATTGATATGGCTCGACCAAAAAAGGTAGATGAGGCTTCAATCTATTAGCCAAAATTTTCGAGATACATTTGTATATAATGTTACAGCAGGAGATAGGGCGAAAATCTGTAACGGAGGTAGGATTACTCACCTTTGGGATAAGGGATAGAAAAGTAGAGTTGACTCCACAAGGTAGCTTATGCGATCGGAAAAATTTTTTTATAGCTTTGATGAAGTCCACTTTGATAATATGCCAAGTTCTTTTGAAGAAGCAAGCATTGAAGCCGTCTGGCCCCGGAGCCTTAAAATCATTCATGCTAAAAAGCACTTTCTGGATCTCCTCCTCAGAAATCTCAACAGCCATCTCATTCTTGTGAGTGTCATCAAGTATTCTTTCCAACGAGAGGGAAGCAATGATGTCGCTATTGTAATTATCCTCCACCGAGCCAAGCTGGTCATGAAAATATCTTAGAATTTCAACTTTGATGTCATTAGCTTCCGTGAGCTTATGATTGTTCTGATCATATAGACTGAGAATAGCATTTCTGGATCTTCTTGCTTTGAGGGAGCTATGGAAAAAAGAGGAATTACTGTCCCCAAGTGACAGCCAATTAACTCTAGATTTTTGCTTAATGTGGGCTTCTTCAAAAGCTGAAAGAGTGGAATAACGTTTAAGAAGGCTGGCTTCTTGTAAACTGAAGGTTTCATCACCGGGATGCATTTGGATGAGCTTTTGGATGTCATCAAGATCAGATTTGGCAGAACAAACCTGGTTACTCAAATTATTGAAGGTGCTGCGGTTCCAATCTTTGAGCTTAGCTTTAAGAAGCTTGAGTTTTTGGGTTAATCGAAACATGGGATTCCCGAGAATAGAAACTTTCCAAACTTCTTCAACAATAGGCAAAAAATGAGGGTGATCAACCCAAAAGTTAAAAAACTTGAAGGGTTTAATGCCGTGTAAGTTTTTTTGACACCAACTCAACAGCACAGGGCAGTGGTCGGAGATGCCAGGAGGGAAAAACTCAGCTTGAGAATCGTTGAATGAGTTAACCCAGAGATGGTTAACAAGGACCCGATCAAGCTTGCAGAAAATTTGATTGCTCCCATGGCTCTTGTTACTCCAAGTATATTTCATGCCAATGTGCTTCAAATCTTCGAGGCCGGTGTCATTCAAGCATTCTTTGAATTCTCTGAGCGAGCTGAGTTTGGCTGGGCTACCCCCAATTTTCTCGTCAGCAAATCGTATAGTGTTGAAATCTCCCATAACAGTCCAAGGGCAACTGATGCTACCAGCAAGTGAAGACAAGAAATGCCATAACTCTCGACGAACTTCCAGCTTGTTATCTGCATAAACAACTGTAAGAAAAAATTGTTTATTACCAACAATTTCATTGACAGAGCAATGAATGGCCTGGTGATTCTTATGCAGGAGTTGGATATCTACAACCGCTGGATCCCATAGTATCCAAACACGACCATGGGTAGAGTTATCATAGTTCTCAAGGAGACGCCAACCAGGACAGATCCACGCCTGAATTTTGCTGCTATGGATGCTTCGCACTTTAGTTTCAATTAGCCCAATGATAGAAAGATGCTTGAGTTGGATAAGACTCTTAACTTCTCTCTGTTTATTGGAGTCATTCAGACCCCTGATGTTCCAAACAACAATGTTATTCATTGGAGACAGCAGGAGGAAGATTACCTATCTGGGTACTCCCCTTGTCTAGACTGTCTGTGGAACGGTATAAAGAAGTGGTCATTTCCGCTATACCTTCGCGTAGCCTTGATACAGAATCAGAATTACAATTCTTTCGCTTGAGTATTGCCAATTCATTAGAGCTAAAATCAGATGGACCAGCTTTTCCTTTAGACAGTGATTCGTCATTATCGTGGTCATTAAAATTCTTGTCTAGGATGCTGAATTTATTGCGAAGATGGAGGATCTCTGTAGGCTTTACCGTTGCTGGATCAGCACCCTGTTTCATTGAGTCACTGGGACAAATAGCAGGGGGGTTCAATGAGGTGGCTGGGGTAATCCATCCCTCCTCTGTACTAGGAGGCTGATGATAATCTCCATTGAGCTCGTCAGATTCTACCTCAGAACTGAGTTCTGCGGTCGGCTTTAGAACCCATTCTCGACGAACTCTTTTCTTAACTCCCGGACAGCCCTTGTCATTGTGACCCAATGAACAACACAAAGAACACTTCATAGGCTTCCAGGAGTATTCGACACGAACATCAACAGTGGGAAAACCTTCAATTTCGACTGGTATAGATTCAGGGAATGAGCTCGTCGCATCAACTTCAATGCAGACCCTAGCATATGAAAGTCTACTCCGATTAGCAGTAGCATTATCGAGGAAAATTGGTTTGCCCACTGCACTAGCGACATAGCTGATCCCAGTAGGAGTCCAAAGGATCTTTGGTAGAGCGATGAGATTGATCCAAATTGGCAGCGATAGAAAGTTGTTAAACAGAGAATCAACATTGGGTTGCCAAGGGCGAAGAACCAAAAGACGACCAGATATAAACCAAGGCCCGCGATCGAGGACATTTTCTCGATCCTCAGGATCAGAAAATTTCATATAAAGAAGGCCATTATCCTGCATTGAGAGATCTAGAGTGCCTTTGGGTTTCCATAACCTTTCAAGAGAATTCTTAATCCAAAAGAATGGAAGTTTCTTACCTACGATTCGGCCAACCAAGTAATCTTCCCAAATAGATCTGCCTTCGTCAAGAACTTCAATTGGACATCTGACCACAGATTTGCCATCGACAATACAAGGCTCATAAAACTGAAGTTCTGATTTCTTAGTACCAGACGGTTGTGCATGAGAAAACAAAGATTTCCAAGAAACAGGCGGGCAAGCAGGAGCTGGTAGACCCAAAGATTGGCCCAAAACAGGGAATTCCTCGATAAAAAGAGGGGCTAACGGCATCTCAGAAGAAGCTGACACCGTTGGAGTTCGAGCCGGTTGTGTAGACTTCAGCGGGGAGCCGGAGGAGCCAGGAGCAAGCCCCGGGGGGCCTGCCATAAGGAGAAAATCTACGATCTACAGCAAAGAAATACCGATCAAGGAAGACCTACCCTGAACAATCAAAGAATTGGAGAAGAAGAAGAAGCCGGATTGCAGCGAATAAGTGGAGAAAATTAAAAAACTAGAAGAAAAAAATTCAAGATCCAAACCAAACCCTAGGAGAGAGAAGAGAGCACTTCCTTCCCATTCTCAGTTTTTTTTTCGTCTTACTTCTCTTTAAACTTTCCATTACTATTGTTTCAACATATTTGAATTGTTGGAACAAGATTCGTGACAGTCGAAACAAGTTAGCTCCATCCGTGCGTCAACGTCTCAAATTGGACTCAGTTTGTGTGTTACGTTCCGAAGCCTATAACTTGTGACTTTTTCGCAACCGGACCTCGTAATTAGACTCGAATTCTTCCATTACTATTGTTTCAACACATTTGAAGTGTTGGAACAAGATTCGGGACAGTCGAAACAAGTTAGCTCCATCCGTGCGTCAACGTCTCAAATTGGACTCAGTTTGTGTGTTACATTCCGAAGCCTATAACTTGTTACTTTTTCGCAACCGGACCTCGTAATTAGACTCGAATTCTTCCATTTCTATTGTTTCAACACATTTGAAGTGTTGGAACTAGATTCGTGACAGTCGAAACAAGTTAGCTCCAGCCGTGCGTCAACATCTCAAATTGGACACAGTTTGTTTGTTACATTCCGAAGCCTATAACTTATGGGCTTTTAGCAATCGGACCATGTAATTGGACTCAAACTCTTCCATTACTATTGTTTCAACACAGTTGAATTGTTGGAACAAGATTCGTCACAGTCGAAACAAGTTAGCTTCATCCGTGTGTCAACGTCTCAAATCGGACTCAATTTTTGTGTTACATTCCGAAGCCTATAACTTGTGACTTTTTCGCAACCGGACCTCGTAATTGGACTCAAACTCTTCCATTACTATTGTTTCAACACATTTGCAGTGTTGGGACAAGATTCGTGACAGTCGAAAGAAGTTTGCTCCATCCGTGCGTCAACGTCTCAAATTGGACTCAGTTTGTTTATTACATTCCGAAGCCTATAACTTGTGACTTTTTCGCAACCAGACCTCGTAATTGAAATCAAACTCTTCCATTACTATTGTTTCAACAGATTTAAAGTGTTGGAACAAGATTTGGGACCGTCGAAACTAGTTAGCTCCATCCGTGCGTCAACGTCTCAAATTGGACTCTGTTTGTGTGTTACATTCCGAAGCCTATAACTTGCGACTTTTTCGCAACCAGACCTCATAATTGGACTCAAACTCTTTCATTACTATTGTTTGAACACATTTACAGTATTGGGACAAGATTCGTGACAGTCGAAAGAAGTTTGCTCCATCCGTGCGTCAACGTCTCTAATTGGACTCAGTTTGTGTATTACATTCCGAAGCCTATAACTTGTGACTTTTTCGCAACCGGACCTCGTGATTGCACTCAAACTCTTCCATTACTATTGTTTCAACACATTTGAAGTGTTGGAACAAGATTCGTGACAGTCGAAACAAGTTAGCTCCGTCCATGCGTCAACGTCTCAAATTGGACTCAGTTTGTGTGTTATATTCCGAAGGCTATAACTTGTGACATTTTCGCAACCGGACCTCTTATTTTGGACTCAAACTCTTCCATTACTATTGTTTCAACACATTTGAAGTGTTGGAACAAGATTCGTAACAGTCGAAACAAGTTAGCTCCATCCATGCGTCAACGTCTCAAATTGGACTCAGTTTGTGTGTTATATTCCGAAGGCTATAACTTGTGACATTTTCGCAACCGGACCTCATATTTTGGACTCAAACTCTTCCATTACTATTGTTTCAACACATTTGAAGTGTTGGAACAAGATTCGTGACAGTCGAAACAAGTTAGCTCCATCCGTGCGTCAACGTCTCAAATTGGACTCAGTTTGTGTGTTACGTTCCAAAGCCTATAACTTGTGACTTTTTCGCAATCGAACCTCGTAATTCGACTCGAATTCTTCCATTACTATTGTTTCAACACATTAAAAGTGTTGGAACAAGATTCGGGATAGTCGAAATAAGTTAGCTCCATCCGTGCGTCAATGTCTTTAATTGGACTCAGTTTGTGTGTTACATTCCGAAGCCTATAACTTGTGACTTTTTCGCAACCGGACCTCGTAATTGGACTCAAACTCTTCCATTACTATTGTTTCAACAGATTTTAAGTGTTGGAACAAGATTGGGGACCGTCGAAACTAGTTAGCTCCATCTGTGCGTCAACGTCTCAAATTGGACTCAGTTTGTGTGTTACATTCCGAAGCCTATAACTTGTGACTTTTTCGCAACCGGACCTCGTAATTGGACTCAAACTCTTCCATTACTATTGTTTCAACACATTTGAAGTGTTGGAACAAGATTCGTGACAGTCGAAACAAGTTAGCTCCATCCGTGCGTCAACGGCTCAAATTGGACTCAGTTTGTGTGTTACGTTCCGAAGCCTATAACTTGTGACTTTTTCGCAACCGGACCTCGTATTTAGACTCGAATTCTTCCATTACTATTGTTTCAACACATTTGAAGTGTTGGAACAAGATTAGGGACAGTCGAAACAAGTTAGCTCCATCCGTGCGTCAACGTCTCAAATTGGACTCAGTTTGTGTGTTACATTCCGAAGCCTATAACTTGTGACTTTTCCACAACCGGACCTCGTAATTGGACTCAAACTCTTCAATTACTATTGTTTCAACACATTTGAAGTGTTGGAACAAGATTCGGGACAGTCGAAAGAAGTTTGCCCCATCCGTTCGTCAATGTCTCTAATTGGACTCAGTTTGTGTGTTACATTCCAAAGCCTATAACTTGTGACGTTTTCGCAACCAGACCTCGTAATTTGACTCAAACTCTTCCATTTCTATTGTTTCAACACATTTGAAGTGTTGGAACTAGATTCGTGACAGTCGAAACAAGTTAGCTCCATCCGTGCGTCAACGTCTCAAATTGGACTCAGTTTGTTTGTTACATTCCGAAGCCTATAACTTATGGGCTTTTAGCAATCGGACCATGTAATTGGACTCAAACTCTTCCATTACTATTGTTTCAACACAGTTGAATTGTTGGAACAAGATTCGTGACAGTCGAAACAAGTTATCTCCATCCGTGCGTCAACGTCTCAAATTAGATACAGTTTTTGTGTTTCATTCCGAAGCCTATAACTTGTGACTTTTTCGCAACCAGACCTCGTAATTGGAATCAAACACTTTCATTACTATTGTTTCAACAGATTTAAAGTGTTGGGACAAGATTTGGGACCGCCGAAACTAGGTAGCTCCATCCGTGCGTCAACGTCTCAAATTGGACTCAATTTGTGTGTTACGTTCCGAAGCAAAGAACTTGTGACTTTTTCACAACCGGACCTCGTAATTTGACTCGAATTCTTCCATTACTATTGTTTCAACACATTTGAAGTGTTGGAACAAGATTCGGGACAGTCGAAACAAGTTAGCTCCATCCGTGCATCAACGTCTGAAATTGGAGTCAGTTTGTGTGTTACATTCCAAAGCCTATAACTTGTGACTTTTTCGCAACCAGACCTCGTAATTGGAATCAAACACTTTCATTACTATTGTTTCAACAGATTTAAAGTGTTGGAACAAGATTTGGGACCGCCGAAACTAGTTAGCTCCATCCGTGCGTCAACGTCTCAAATTGGACTCAGTTTGTGTGTTACATTCCGAAGCCTATAACTTGTGACTTTTTCGCAACCAGACCTCGTAATTGGACTCAAACTCTTCCATTACTATTGTTTGAACACATTTGCAGTATTGGGACAAGATTCGTGACAGTCGAAAGAAGTTTGCTCCATCCGTGCGTCAACGTCTCGAATTGGACTCAATTTGTGTATTATATTCCGAAGCCTATAACTTGTGACTTTTTCGCAACCGGACCTCGTGATTGGACTCAAACTCTTCCATTACTATTGTTTCAACACATTTGAAGTGTTGGAACAACATTCGTGATAGTCGAAACAAGTTAGCTCCATCCGTGCGTCAACGTCTCAAATTGGACTCAGTTTGTGTGTTACGTTCCGAAGCCTATAACTTGTGACTTTTTCGCAACCGGACCTCGTAATTAGACTCGAATTCTTCCATTAGTATTGTTTCAACACATTTGAAGTGGTGGAACAAGATTCGGGACAGTCGAAACAAGTTAGCTCCATCCGTGCGTCAACGTCTCAAATTGGACTCAATTTGTGTGTTACGTTCCGAAGCCAATAACTTGTGACTTTTTCGCAACCGGACCTCGTAATTAGACTCGAATTCTTCCATTACTATTGTTTCAACACATTTGAAGTGTTGGAACAAGATTCGGGACAGTCGAAACAAGTTAGCTCCATCCGTGCGTCAACGTCTGAAATTGGAGTCAGTTTGTGTGTTACATTCCAAAGCCTATAACTTGTGACTTTTTCGCAACCGGACCTCGTAATTGGACTCAAACTGTTCCATTACTATTGTTTCAACACTTTTGAAATGTTGGAACTAGATTCGGGACAGTCGAAACAAGTTAGCTCCATCCGTGCGTCAACGTCTGAAATTGGAGTCAGTTTGTGTGTTACATTCCGAAGCCTATAACTTGTGACTTTTTCGCAACCAGACCTCGTAATTGGAATCAAACACTTTCATTACTATTGTTTCAACAGATTTAAAGTGTTGGAACAAGATTTGGGACCGCCGAAACTAGGTAGCTCCATCCGTGCGTCAACGTCTCAAATTGGACTCAATTTGTGTGTTACGTTCCGAAGCAATGAACTTGTGACTTTTTCGCAACCGGACCTCGTAATTTGACTCGAATTCTTCCATTACTATTGTTTCAACACATTTGAAGTGTTGGAACAAGATTCGGGACAGTCGAAACAAGTTAGCTCCATCCGTGCGTCAACGTCTGAAATTGGAGTCAGTTTGTGTGTTACATTCCAAAGCCTATAACTTGTGACTTTTTCGCAACCAGACCTCGTAATTGGAATCAAACACTTTCATTACTATTGTTTCAACAGATTTAAAGTGTTGGAACAAGATTTGGGACCGCCGAAACTAGTTAGCTCCATCCGTGCGTCAACGTCTCAAATTGGACTCAGTTTGTGTGTTACATTCCGAAGCCTATAACTTGTGACTTTTTCGCAACCAGACCTCGTAATTGGACTCAAACTCTTCCATTACTATTGTTTGAACACATTTGCAGTATTGGGACAAGATTCGTGACAGTCGAAAGAAGTTTGCTCCATCCGTGCGTCAACGTCTCGAATTGGACTCAATTTGTGTATTACATTCCGAAGCCTATAACTTGTGACTTTTTCGCAACCGGACCTCGTGATTGGACTCAAACTCTTCCATTACTATTGTTTCAACACATTTGAAGTGTTGGAACAAGATTCGTGATAGTCGAAACAAGTTAGCTCCATCCGTGCGTCAACGTCTCAAATTGGACTCAGTTTGTGTGTTACGTTCCGAAGCCTATAACTTGTGACTTTTTCGCAACCGGACCTCGTAATTAGACTCGAATTCTTCCATTAGTATTGTTTCAACACATTTGAAGTGGTGGAACAAGATTCGGGACAGTCGAAACAAGTTAGCTCCATCCGTGCGTCAACGTCTCAAATTGGACTCAATTTGTGTGTTACGTTCCGAAGCCAATAACTTGTGACTTTTTCGCAACCGGACCTCGTAATTAGACTCGAATTCTTCCATTACTATTGTTTCAACACATTTGAAGTGTTGGAACAAGATTCGGGACAGTCGAAACAAGTTAGCTCCATCCGTGCGTCAACGTCTGAAATTGGAGTCAGTTTGTGTGTTACATTCCAAAGCCTATAACTTGTGACTTTTTCGCAACCGGACCTCGTAATTGGACTCAAACTGTTCCATTACTATTGTTTCAACACTTTTGAAATGTTGGAACTAGATTCGGGACAGTCGAAACAAGTTAGCTCCATCCGTGCGTCAACGTCTGAAATTGGAGTCAGTTTGTGTGTTACATTCCGAAGCCTATAACTTGTGACTTTTTCGCAACCAGACCTCGTAATTGGAATCAAACACTTTCATTACTATTGTTTCAACAGATTTAAAGTGTTGGAACAAGATTTGGGACCGCCGAAACTAGGTAGCTCCATCCGTGCGTCAACGTCTCAAATTGGACTCAATTTGTGTGTTACGTTCCGAAGCAATGAACTTGTGACTTTTTCGCAACCGGACCTCGTAATTTGACTCGAATTCTTCCATTACTATTGTTTCAACACATTTGAAGTGTTGGAACAAGATTCGGGACAGTCGAAACAAGTTAGCTCCATCCGTGCGTCAACGTCTGAAATTGGAGTCAGTTTGTGTGTTACATTCCAAAGCCTATAACTTGTGACTTTTTCGCAACCAGACCTCGTAATTGGAATCAAACACTTTCATTACTATTGTTTCAACAGATTTAAAGTGTTGGAACAAGATTTGGGACCGCCGAAACTAGTTAGCTCCATCCGTGCGTCAACGTCTCAAATTGGACTCAGTTTGTGTGTTACATTCCGAAGCCTATAACTTGTGACTTTTTCGCAACCAGACCTCGTAATTGGACTCAAACTCTTCCATTACTATTGTTTGAACACATTTGCAGTATTGGGACAAGATTCGTGACAGTCGAAAGAAGTTTGCTCCATCCGTGCGTCAACGTCTCGAATTGGACTCAATTTGTGTATTACATTCCGAAGCCTATAACTTGTGACTTTTTCGCAACCGGACCTCGTGATTGGACTCAAACTCTTCCATTACTATTGTTTCAACACATTTGAAGTGTTGGAACAAGATTCGTGATAGTCGAAACAAGTTAGCTCCATCCGTGCGTCAACGTCTCAAATTGGACTCAGTTTGTGTGTTACGTTCCGAAGCCTATAACTTGTGACTTTTTCGCAACCGGACCTCGTAATTAGACTCGAATTCTTCCATTAGTATTGTTTCAACACATTTGAAGTGGTGGAACAAGATTCGGGACAGTCGAAACAAGTTAGCTCCATCCGTGCGTCAACGTCTCAAATTGGACTCAATTTGTGTGTTACGTTCCGAAGCCAATAACTTGTGACTTTTTCGCAACCGGACCTCGTAATTAGACTCGAATTCTTCCATTACTATTGTTTCAACACATTTGAAGTGTTGGAACAAGATTCGGGACAGTCGAAACAAGTTAGCTCCATCCGTGCGTCAACGTCTGAAATTGGAGTCAGTTTGTGTGTTACATTCCAAAGCCTATAACTTGTGACTTTTTCGCAACCGGACCTCGTAATTGGACTCAAACTCTTCCATTACTATTGTTTCAACACTTTTGAAATGTTGGAACTAGATTCGTGACAGTCGAAACTAGTTAGCTCCATCCGTGCGTCAACGTCTCAAATTGGACTCAGTTTGTGTGTTACATTCCGAAGCCTATAACTTGTGACTTTTTCGCAACCGGACCTTGTAATTAGACTCGAATTCTTTCATTACTATTGTTTCAACACATTTGAAGTGTTGGAACAAGATTCGGGACAGTCGAAACAAGTTAGCTCCATCCGTGCGTCAACGTCTCAAATTTGAGTCAGTTTGTGTGTTACATTCCGAAGCCTATAACTTCTGACTTTTTCGCAACCAGACCTCGTAATTGGAATCAAACTCTTCCATTACTATTGTTTCAACTGATTTAAAGTGTTGGAACAAGATTTGGGACCGTCGAAACTAGTTAGCTCCATCCGTGCGTCAACGTCTCAAATTGGACACAGTTTGTGTGTTACAATCCGAAGCCTATAACTTGTGACTTTTTCGCAACCAGACCTCTTAATTAGACTCAAACTCTTCCATTACTATTGTTTGAACACATTTGCAGTATTGGGACAAGATTCGTGACAGTCGAAAGAAGTTTGCTCCATCCGTGCGTCAACGTCTCGAATTGGACTCAGTTTGTGTATTACATTCCGAAGCCTATAACTTGTGACTTTTTCGCAACCGGACCTCGTGATTGGACTCAAACTCTTCCATTACTATTGTTTCAACACATTTGAAGTGTTGGAACAAGATTCGTGACAGTCGAAACAAGTTAGCTCCATCCGTGCGTCAACGTCTCAAATTGGACTCAGTTTGTGTGTTACATTCCGAAGCCTATAACTTGTGACTTTTTCGCAACCGGACCTTGTAATTAGACTCGAATTCTTCCATTACTATTGTTTCAACACTTTTGAAGTGTTGGAACAAGATTCGGGACAGTCGAAACAAGTTAGCTCCATCCGTGCGTCAACGTCTCAAATTGGACTCAGTTTGTGTGTTACGTTCCGAAGCCTATAACTTGTGACTTTTTCGCAACCGGACCTCGTAATTAGACTCGAATTCTTCCATTACTATTGTTTCAACACATTTGAAGTGTTGGAACAAGATTCGGGACAGTCGAAACAAGTTAGCTCCATCCGTGCGTCAACGTCTCAAATTGGAGTCAGTTTGTGTGTTACATTCCGAAGCCTATAACTTGTGACTTTTTCGCAACCAGACCTCGTAATTGGAATCAAACACTTTCATTACTATTGTTTCAACAGATTTAAAGTGCTGGAAAAAGATTTGGGACCGCCGAAACTAGGTAGCTCCATCCGTGCGTCAACGTCTCAAATTGGACTCAATTTGTGTGTTACGTTCCGAAGCAAAGAACTTGTGACTTTTTCGCAACCGGACCTCGTAATTAGACTCGAATTCTTCCATTACTATTGTTTCAACACATTTGAAGTGTTGGAACAAGATTCGGGACAGTCGAAACAAGTTAGCTCCATCCGTGCGTCAACGTCTGAAATTGGAGTCAGTTTGTGTGTTACATTCCAAAGCCTATAACTTGTGACTTTTTCGCAACCAGACCTCGTAATTGGAATCAAACACTTTCATTACTATTGTTTCAACAGATTTAAAGTGTTGGAACAAGATTTGGGACCGCCGAAACTAATTAGCTCCATCCGTGCGTCAACGTCTCAAATTGGACTCAGTTTGTGTGTTACATTCCGAAGCCTATAACTTGTGACTTTTTCGCAACCAGACCTCGTAATTGGACTCAAACTCTTCCATTACTATTGTTTGAACACATTTGCAGTATTGGGACAAGATTCGTGACAGTCGAAAGAAGTTTGCTCCATCCGTGCGTCAACGTCTCGAATTGGACTCAGTTTGTGTATTACATTCCGAAGCCTATAACTTGTGACTTTTTCGCAACCGGACCTCGTGATTGGACTCAAACTCTTCCATTACTATTGTTTCAACACATTTGAAGTGTTGGAACAAGATTCGTGATAGTCGAAACAAGTTAGCTCCATCCGTGCGTCAACGTCTCAAATTGGACTCAGTTTGTGTGTTACGTTCCGAAGCCTATAACTTGTGACTTTTTCGCAACCGGACCTCGTAATTAGACTCGAATTCTTCCATTACTATTGTTTCCACACATTTGAAGTGTTGGAACAAGATTCGGGACAGTCGAAACAAGTTAGCTCCATCCGTGCGTCAATGTCTTTAATTGGACTCAGTTTGTGTGTTACATTCCGAAGCCTATAACTTGTGACTTTTTCGCAACCGGACCTCGTAATTAGACTCGAATTCTTCCATTACTATTGTTTCAACACATTTGAAGTGTTGGAACAAGATTCGGGACAGTCGAAACAAGTTAGCTCCATCCGTGCGTCAACGTCTGAAATTGGAGTCAGTTTGTGTGTTACATTCCAAAGCCTATAACTTGTGACTTTTTCGCAACCGGACCTCGTAATTGGACTCAAACTCTTCCATTACTATTGTTTCAACACTTTTGAAATGTTGGAACTAGATTCGTGACAGTCGAAACTAGTTAGCTCCATCCGTGCGTCAACGTCTCAAATTGGACTCAGTTTGTGTGTTACATTCCGAAGCCTATAACTTGTGACTTTTTCGCAACCGGACCTTGTAATTAGACTCGAATTCTTTCATTACTATTGTTTCAACACATTTGAAGTGTTGGAACAAGATTCGGGACAGTCGAAACAAGTTAGCTCCATCCGTGCGTCAACGTCTCAAATTTGAGTCAGTTTGTGTGTTACATTCCGAAGCCTATAACTTGTGACTTTTTCGCAACCAGACCTCGTAATTGGAATCAAACTCTTCCATTACTATTGTTTCAACAGATTTAAAGTGTTGGAACAAGATTTGGGACCGTCGAAACTAGTTAGCTCCATCCGTGCGTCAACGTCTCAAATTGGACTCAGTTTGTGTGTTACAATCCGAAGCCTATAACTTGTGGCTTTTTCGCAACCAGACCTCTTAATTGGACTCAAACTCTTCCATTACTATTGTTTGAACACATTTGCAGTATTGGGACAAGATTCGTGACAGTCGAAAGAAGTTTGCTCCATCCGTGCGTCAACGTCTCAAATTGGACTCAGTTTGTGTATTACATTCCGAAGCCTATAACTTGTGACTTTTTCGCAACCGGACCTCGTGATTGGACTCAAACTCTTCCATTACTATTGTTTCAACACATTTGAAGTGTTGGAACAAGATTCGTGACAGTCTAAACAAGTTAGCTCCATCCGTGCGTCAACGTCTCAAATTGGACTCAGTTTGTGTGTTACATTCCGAAGCCTATAACTTGTGACTTTTTCGCAACCGGACCTTGTAATTAGACTCGAATTCTTCCATTACTATTGTTTCAACACTTTTGAAGTGTTGGAACAAGATTCGGGATAGTCGAAACAAGTTAGCTCCATCCGTGCGTCAACGTCTCAAATTGGACTCAGTTTGTGTGTTACGTTCCGAAGCCTATAACTTGTGACTTTTTCGCAACCGGACCTCGTAATTAGACTCGAATTCTTCCATTACTATTGTTTCAACACATTTGAAGTGTTGGAACAAGATTCGGGACAGTCGAAACAAGTTAGCTCCATCCGTGCGTCAACGTCTCAAATTGGAGTCAGTTTGTGTGTTACATTCCGAAGCCTATAACTTGTTACTTTTTCGCAACCGGACCTCGTAATTAGACTCGAATTCTTCCATTTCTATTGTTTCAACACATTTGAAGTGTTGGAACTAGATTCGTGACAGTCGAAACAAGTTAGCTCCAGCCGTGCGTCAACGTCTCAAATTGGACTCAGTTTGTTTGTTACATTCCGAAGCCTATAACTTATGGGCTTTTAGCAATCGGACCATGTAATTGGACTCAAACTCTTCCATTACTATTGTTTCAACACAGTTGAATTGTTGGAACAAGATTCGTCACAGTCGAAACAAGTTAGCTTCATCCGTGCGTCAACGTCTCAAATTGGACTCAATTTTTGTGTTACATTCCGAAGCCTATAACTTGTGACTTTTTCGCAACCGGACCTCGTAATTGGACTCAAACTCTTCCATTACTATTGTTTCAACACTTTTGAAATGTTGGAACTAGATTCGTGACAGTCGAAACTAGTTAGCTCCATCCGTGCGTCAACGTCTCAAATTGGACTCAGTTTGTGTGTTACATTCCGAAGCCTATAACTTGTGACTTTTTCGCAACCGGACCTTGTAATTAGACTCGAATTCTTTCATTACTATTGTTTCAACACATTTGAAGTGTTGGAACAAGATTCGGGACAGTCGAAATAAGTTAGCTCCATCCGTGCGTCAACGTCTCGAATTGGACTCAGTTTGTGTATTACATTCCGAAGCCTATAACTTGTGACTTTTTCGCAACCGGACCTCCTGATTGGACTCAAACTCTTCCATTACTATTGTTTCAACACATTTGAAGTGTTGGAACAAGATTCGTGATAGTCGAAACAAGTTAGCTCCATCCGTGCGTCAACGTCTCAAATTGGACTCAGTTTGTGTGTTACGTTCCGAAGCCTATAACTTGTGACTTTTTCGCAACCGGACCTCGTAATTAGACTCGAATTCTTCCATTACTATTGTTTCCACACATTTGAAGTGTTGGAACAAGATTCGTGACAGTCGAAACAAGTTAGCTCCATCCGTGCGTCAATGTCTTTAATTGGACTCAGTTTGTGTGTTACATTCCGAAGCCTATAACTTGTGACTTTTTCGCAACCGGACCTCGTAATTAGACTCGAATTCTTCAATTACTATTGTTTCAACACATTTGAAGTGTTGGAACAAGATTCGGGACAGTCGAAACAAGTTAGCTCCATCCGTGCGTCAACGTCTGAAATTGGAGTCAGTTTGTGTGTTACATTCCAAAGCCTATAACTTGTGACTTTTTCGCAACCGGACCTCGTAATTGGACTCAAACTCTTCCATTACTATTGTTTCAACACTTTTGAAATGTTGGAACTAGATTCGTGACAGTCGAAACTAGTTAGCTCCATCCGTGCGTCAACGTCTCAAATTGGACTCAGTTTGTGTGTTACATTCCGAAGCCTATAACTTGTGACTTTTTCGCAACCGGACCTTGTAATTAGACTCGAATTCTTCCATTACTATTGTTTCAACACTTTTGAAGTGTTGGAACAAGATTCGGGATAGTCGAAACAAGTTAGCTCCATCCGTGCGTCAACGTCTCAAATTGGACTCAGTTTGTGTGTTACGTTCCGAAGCCTATAACTTGTGACTTTTTCGCAACCGGACCTCGTAATTAGACTCGAATTCTTCCATTACTATTGTTTCAACACATTTGAAGTGTTGGAACAAGATTCGGGACAGTCGAAACAAGTTAGCTCCATCCGTGCGTCAACGTCTCAAATTGGAGTCAGTTTGTGTGTTACATTCCGAAGCCTATAACTTGTTACTTTTTCGCAACCGGACCTCGTAATTAGACTCGAATTCTTCCATTTCTATTGTTTCAACACATTTGAAGTGTTGGAACTAGATTCGTGACAGTCGAAACAAGTTAGCTCCAGCCGTGCGTCAAAGTCTCAAATTGGACTCAGTTTGTTTGTTACATTCCGAAGCCTATAACTTATGGGCTTTTAGCAATCGGACCATGTAATTGGACTCAAACTCTTCCATTACTATTGTTTCAACACAGTTGAATTGTTGGAACAAGATTCGTCACAGTCGAAACAAGTTAGCTTCATCCGTGCGTCAACGTCTCAAATTGGACTCAATTTTTGTGTTACATTCCGAAGCCTATAACTTGTGACTTTTTCGCAACCGGACCTCGTAATTGGACTCAAACTCTTCCATTACTATTGTTTCAACACATTTGTAGTGTTGGGACAAGATTCGTGACAGTCGAAAGAAGTTTGCTCCATCCGTGCGTCAACGTCTCAAATTGGACTCAGTTTGTTTATTACATTCCGAAGCCTATAACTTGTGACTTTTTCGCAACCAGACCTCGTAATTGAAATCAAACTCTTCCATTACTATTGTTTCAACAGATTTAAAGTGTTGGAACAAGATTTGGGACCGTCGAAACTAGTTAGCTCCATCCGTGCGTCAACGTCTCAAATTGGACTCTGTTTGTGTGTTACATTCCGAAGCCTATAACTTGCGACTTTTTCGCAACCAGACCTCGTAATTGGACTCAAACTCTTTCATTACTATTGTTTGAACACATTTACAGTATTGGGACAAGATTCGTGACAGTCGAAAGAAGTTTGCTCCATCCGTGCGTCAACGTCTCTAATTGGACTCAGTTTGTGTATTACATTCCGAAGCCCATAACTTGTGACTTTTTCGCAACCGGACCTCGTGATTGGACTCAAACTCTTCCATTACTATTGTTTCAACACATTTGAAGTGTTGGAACAAGATTCGTGACAGTCGAAACAAGTTAGCTCCATCCCTGCGTCAACGTCTCAAATTGGACTCAGTTTGTGTGTTATATTCCGAAGGCTATAACTTGTGACATTTTCGCAACCGGACCTCATATTTTGGACTCAAACTCTTCCATTACTATTGTTTCAACACATTTGAAGTGTTGGAACAAGATTCGTAACAGTCGAAACAAGTTAGCTCCATCCATGCGTCAACGTCTCAAATTGGACTCAGTTTGTGTGTTATATTCCGAAGGCTATAACTTGTGACATTTTCGCAACCGGACCTCATATTTTGGACTCAAACTCTTCCATTACTATTGTTTCAACACATTTGAAGTGTTGGAACAAGATTCGTGACAGTCAAAACAAGTTAGCTCCATCCGTGCGTCAACGTCTCAAATTGGACTCAGTTTGTGTGTTACGTTCCAAAGCCTATAACTTGTGACTTTTTCGCAATCGAACCTCGTAATTAGACTCGAATTCTTCCATTACTATTGTTTCAACACATTAAAAGTGTTGGAACAAGATTCGGGACAGTCGAAATAAGTTAGCTCCATCCGTGCATCAATGTCTTTAATTGGACTCAGTTTGTGTGTTACATTCCGAAGCCTATAACTTGTGACTTTTTCGCAACCGGACCTCGTAATTAGACTCGAATTCTTCCATTACTATTGTTTCCACACATTTGAAGTGTTGGAACAAGATTCGGGACAGTCGAAACAAGTTAGCTCCATCCGTGCGTCAATGTCTTTAATTGGACTCAGTTTGTGTGTTACATTCCGAAGCCTATAACTTGTGACTTTTTCGCAACCGGACCTCGTAATTAGACTCGAATTCTTCTATTACTATTGTTTCAACACATTTGAAGTGTTGGAACAAGATTCGGGACAGTCGAAACAAGTTAGCTCCATCCGTGCGTCAACGTCTGAAATTGGAGTCAGTTTGTGTGTTACATTCCAAAGCCTATAACTTGTGACTTTTTCGCAACCGGACCTCGTAATTGGACTCAAACTCTTCCATTACTATTGTTTCAACACTTTTGAAATGTTGGAACTAGATTCGTGACAGTCGAAACTAGTTAGCTCCATCCGTGCGTCAACGTCTCAAATTGGACTCAGTTTGTGTGTTACATTCCGAAGCCTATAACTTGTGACTTTTTCGCAACCGGACCTTGTAATTAGACTCGAATTCTTTCATTACTATTGTTTCAACACATTTGAAGTGTTGGAACAAGATTCGGGACAGTCGAAACAAGTTAGCTCCATCCGTGCGTCAACGTCTCGAATTGGACTCAGTTTGTGTATTACATTCCGAAGCCTATAACTTGTGACTTTTTCGCAACCGGACCTCATGATTGGACTCAAACTCTTCCATTACTATTGTTTCAACACATTTGAAGTGTTGGAACAAGATTCGTGATAGTCGAAACAAGTTAGCTCCATCCGTGCGTCAACGTCTCAAATTGGACTCAGTTTGTGTGTTACGTTCCGAAGCCTATAACTTGTGACTTTTTCGCAACCGGACCTCGTAATTAGACTCGAATTCTTCCATTACTATTGTTTCCACACATTTGAAGTGTTGGAACAAGATTCGTGACAGTCGAAACAAGTTAGCTCCATCCGTGCGTCAATGTCTTTAATTGGACTCAGTTTGTGTGTTACATTCCGAAGCCTATAACTTGTGACTTTTTCGCAACCGGACCTCGTAATTAGACTCGAATTCTTCAATTACTATTGTTTCAACACATTTGAAGTGTTGGAACAAGATTCGGGACAGTCGAAACAAGTTAGCTCCATCCGTGCGTCAACGTCTCAAATTGGAGTCAGTTTGTGTGTTACATTCCAAAGCCTATAACTTGTGACTTTTTCGCAACCGGACCTCGTAATTGGACTCAAACTCTTCCATTACTATTGTTTCAACACTTTTGAAATGTTGGAACTAGATTCGTGACAGTCGAAACTAGTTAGCTCCATCCGTGCGTCAACGTCTCAAATTGGACTCAGTTTGTGTGTTATATTCCGAAGCCTATAACTTGTGACTTTTTCGCAACCGGACCTTGTAATTAGACTCGAATTCTTTCATTACTATTGTTTCAACACATTTGAAGTGTTGGAACAGGATTCGGGACAGTCGAAACAAGTTAGCTCCATCCGTGCGTCAACGTCTCAAATTTGAGTCAGTTTGTGTGTTAGATTCCGAAGCCTATAACTTGTGACTTTTTCGCAACCAGACCTCGTAATTGGAATCAAACTCTTCCATTACTATTGTTTCAACAGATTTAAAGTGTTGGAACAAGATTTGGGACCGTCGAAACTAGTTAGCTCCATCCGTGCGTCAACGTCTCAAATTGGACTCAGTTTGTGTGTTACAATCCGAAGCCTATAACTTGTGACTTTTTCGCAACCAGACCTCTTAATTGGACTCAAACTCTTCCATTACTATTGTTTGAACACATTTGCAGTATTGGGACAAGATTCGTGACAGTCGAAAGAAGTTTGCTCCATCCGTGCGTCAACGTCTCGAATTGGACTCAGTTTGTGTATTACATTCCGAAGCCTATAACTTGTGACTTTTTCGCAACCGGACCTCGTGATTGGACTCAAACTCTTCCATCACTATTGTTTCAACACATTTGAAGTGTTGGAACAAGATTCGTGACAGTCGAAACAAGTTAGCTCCATCCGTGAGTCAACGTCTCAAATTGGACTCAGTTTGTGTGTTACATTCCGAAGCCTATAACTTGTGACTTTTTCACAACCGGACCTTGTAATTAGACTCGAATTCTTTCATTACTATTGTTTCAACACATTTGAAGTGTTGGAACAGGATTCGGGACAGTCGAAACAAGTTAGCTCCATCCGTGCGTCAACGTCTCAAATTTGAGTCAGTTTGTGTGTTACATTCCGAAGCCTATAACTTGTGACTTTTTCGCAACCAGACCTCGTAATTGGAATCAAACTCTTCCATTACTATTGTTTCAACAGATTTAAAGTGTTGGAACAAGATTTGGGACCGTCGAAACTAGTTAGCTCCATCTGTGCGTCAACGTCTCAAATTGGACTCAGTTTGTGTGTTACAATCCGAAGCCTATAACTTGTGACTTTTTCGCAACCAGACCTCTTAATTGGACTCAAACTCTTCCATTACTATTGTTTGAACACATTTGCAGTATTGGGACAAGATTCGTGACAGTCGAAAGAAGTTTGCTCCATCCGTGCGTCAACGTCTCGAATTGGACTCAGTTTGTGTATTACATTCCGAAGCCTATAACTTGTGACTTTTTCGCAACCGGACCTCGTGATTGGACTCAAACTCTTCCATTACTATTGTTTCAACACATTTGAAGTGTTGGAACAAGATTCGTGACAGTCGAAACAAGTTAGCTCCATCCGTGCGTCAACGTCTCAAATTGGACTCAGTTTGTGTGTTACATTCCGAAGCCTATAACTTGAGACTTTTTCGCAACCGGACCTTGTAATTAGACTCGAATTCTTCCATTACTATTCTTTCAACACTTTTGAAGTGTTGGAACAAGATTCGGGACAGTCGAAACAAGTTAGCTCCATCCGTGCGTCAACGTCTCAAATTGGACTCAGTTTGTGTGTTACGTTCCGAAGCCAATAACTTGTGACTTTTTCGCAACCGGACCTCGTAATTAGACTCGAATTCTTCCATTACTATTGTTTCAACACATTTGAAGTGTTGGAACAAGATTCGGGACAGTCGAAACAAGTTAGCTCCATCCGTGCGTCAACGTCTGAAATTGGAGTCAGTTTGTGTGTTACATTCTAAAGCCTATAACTTGTGACTTTTTCGCAACCGGACCTCGTAATTGGACTCAAACTCTTCCATTAATATTGTTTCAACACTTTTGAAATGTTGGAACTAGATTCGGGACAGTCGAAACAAGTTAGCTCCATCCGTGCGTCAACGTCTCAAATTGGAGTCAGTTTGTGTGTTACATTCCGAAGCCTATAACTTGTGACTTTTTCGCAACCAGACCTCGTAATTGGAATCAAACTCTTTCATTACTATTGTTTCAACAGATTTAAAGTGTTGGAACAAGATTTGGGACCGCCGAAACTAGTTAGCTCCATCCGTGCGTCAACGTCTCAAATTGGACTCAGTTTGTGTGTTACATTCCGAAGCCTATAACTTGTGACTTTTTCGCAACCAGACCTCGTAATTGGACTTAAACTCTTCCATTACTATTGTTTGAACACATTTGCAGTATTGGGACAAGATTCGTGACAGTCGAAAGAAGTTTGCTCCATCCGTGCGTCAACGTCTCGAATTGGACTCAGTTTGTGTATTACATTCCGAAGCCTATAACTTGTGACTTTTTCGCAACCGGACCTCGTGATTGGACTCAAACTCTTCCATTACTATTGTTTCAACACATTTGAAGTGTTGGAACAAGATTCGTGACAGTCGAAACAAGTTAGCTCCATCCGTGCGTCAACGTCTCAAATTGGACTCAGTTTGATTGTTACGTTCCGAAGCCTATAACTTGTGACTTTTTCGCAACCGGACCTCGTAATTAGACTCGAATTCTTCCATTGCTATTGTTTCAACACATTTGAAGTGTTGGAACAAGATTCGGGACAGTCGAAACAAGTTAGCTCCATCCGTGCGTCAACGTCTGAAATTGGAGTCAGTTTGTGTGTTACATTCTAAAGCCTATAACTTGTGACTTTTTCGCAACCGGACCTCGTAATTGGACTCAAACTCTTCCATTACTATTGTTTCAACACTTTTGAAATGTTGGAACTAGATTCGGGACAGTCGAAACAAGTTAGCTCCATCCGTGCGTCAACGTCTCAAATTGGAGTCAGTTTGTGTGTTACATTCCGAAGCCTATAACTTGTGACTTTTTCGCAACCAGACCTCGTAATTGGAATCAAACTCTTTCATTACTATTGTTTCAACAGATTTAAAGTGTTGGAACAGGATTTGGGACCGCCGAAACTAGTTAGCTCCATCCGTGCGTCAACGTCTCAAATTGGACTCAGTTTGTGTGTTACATTCCGAAGCCTATAACTTGTGACTTTTTCGCAACCAGACCTCGTAATTGGAATTAAACTCTTCCATTACTATTGTTTGAAGACATTTGCAATATTGGGACAAGATTCGTGACAGTCGAATGAAGTTTGCTCCATCCGTGCGTCAACGTCTCGAATTAGACTCAGTTTGTGTATTACATTCCGAAGCCTATAACTTGTGACTTTTTCGCAACCGGACCTCGTAATTGGACTCAAACTCTTCCATTACTATTGTTTCAACAGATTTTAAGTGTTGGAACAAGATTTGGGACCGTCGAAAATAGTTAGCTCCATCCGTGCGTCAACGTCTCAAATTGGACTCAGTTTGTGTGTTACATTCCGAAGCCTATAACTTGTGACTTTTCGCAACCAGACCTCTTAATTGGACTCAAACTCTTCCATTACTATTGTTTGAACACATTTGCAGTATTGGGACAAGATTCGGGACAGTCGAAAGAAGTTTGCTCCATCCGTGCGTCAACGTCTCGAATTGGAGTCAGTTTGTGTGTTACATTCCGAAGCCTATAACTTGTGACTTTTTCGCAACCAGACCTCGTAATTGGAATCAAACTCTTTCATTACTATTGTTTCAACAGATTTAAAGTGTTGGAACAAGATTTGGGACCGCCGAAACTAGTTAGCTCCATCCGTGCGTCAACGTCTCAAATTGGACTCAGTTTGTGTGTTACATTCCGAAGCCTATAACTTGTGACTTTTTCGTAACCGGACCTCGTAATTGGACTCAAACTCTTCCATTACTATTGTTTCAACACATTTGAAGTGTTGGAACAAGATTCGTGACAGTCGAAACAAGTTAGCTCCATCCGTGCGTCAACGTCTGAAATTGGAGTCAGTTTGTGTGTTACATTCCAAAGCCTATAACTTGTGACTTTTTCGCAACCGGACCTCGTAATTGGACTCAAACTCTTCCATTACTATTGTTTCAACACTTTTGAAATGTTGGAACTAGATTCGTGACAGTCGAAACTAGTTAGCTCCATCCGTGCGTCAACGTCTCAAATTGGAGTCAGTTTGTGTGTTACATTCCGAAGCCTATAACTTGTGACTTTTTCGCAACCAGACCTCTTAATTGGACTCAAACTCTTCCATTACTATTGTTTGAACACATTTGCAGTATTGGGACAAGATTCGTGACAGTCGAAAGAAGTTTGCTCCATCCGTGCGTCAACGTCTCAAATTGGACTCAGTTTGTGTATTACATTCCGAAGCCTATAACTTGTGACTTTTTCGCAACCGGACCTCGTGATTGGACTCAAACTCTTCCATTACTATTGTTTCAACACATTTGAAGTGTTGGAACAAGATTCGTGACAGTCGAAACAAGTTAGCTCCATCCGTGAGTCAACGTCTCAAATTGGACTCAGTTTGTGTGTTACATTCCGAAGCCTATAACTTGTGACTTTTTCGCAACCGGACCTTGTAATTAGACTCGAATTCTTCCATTACTATTGTTTCAACACTTTTGAAGTGTTGGAACAAGATTCGGGACAGTCGAAACAAGTTAGCTCCATCCGTGCGTCAACGTCTCAAATTGGACTCAGTTTGTGTGTTACGTTCCGAAGCCAATAACTTGTGACTTTTTCGCAACCGGACCTCGTAATTAGACTCGAATTCTTCCATTGCTATTGTTTCAACACATTTGAAGTGTTGGAACAAGATTCGGGACAGTCGAAACAAGTTAGCTCCATCCGTGCGTCAACGTCTGAAATTGGAGTCAGTTTGTGTGTTATATTCTAAAGCCTATAACCTGTGACTTTTTCGCAACCGGACCTCGTAATTGGACTCAAACTCTTCCATTACTATTGTTTCAACACTTTTGAAATGTTGGAACTAGATTCGGGACAGTCGAAACAAGTTAGCTCCATCCGTGCGTCAACGTCTCAAATTGGAGTCAGTTTGTGTGTTACATTCCGAAGCCTATAACTTGTGACTTTTTCGCAACCAGACCTCGTAATTGGAATCAAACTCTTTCATTACTATTGTTTCAACAGATTTAAAGTGTTGGAACAAGATTTGGGACCGCCGAAAGTAGTTAGCTCCATCCGTGCGTCAACGTCTCAAATTGGACTCAGTTTGTGTGTTACATTCCGAAGCCTATAACTTGTGACTTTTTCGCAACCAGACCTCGTAATTGGACTTAAACTCTTCCATTACTATTGTTTGAACACATTTGCAGTATTGGGACAAGATTCGTGACAGTCGAAAGAAGTTTGCTCCATCCGTGCGTCAACGTCTCAAATTGGACTCAGTTTGTGTATTACATTCCGAAGCCTATAACTTGTGACTTTTTCGCAACCGGACCTCGTGATTGGACTCAAACTCTTCCATTACTATTGTTTCAACACATTTGAAGTGTTGGAACAAGATTCGGGACAGTCGAAACAAGTTAGCTCCATCCGTGCGTCAACGTCTCAAATTGGACTCAGTTTGTGTGTTACATTCCGAAGCCTATAACTTGTGACATTTTCGCAACCGGACCTTGTAATTAGACTCGAATTCTTTCATTACTATTGTTTCAACACATTTGAAGTGTTGGAACAAGATTCGGGACAGTCGAAACAAGTTAGCTCCATCCGTGCGTCAACGTCTCAAATTTGAGTCAGTTTGTGTGTTACATTCCGAAGCCTATAACTTGTGACTTTTTCGCAACCAGACCTCGTAATTGGAATCAAACTCTTCCATTACTATTGTTTCAACAGATTTAAAGTGTTGGAACAAGATTTGGGACCGTCGAAACTAGTTAGCTCCATCCGTGCGTCAACGTCTCAAATTGGACTCAGTTTGTGTGTTACAATCCGAAGCCTATAACTTGTGACTTTTTCGCAACCAGACCTCTTAATTGGACTCAAACTCTTCCATTACTATTGTTTGAACACATTTGCAGTATTGGGACAAGATTCGTGACAGTCGAAAGAAGTTTGCTCCATCCGTGCGTCAACGTCTCGAATTGGACTCAGTTTGTGTATTACATTCCGAAGCCTATAACTTGTGACTTTTTCGCAACCGGACCTCGTGATTGGACTCAAACTCTTCCATTACTATTGTTTCAACACATTTGAAGTGTTGGAACAAGATTCGTGACAGTCGAAACAAGTTAGCTCCATCCGTGCGTCAACGTCTCAAATTGGACTCAGTTTGTGTGTTACATTCCGAAGCCTATAACTTGTGACTTTTTCGCAACCGGACCTTGTAATTAGACTCGAATTCTTCCATTACTATTGTTTCAACACTTTTGAAGTGTTGGAACAAGATTCGGGACAGTCGAAACAAGTTAGCTCCATCCGTGCGTCAACGTCTCAAATTGGACTTAGTTTGTGTGTTACGTTCCGAAGCCAATAACTTGTGACTTTTTCGCAACCGGACCTCGTAATTAGACTCGAATTCTTCCATTGCTATTGTTTCAACACATTTGAAGTGTTGGAACAAGATTCGGGACAGTCGAAACAAGTTAGCTCCATCCGTGCGTCAACGTCTCAAATTGGACTCAGTTTGTGTGTTACGTTCCGAAGCCTATAACTTGTGACTTTTTCGCAACCGGACCTCGTAATTAGACTTAAACTCTTCCATTACTATTGTTTGAACACATTTGCAGTATTGGGACAAGATTCGTGACAGTCGAAAGAAGTTTGCTCCATCCGTGCGTCAACGTCTCGAATTGGACTCAGTTTGTGTATTACATTCCGAAGCCTATAACTTGTGACTTTTTCGCAACCGGACCTCGTGATTGGACTCAAACTCTTCCATTACTATTGCTTCAACACATTTGAAGTGTTGGAACAAGATTCGTGACAGTCGAAACAAGTTAGCTCCATCCGTGCGTCAACGTCTCAAATTGGACTCAGTTTGTGTGTTACGTTCCGAAGCCTATAACTTGTGACTTTTTCGCAACCGGACCTCGTAATTAGACTCGAATTCTTTCATTACTATTGTTTCAACACATTTGAAGTGTTGGAACAAGATTCGGGACAGTCGAAACAAGTTAGCTCCATCCGTGCGTCAACGTCTGAAATTGGAGTCAGTTTGTGTGTTACATTCCAAAGCCTATAACATGTGACTTTTCGCAAACAGACCTCGTAATTGGACTCAAACTCTTCCATTACTATTGTTTCAACACTTTTGAAACGTTGGAACTAGATTCGGGACAGTCGAAACAAGTTAGCTCCATCCGTGCGTCAACGTCTCAAATTGGAGTCAGTTGGTGTGTTACATTCCGAAGCCTATAACTTGTGACTTTTTCGCAACCAGACCTCGTAATTGGAATCAAACTCTTCCATTACTATTGTTTCAACAGATTTAAAGTGTTGGAACAAGATTTGGGACCGCCGAAACTAGTTAGCTCCATCCGTGCGTCAACGTCTCAAATTGGACTCAGTTTGGTGTGTTCCATTCCAAGCCTATAACTTGTGACTTTTTCGCAACCAGACCTCGTAATTGGACTTAAACTCTTCCATTACTATTGTTTGAACACATTTGCAGTATTGGGACAAGATTCGTGACAGTCGAAAGAAGTTTGCTCTATCCGTGCGTCAACGTCTCGAATTGGACTCAGTTTGTGTATTACATTCCGAACCCTATAACTTGTGACTTTTTCGCAACCGGACCTCGTAATTGGACTCAAACTCTTCCATTACTATTGTTTCAACAGATTTTAAGTGTTGGAACAAGATTTGGGACCGTCGAAAATAGTTAGCTCCATCCGTGCGTCAACGTCTCAAATTGGACTCAGTTTGTGTGTTACATTCCGAAGCCTATAACTTGTGACTTTTTCGCAACCAGACCTCTTAATTGGACTCAAACTCTTCCATTACTATTGTTTGAACACATTTGCAGTATTGGGACAAGATTCGTGACAGTCGAAAGAAGTTTGCTCCATCCGTGCGTCAACGTCTCGAATTGGACTCAGTTTGTGTATTACATTCCGAAGCCTATAACTTGTGACTTTTTCGCAACCGGACCTCGTGATTGGACTCAAACTCTTCCATTACTATTGTTTCAACACATTTGAAGTGTTGGAACAAGATTCGGGACAGTCGAAACAAGTTAGCTCCATCCGTGCGTCAACGTCTCAAATTGGACTCAGTTTGTGTGTTACATTCCGAAGCCTATAACTTGTGACATTTTCGCAACCGGACCTGGTAATTAGACTCGAATTCTTTCATTACTATTGTTTCAACACATTTCAAGTGTTGGAAGAAGATTCGGGACAGTCGAAACAAGTTAGCTCCATCCGTGCGTCAACGTCTCAAATTTGAGTCAGTTTGTGTGTTACATTCCGAAGCCTATAACTTGTGACTTTTTCTCAACCAGACCTCGTAATTGGAATCAAACTCTTCCATTACTATTGTTTCAACAGATTTAAAGTGTTGGAACAAGATTTGGGACAGTCGAAACTAGTTAGCTCCATCCGTGCGTCAACGTCTCAAATTGGACTCAGTTTGTGTGTTACATTCCGAAGCCTATAACTTGTGACTTTTTCGCAACCGGACCTCGTGAATTGGACTCAAACTCTTCCATTACTATTGTTTCAAACATTTTGAAGTGTTGGAACAAGATTCGGGACAGTCGAAACAAGTTAGCTCCATCCGTGCGTCAACGTCTCAAATTGGACTCAGTTTGTGTGTTACATTCCGAAGCCTATAACTTGTGACTTTTTCGCAACCGGACCTTGTAATTAGACTCGAATCTTCCATTACTATTGTTTCAACACACTTTGAAGTGTTGGAACAAGATTCGGGACAGTCGAAACAAGTTAGCTCCATCCGTGCGTCAACGTCTCAAATTGGACTCAGTTTGTGTGTTACATTCCGAAGCCATAACTTGTGACTTTTTCGCAACCGGACCTCGTAATTAGACTCGAATTCTTCCATTACTATTGTTTCAACACATTTGAAGTGTTGGAACAAGATTCGGGACAGTCGAAACAAGTTAGCTCCATCCGTGCGTCAACGTCTGAAATTGGAGTCAGTTTGTGTGTTACATTCCGAACCTATAACTTGTGACTTTTTCGCAACCGGACCTCGTAATTGGACTCAAACTCTTCCATTACTATTGTTTCAACACTTTTGAAATGTTGGAACAATTCGGGACAGTCGAAACAAGTTAGCTCCATCCGTGCGTCAACGTCTCAAATGGAGTCAGTTTGTGTGTTACATTCCGAAGCCTATAACTTGTGACTTTTTCGCAACCAGACCTCGTAATTGGAATCAAACTCTTCCATTACTATTGTTTCAACAGATTTAAAGTGTTGGAACAAGATTTGGGACCGCCGAAACTAGTTAGCTCCATCCGTGCGTCAACGTCTCAAATTGGACTCAGTTTGTGTGTTACATTCCGAAGCCTATAACTTGTGACTTTTTCGCAACCAGACCTCGTAATTGGACTTAAACTCTTCCATTACTATTGTTTGACACATTTGCAGTGTTGGGAACAAGATTCGGGACAGTCGAAAGAAGTTTGCTCCATCCGTGCGTCAACGTCTCGAATTGGACTCAGTTTGTGTATTACATTCCGAAGCCTATAACTTGTGACTTTTTCGCAACCGGACCTCGTGATTGGACTCAAACTCTTCCATTACTATTGTTTCAACACATTTGAAGTGTTGGAACAAGATTCGTGACAGTCAAAACAAGTTAGCTCCATCCGTGCGTCAACGTCTCAAATTGGACTCAGTTTGGTGTTACGTTCCGAAGCCTATACTTGTGACCTTTTCACAACCGGACCTCGTAATTAGACTCGAATTCTTCCATTACTATTGTTTCAACACATTTGAAGTGTTGGAAAAGATTCGGGACAGTCGAAACAAGTTAGCTCCATCCGTGCGTCAACGTCTGAATTGGAGTCGGTTTGTGTGTTACATTCCAAAGCCTATAACTTGTGACTTTTTCGCAACCGGACCTCGTAATTGGACTCAAACTCTTCCATTACTATTGTTTCAAACACTTTTGAAATGTTGGAACTAATTCGTGACAGTCGAAACTAGTTTGCTCCATCCGTGCGTCAACGTCTCAAATTGGAGTCAGTTTGTGTGTTACATTCCGAAGCCTATAACTTGTGACTTTTTCGCAACCAGACCTCGTAATTGGAATCAAACTCTTCCATTACTATTGTTTCAACAGATTTAAAGTGTTGGAACAAGATTTGGGACCGTCGAAACTAGTTAGCTCCATCTGTGCGTCAACGTCTCAAATTGGACTCAGTTTGTGTGTTACATTACGAAGCCTATAACTTGTGACTTTTTCCCAACCAGACCTCTTAATTGGACTCAAACTCTTCCATTACTATTGTTTGAACACATTTGCAGTATTGGGACAAGATTCGTGACAGTCGAAAGAAGTTTGCTCCATCCGTGCGTCAACGTCTCGAATTGGACTCAGTTTGTGTGTTACGTTCCGAAGCCTATAACTTGTGACTTTTTCGCAACTGGACCTCGTAATTAGACTCGAATTCTTCCATTACTATTGTTTCAACACATTTGAAGTGTTGGAACAAGATTCGGGACAGTCGAAACAAGTTAGCTCCATCCGTGCGTCAACGTCTGAAATTGGAGTCAGTTTGTGTGTTACATTCCAAAGCCTATAACTTGTGACTTTTTCGCAACCGGACCTCGTAATTGGACTCAAACTCTTCCATTACTATTGTTTCATCAACACTTTTGAAATGTTGAACTAGATTCGGGACAGTCGAAACAAGTTAGCTCCATCCGTGCGTCAACGTCTCAAATTGGAGTCAGTTTGTGTGTTACATTCCGAAGCCTATAACTTGTGACTTTTTCGCAACCAGACCTCGTAATTGGAATCAAACTCTTTCATCACTATTGTTTCAACAGATTTAAAGTGTTGGAACAAGATTTGGGACCGCCGAAACTAGTTAGCTCCATCCGTGCGTCAACGTCTCAAATTGGACTCAGTTTGTGTGTTACATTCCGAAGCCTATAACTTGTGACTTTTTCGCAACCAGACCTCTTAATTGGACTCAAACTCTTCCATTACTATTGTTTGAACACATTTGCAGTATTGGGACAAGATTCGTGACAGTCGAAAGAAGTTTGCTCCATCCGTGCGTCAACGTCTCGAATTGGACTCAGTTTGTGTATTACATTCCGAAGCCTATAACTTGTGACTTTTTCGCAACCGGACCTCGTGATTGGACTCAAACTCTTCCATTACTATTGTTCAACACATTTGAAGTGTTGGAACAAGATTCGTGACAGTCGAAACAAGTTAGCTCCATCCGTGCGTCAACGTCTCAAATTGGACTCAGTTTGTGTGTTACATTCC